>VZRJ01012362.1:40576-86696 GCA_013397565.1 Ptilonorhynchus violaceus | reverse complement strand
GGAACTCGGCTCGTGGCAGAAGCAGCCTCGTATCGAATGGGAACTCACGGGGTGTCAATTCCAATGAAATTCCCTCTGCTCTCCTCACGCAGGCCCGAAGATCTCACAGGGAATGGGAACCAGCAATAAATTGGGATTAAAAACGTCCTGGAGGTTCCAGGTCCTAAAACCAACAGGATACACCAGAACAGCTCCTCAAGGAAGGCATTCCCAATTCCTGCTGCAAAATCCAGCCTGAGAGTTCCCAAACTGCCATTCCCATTTGCTGGAATGGCAAGCTCTGGTTGGACACAGACACAGACCCTGCTCTGATCCACAGGCTCTGCCCAAGGGGCCCCTGAGGCTTCTGGGGACACCCAGAAAATCCTGGATTTAGGGGCAGAGCCCAAAATCCCATGGAGGAAAAACCCCATGGACTGGATGTCCCTGACTGAGATGTTCAGAATCCAAACACGCTGAAGGCGTTCCCGGGACCATGGAGGTGCCTCCTCGGGGAGAACATCCCCAGTGAGGGGTCAACCATCAAAGTCCAAATCCTGGGAAAGGAGGAACTGGGAGAACAAACCCCCCACATCTCCTGTTTGGATTAAAACCACCCAGATTTCCAGCTGGAGAAGCGATTTCTGTGCATATCCCCATTTTTTGGCTTCCAAAAAGAGGATGAGCTGCCCCCAGCCCAGGAATGATTTTCCTCCCATTTTCCATCCAGAGCAATTCCTTCTCCCTCTTTCTGAGAGCAAACCTCCTCAAAAGGGAGGAAAGCTGGAGACAGCTGAGCTGGAATCCTGTCACCAGCTCCGGGGGAGTTTTAATGGAATAAAATAATCCCAGCTGGATAATTGGACATGTGATGGAGACTGGAGATCAAGGTTCTATTTCTGGAGCTCCTTCTCTTGAAAAAAAAACCCCATAGAATTCAGGAATAAAGAGATCCAAACATTTCCCTTCCTCCAGAGCTCACATGCTCTGAAAGAGAAATTCCTGCAAGTACCAAAATACACCTTGGAGAGAAGGCAGGGATGGGGCTGAATTCCCAGAATATCACTGGAAAACCACTTCCCACACAAGAAACATTTCCATGGCTCCAGGAGAAACTTCTGAACCTCAATCCCTGAAGCTCCCAGGACAGGAGGATCCTGGAAAATCCCAGCTGGACATGCACGGCCCAGACCAAGAGCTTGTGTGGGATGTCCACTTGTTACTTGGACACTCCAGGGATGGGACTCCACCACCTCCCTGGGCAGCCCATTCCAAACTGGGATGCCGAGAGCCATTCCTGATCCACATCTCCCGGCCTAAGGACCCCCCTGTGCAGCTGGGATGGTGCTCAGGGAGGATGGAACATCTGGACACCTTTGCTGGGATGCAGCATCTGGTTCTCCATGACCCCACTGGTCCTGGAATCCACAGAGGCCTTGAATATCCAAGGAGGATAAAAGACCTCCCTGTGGATTCCAGGGACAAGGGGAAGGAAAACCATGAGTCCCTGAGCAGCTCCAAGAGGAATTAAAGATCTCCATGTGGATTCCAGTATTCCAGGGGCACAAGGGGAAGGAAAATCTGTTCCTACAGAAACAGGAATGGGGTTTGGTGCAGGTTTCAGGGAAGTGCTTGGAGAGAGTCACCAGGACCCACACAGTGACTCCAAAATGTTCTGTATTTCCTTGGAATCATTAGGGAATGTGGTAACAAATGGATGTTTCCACTCCAGGCAGAGTGGTTTGGGAGAGCTGAGGACACTGGGAAGGCTCTGGATGGTGATTCCCACTCTGAGACAAGGCCTGGAGCAGCTCCAGTCACAGCCCTGGCACAGGTTCCTGCCTGCCCACAGCTCCCATTTGGAATTTTGGCTATGGATACAGCTGTGGAAAGCCACAGACACCTGTCAAGGGGAGGCTGTGGGTACTCCAGGGTTTCCCTTCCTTGCCACAGTGAAATTAGCTCTGGAGAAGGGCAGGCAAAGGCAGGCAGGTTCTGGAAGCTTTATCCTTACGGAATGTGACACAGACACTTGTTCGGAGAGGGAAACACATTCCAAATGCCACTGCCTGGAGCAGCAGTACAGCCAAACCAGGAATAAACACTTCCCTCCTGCTGGGAAAGCTTGGGAAGAGGGAAGAACATCCCAAATAGGATGGGCATGGGAATGGGAACAGCTGGAGCTGTGCCACGGAAGGTTAGGTTGGATATCAGGGAAAGATTCTTCCCCAGAGGGTGTCAGGCACTGGAACAGCTTCCCAGGAAATGGTCATGGAATCACAGCTCAGGGAATGTTTGGACAACGCTCCCAGGCACAGGTGGGATTGCTGGGGTGCCCTGGGCAGTCGGATCAATGATCCCTGTGGGTCCAACTCGGAATATTCCCTGATCCTGCTGTGAACCCAGCCAGCCCCAGGGGTGATCCCGCTCTGCCCACACCATGATCCAAGAAGGAAAAGTAGCTGGAGCACAGCTTGGTTCAGATCCAATGGATCTAATCCCACATAATCCAAGTGCACTGAGAGCTGGACAAGGAGAGGCTGCTTCCAGCACAGCAGAACTGCTGTGCTTTTCCTCATCTTCTGTTTTCCATGAAGGAAGTTTGCCTGGCCAGGCCATTCCCAGGCACACAGAATGTATTTATCAGAATTAATGAATTTATCAGAACTAATGCATTTATCAAAGTTAACTGCATTTATCAGAATTAATGTAATTACCAGAATTAATGCACTTATCGGAATGAGCTGTCTCCCGACAAAGAGACCTTGGGCTAACTCATGCCACAGTTCCAGGGAATTCTGCAATCCCAGTGGTTTCCCAGCCCCCCTGGGCCCCCAGGAGCTGTTGCTGGATGAGCACGCACAGGGATGACCCCAAACTGTCACCAGCCATTGCTCAAGGGAAATTGTTCCTGAGTCAGGTGCACCAAATCCAGGGATTCCAGTAAAAAGAGGAGGAAATACATGGAAGAATATGAGGCCAAACTGCAAAATCTTAATATTTTTGGATATTTGTGGACGCAGCAGATGCTGGCTGGGTTAGAAGGCAACACCCCCCCAGTGACTGGAGGAGGCTGGACTGGAGGATACAATTCCTACAAGCTCCCAGGATCTGCTCCAGCTTTTCCTGGTGGTTTTTACCATTCACTGGCTTTGATACTGAGGGGAAAAGGAGAACTGAGTGAGTTAAACCTTCCCCACACAGCTGATCCTGTGTCAGGGGAGTTCTGCTCTGCTTTTCTGAGTGATCCAGCCTGGATCCCTGCCCTGGGCCCGGATCTGGGTGCAGCCGGATGGACACTGGGACAGAGATGATCCTGTGACCCTNCGTCGTCGTCGCTGTCGGAGCCGCCCGAGGAGCTGCTGTCCGAGGCCACGAGCGGCGCCTTGCGGGTCACGCACACGTTCCACACGCACGGAGAGCCAGCGCTGGCTGCGGAGACACGGCCGGGATGGAACCTCGGGACAGCCCCCGGAACGGCCCCGAGACAGACGGGGGGGAAATCAACTGCTGCACGTGGCCACGGAATNTGCTCTGCTTTTCTGAGTGATCCAGCCTGGATCCCTGCCCTGGGCCCGGATCTGGGTGCAGCCGGATGGACACTGGGACAGAGATGATCCTGTGACACCGGAGTGGCTCCAAGGACAAAGATGGAGCTGCTCCTGTGACACCAGAGTGGCTCCAAGGACAAGCACGGAGATGTTCCTGCAACCCAGGAGTGGCTCCAAGGACAGGGATGGAGGTGTTCCTGAGACCCAGGAGTGGCCCTAAGGAGCCCAAACCCTTCCTTAAACCATCCCTGTCCTAAATACGTCCTTCAACCCCTCCTGTGCCAGGACACATTCCCAGGGTCACCGGGACACGGAGCCCTAAGGAGAGGTGACACCGGCACCACGCGGGGCCATCCCGGCCCGGGCCCTTTCCCGCCCCCGGAGACCCCTTCCCACCTGGTGGGAGCCGCCTCGTCCCTCCTNGTCCGAGGCCACGAGCGGCGCCTTGCGGGTCACGCACACGTTCCACACGCACGGAGAGCCAGCGCTGGCTGCGGAGACACGGCCGGGATGGAACCTCGGGACAGCCCCCGGAACGGCCCCGAGACAGACGGGGGGGAAATCAACTGCTGCACGTGGCCACGGAATCTGGGATGGTTTGGTGGGAAGGGACCTTAAACCTCACCCAGGGCCACGCCTGCCACGGGCAGGGACACCTCCCACTACCCCAGGCTGCTCCAAGCCCCGGCCAGCCTGGCCTTGGACACTGCCAGGGATAATGAGATATCCCTGTGGTATCAGCTCCAAGTCACTCCCATTCCATCCCTTCCCTGCTGACGTTGTCCCAACAAACCCTCGGGATTTCTGCCTGTGCTTCAATCACTGATCCCGTAAGGAGCCTTCAAGGCAGGGGCCCTGGAGGGACATCCTCCCTACCCCAGGTGTTCCCTGCGGAATTCCCGAGGGCTCAGGGAAGCCGCGGGGTGTGGGAAGTTCTCACTCACAGTTCTTGTCCTGGCCCTGCGCCGGGGTCCCGTCGGTGCCGCCGCTCTCGGTGTCCACGGGGGAGCTGCAGCGAGGGCCGGACTCTGAGCTGGGGAGGGAACAGCCGTCAGCACGGACAATATTCCAGGTGCTTCCCAACAGCCCCAGCAGGAGCAACCACCAGGCCTTGCTCTTCCTTTCCATCCATATTTTGGATTTCCAGAAACCTTATTAATTTACTGATTTTACACCCCCAGAGCTGCAGTGAGGACACACAAAGTGGGGCTGTGTCCTACAACAGGAATTCCATCACCAGTTAGGAGCTCTGGGAAGCAATGGGAAGCACGAAGGAGCCCTGATCCAGGATCATCAGGCATTATTCAAAAATAAAAGGGGAAGCAACAGGAAGGGAAGGGGAAGAAGGAAGGAATTACAGCCACACACTCCATCAAAGCGTACCCCAAACACTCCCACATTTCAAAGTCCCCGGGAAACGGGAATTGCGTGGCTCTTACCAGCAGAAAGGCTGGAAGTCTGTGAACTTGGCCCAGCCCTTGTCCTCGGGCGCGCTGCTCTGCGGGGCGGCGGAATCCCACACGCTGGATCCCACGTCCATGGCCACGGGGGGCTTGGAGCTCACGGGCTCGAACACGGCCGTCCAGCCGGCCCCTGCGCGACAGCAGCGCCCTGGGGTGCCCGGCCCACGGACGGCCCGGGGACCCCGGGGACACGGCAACGCCGTCCCGAACAGCACCGCTCCTTCCGCACCCGCCCGTCTCCCGTGGAAATCCCGCTGTGGGTATTTATCCGTGCAGAGGAACGACACCACGGGTGCCTTCGTTCCCCGAGCCTGCGATTCCCATCTCCAAGTCCCTCAGTTCCCTGCCCAAAGCCTCCATCTCCATCCTCAATGGCTGCATTTTGGCAGTTTCAGGTAAGGAATTGATCAATGGATTCCAATGTTTAAGATCCCAGAAATCACCTGTTAATTATTTTCTACAGTCCTGGCCTATTCCTTCTTCTCCAGAATCTACTTCCACTTCCTACTCTCGGTCCTACAAATCCCACCTTTGGAGCAGCGTTTTTCCTGAGCTTTTCCCAGGGAAGAGGTAGGATTGCAAAGCTCTGCAGGAACAGAACCGAGCGGGAGAGACCCTGACGCTGACCCCAAAAGTGATCCCAAATTCCAGCCGAGCTCTCCAGAGGGTGCCTGGGCTGTCACACACCACCCACTGGGAGGGAGTGGTTTATACTGGTTCTTCCCAATGAACTGGAAATACGGGGCACTCCCAAAGGGGTGCAGAGAGCAGGTTCCTGTGATAGCCCTGCCCGGTGCTCAGTGACACCACCAAGCAGCACCAGGGGAAAGAAATGGTTTGGAACTGAAAATGCTTGGAGAAATGGATGTTTGGGCAAAGGTTTTTGTCCCTTGGATTTGTTCTGCTGACACCACCACGTGTGCCCGGCATTCCCACAGCGTTATTTGCATGGAGAGCTGGGAAAATCCTCAAGGGAGGAGACAAGGAAGATGGAAAAAGACTTTGGACAAGGGCCGGAGGGACAGGACACAGGGAATGGCTTCCCACTGCCAGAGGGCACAATTAGATGGGATCTTGGGAAGGAATTCCTGGCTGGGAGGGTGGGCAGGCCCTGGCACAGAATTCCCAGAGAAGCTGTGGCTGCCCCTGGATCCCTGGCAGTGTCCAAGGTCAGGCTGGATGGGGCTTGGAGCAGCCTGGGATAGTGGAAGGTGTCCCTGCCCATGGCAGGCGTGGGATTGGATGGGATTTAAGGTCCCTTCCCACCCAAACCAGTCTGGAATTCCAGGAAATCCCTGTCCCTCTGCACTCCCCCTCCAGGCACCCTAAGGATGGGTTTGCAACAGGCAAAGCACAGCTGGAAAAGCAGGAGAACTGACAGGGACACGAGTGTGGGGACACCTGGCAAAGGTGGGCAAAGAACTCACATCCTGGGATGGGAGGAGTTCAGGTCACATCCCTGCACTGCTGCTTGACTGGGATTTGCACTGAAGGAGTTGGGATTCAGGGAATCACAGAATCATGGAATGGTTTGGGTGGAGGGGACCTTAAAGCTCATCTCATTCCAAGCCCTGCCACGGGCAGGGACCCTTTCCCTGGGATTCTCCTGACACGAGGGCTGTTGTGGGGCTGGGCAGGGCTGCAGCTCCCCGAGAGTTCACAATTTCCTGACATTCCCATTTCCCCCCCGCACAGGAGGAATTATGGACCCTCCATGGGAGCTGGGAGCGTGCTGTGCACAGACACCGCCGATCCCACGGGATGCGCTCCCGTCAATCCGGTACCTTCGGAGCTGTCCGACTCCTTCTGCTCGGGGCCGCTGCCCTTGACCGGGGCGGGGGGGGGCGGCTGCTCCTCCTCCTCCTCCGAGTCCACGCTGCCGTCGTGGTCCCCGTTCTCCAGGTCACTCTTGGAGCTCTCCGACGTCTGCGACGCTCCAAACCTAAACCGGGAACCGGGAATGAGCCAACCCCGGGAGCAGCTGATGCATCCATCCCTCAGCTGCCCCCTCCCTGTCCCCCGAACACACGACCCAGGAGTTGCCCAGAGCCTTTCCAGGTTATTTCCCCTCAATATTTCCCAAAATTGCTCAGAGCCATTGCGGGCGCTCCGAGAGATCCCTCCAGAGTCATCCCGAGGGCTCTGATGTCAGAATTCCCCTGCAGATGCCAGGAAAAAGCTGCAGGAACAGATCCAGGGCCGGGGGCTGATGGCACCACCCAAACCAGTGCCCAGCGAGGGGATCCTGCTGTGGAATCCACCCCGTGCCTGAGGAGGACACGAGGCTGTCCATGCCTGGCAAGGACACGTTGAGGGCTTGGATGTTTTCCCTGTTTCCTCTGATCTCCTTTCAGATTTGGAATGGTAGAAGTAACTTTATTTAATAGGAGGCTGTGTCCAAGGGATGAGAAATGATTTGCAAAGGCCGAGATGCCCCTGGGAGGCCCCTTGTTCTCACTCTCCTCATTTCTGGAAAAGAATGTTCTGCCCACTCCCCTCAGTCTCACCTCCTCCTCCTCCTCCTCCTCCTCTCCAAGGATGAGGGAAAGAGCAAATTCCAAGTGTTTCATACCAAGGGTGGATTTCTATAATGGCTTTGATGGAGGACTCATTAATTAGGTGTTCCCATTGTTCCTGAATTCCCTCAAACTGGCTCTGTCTCCAATTCAAGTGGCAGGGAAAGCACCCGGGGCTGTGTCAGACAAAACCTCACACAAAGGAGTGTGAATTCACCCAAGGAATTCTTCCTGGTCTGGCCTGAAAAGTGCAGATTCCCAGCATGAGGGGGACAGATGAGTGTTTTGTTTTCACCTTACCGTGTCCTTGACTTGACCTGGGTTGCATAGGAGATCTCCTTCTCTTCCCAGATATCCTCCTCCTCCTCGTTGTCGTCGAACTGCTGGATGCGCTCGTTGCAGCACGCCTCGAACAGGGACGCGTTGGGCTGCAGGGATCAAAGGGAAAGCACATTCCACACGGGCTCTGGAGACAGGATTTCAAGCCCAAGTCTTAGTATTGACCAAACCCAGCTTTGCTTGGGAGCTGGGATCACCTGGGATCTCCTGGGATCACCAGGGTGCAGCTGCTGCTTTGCTTTGGGGCAATAAACCAGAAAAGGCCAGGAACAGCCTGGCAATATTTAGATCTATAAATTTAAAAAAAAAAAAAAATCCAGCTCTCCCCATGCTTCCCTGATCTGTGTCTGGAAAGATTAACAAAGGGTGGGAGAGCTGGGCGTGTTCACCTGGAGAAGAGAAGGCTCCAGGGAGAGCTCAGAGCCCCTTCCAGGGCCTAAAGGGGCTCCAGGAGAGCTGGAGAGGAACTTGGGACAAGGCCTGGAGGGACAGGACTCAGGGAATGGCTTCCCACTGCCAGAGGACAGGGTTAGATGGGATATGGAGAAGGAATTCCTGGGAGGGTGGGGAGGCCCTGGCACAGGGTCCCAGAAAAGCTGTGGCTGCCCCTGGATCCCTGGAAGTGTCCAAGGCCAGGTTGGACGGGACTTGGAGCAACCTGGGATAGTGGGAGGTGTCCCTGTCCATGGCAGGGGTGGCACTGGATGGGCTTTGAGGCCCTTCCCACTCAACCCTTTCCAGGATTCCATGATCTAAGAACAACAGACTGGCACTGCAAGGAGGGAGGAAGATTCCTTCAGCGCCAGGAGTGCTGCTGCCGAGGAAAGCTTTCCTGGGAAGGGGCTGTGCAGTGCCCCCAGCTCTCTCCGGACTCGGCCACAAGGCCCCTCTGCATTGCCCAGAGGAACCCCCCTTGTTCTCCCAGAATCCAAGGCTTCCCAAGCTATCCCAGGCCACGGCAGCTCCCACTCACGCTGTCGTCGTCGGCGTCGATGTTGAAGTTGATCTCGGCGATCCGGTCGAAGGGAGCGCTGGCAGGGAGGGAGGGAAAGAGGCTTCAGGGATGGCCCCGAGGAACTCGGGATGGCCCAGCAGGAGAGCAGCAGCCAAGCCCGGAGCCACTCCTGGGGTTTGATCCCTGAGTATCCACTCCTGCAGCCACGGAACGGTGAGCCCTCGCTGAGTGAAGGGTTATTCCAGCCTCAAAGATTCCCTGGGTTTGTTCCCTGAGTATCCACTCCTGCATCCATGCACGATGTCCTCTCCTGGAGTGAAGGGTTATTCCAGTCTAAAAGATTCCCTTGGACTCCCTTGGGTTGGAGCTGGATGGGCTTTAAGGTCCCTTCCAACCCAAACCATTCCATGATTCCACGGTTCGGGTTTTCACTCCAAGACTGACTCATTCCCTGAGTGAACCTTTGCCATGAGCTCTGGGATGTGGGATTTGGGGCTCATGGAACCCCAGCAGGGTCTGGCTGTTCCGGTCTCTCTGGTACCCGGGAAACATCCAAACTTCACCAGGAGATCTCTGCAGCTGCACCAAATCTCATGGAAAAATAAACAAACTCATGAATAATGAAAGAGAGGAGGAGCTGCACCAGCTGCTCTGGAATTCCAGAGCACTCACCCTGGAACTCCACAGGGTCCCTCAGCATGAGCCCAGACCCAGAGGTGACACTGAAATATCCAGAGGGGGCTGAACCCACGGGTTTTAACAATCCCAGCAACACTGGAATGTTCCAGGCTGGGCAAGAGGGGCTGGAAAGCTGGGAAAGGCCCTGCTGGAGCCTCAGGAGCAGCTGAGGGAGCTGGGAAAGGGGCTCAGCCTGGAGAAAAGGAGGCTCCGGGGGGACCTTCTGGCTCTGCACAACTCCTGACAGGAGGGGGCAGCCAGGGGGGGTCGGGCTCTGCTCCCAGGGAACAGGGACAGGAGGAGAGGGAACGGCCTTGAGCTGTGCCAGGGGAGGCTCAGGTTGGATGTGAGCAGGAATCTCCACCTGGAAAGGGTGGTCAGGCCTCGGCAGGGGCTGCCCGGGGAGGTTTGGAGCGCCCATCCCTGGAGGTGTCCAAGGAATTTTTGGACGTGGCACTCAGGGCTCTGGGCTGGGGACAAGGTGGGCATCGGGCACAGGGTGCACTCCATGGTCTGGGAGGGCTTTTCCAGCCTCAGGGATCCTGGGATTCTGTGACTCTCAAAGCAGGAATGGCACAAAGCCCGAGGTGTGACTGTGCATCCAGATATCCCACAGTGACCCAGTTCCTGCTCCAGACCAGGAGGAGCCCCTGGTGAGAACAGCAGAGGGAGCTGCAGGCCCAGACATTCCCAATTCCCGGACAGTTTGGATCCAGAAGAGTTCATTCCCCCTATTTATGGATCTGTAGCTTTTCCAGTGTTATTTTCTTTTAAGGACTGTTCAGTTCCACACTCCTGCAATCCCAAGGACACTGACACACTATCGATATCCCTTAAATATTCCAATGCACATCTAGCACAGTGTCCAACAGCTGGAAATAGCTGGCAGGGAGCACCACTCCCAGAATATTCCAGGTTTTGCAGGATATTCTCCCTTTCCAAGCACAAACAGAACCATAACATCCCAGTCACAGACTTTTCCCAGCTTCCTGTTCATTTTACACCGGGCACCTTGGGAGCTCCTCAGGGATTTAACCCTTCCCTGCCCCTCACTCACATTTCCCTTTTGCCAGAAGGGAAAACTTTGTTTTATTATTTTATTTTATTTTATTTGTTTTAATGTGTAGAATGAAACAATTTCTCCTCAATTCAACTCTGATTCTAATCCGGAATTTTCTGGCCTTGTTAAGGTTCTGACACCTCCAAGGCTCAGGAAAAACCTCAGATGGGAAGGGCAGAGGTGCTGCCTTGGATCACAAGGAATTCCCGGGATGGAAACAACCCCAGGAGCTGAGGAAAGGAATACTGGGATCCCCTGGAGCACCTCTCTGTCCATAACTAAGTGGTTCCAGTCTCAGAACAGTTATGGCCACTGGGATAATCCCAGTGCCAGGTACATTTTTAAGGAGAGAGGATGAGCTGCAGCTTTAATGGGATCAAAGGAATTCTATAAAAGCAGCAAATTCCGAGCTCTGGATCCAGCAAGTTGTGTAACACTAAATCCCCTTTCCCTGCCTCCCTGACCTGCCACTGCTCCTGATTATCTCTGCTCCCTTCCTGAGAAGGGAGAAAATAGCTGGATTTTACCATGGATTTCATCAGACCACTGTCCCTTCACTCCTAATTCCAATAAGGACTTAATTCCTTGGAAAAGCTCTGTTTAATTGCCCAGAGTTTGCTCTCATGCTTTGCCTTTCAACTCATCCTAGACCAGGGCTGGACAAGAATTGCCTGTTTTATTTCCAGTATCCTCTTTAAAATGAAGGAATACTTCTCCTTGCTTCTCCAGCTGGCTCTGGAGATCCTGGAAAACAAGGAGCTGTTTCCAACCTGAGGAGGGATAACAAGGCTCATTTTAAAGCCTGAAGCAGAGGGAAGAAGGGAAGCAAAGAGGCTTGAAAAGCCACAGATCCCCAAAGCCACTCGATGCTGCCATCGACCTCCCAAACTCACTTGATGTTGTCGTCCTGGTCTGCGAATTCCTCGTCGTTGAAGCCGAACTGATCCACGAAATTCGCCGTCATCTGCTGGATCTGGTACTCGGAGAAGGCCTGGGAAGGGATCCCAAAAATCCATCGTCAGGGTGTCCAGAGACATCCCAGAGACACTCCATGCAGCTGCATGGAAACACCTCCTCCAGGAAAGCATTAAAATCCCAGGGAAGTGTGGGAAATGCTCAATTCCAACCCCTCCCAAAGCAGGATCACACAGAGCTCTGGGATTCCCGCACTGATTCTTCCCGGTGCTGCTCCCAGGTGGATCCCTGACCATGGAACAACACTGGGAAAGCCCAAAAGAGCCGAACACACGGACTGGGAGCAGAGTTTGGGAAGCTGCTCCACACCAGGACGGATCCAAGGAATCAGAGCAGTGGATTTCCCGGGAATGTGAAGATGCTCCCAGCTCACCTGTTGGAGAGTGAGTTCGTTGGGAAAAGCACTTTCGATGTCCTCGTCCTCACTGGAGGAGTGCAGATGGTGCGTGCTCACCTGGGAAAGCACAGCCCAGTCAGGGACCACGGAAAAGCAGGAAAAGCTCCCATGTTTCAGTTCCATCCAAGCCCAAACTCCTCCCACAGCAGGAACCGCCCCAAGGAACAAGAGGGACCAGTCTGGCACAATGGATCAGCTCTGCTGGAAGGACTGTTATGGGATATGCTTACGGAATACGTTTGCTACGCTCTGCCTTGAAAGTGTGCTTCAGGAAAACAAGGACAATGAGAAAAAAGCCAGGAATATCCCTTTTTGCAGTCAAGGGAAGCCCCGGAGCCGGCAGAGGCCCTGACTCACCAAATCCACCGTGTTCCTCCGGTTCGTCTCCGTCAGCGTCTCCTCCACGAAGCTCTCCCACCTCCCCCTGCAGTCCTCGGGCAGCTCTGGAACGAGAGGATCACAAAACCCCGGGATCTGAGTGCTCTGAACCACCTGAACTCCTCCTGGAGTCACCTGGGCCAGGACACAACTTTTGTCTACTTGGCTGGGTGAGCACAGCGCTGGCTTCTCATGGACTCCCAGACCTCCTTGGTTGGAAGGGACCTCAAAGCCCACCCAGGGCCACCCCTGCCATGGGCAGGGACACCTCCCACTATCCCAGGCTGCTCCAAACCCCAGCCAACCTGGCCTTGGACACTGCCACGGATCCAGGGGCAGCCACAGCTTCTCTGGGAATTCTATTCCAGGGCCTCACCCCCTCAGCCAGGAATTCCTTCCCAAGATCCCACCTAACCCTGTCCTCTGGCAGTGGGAAGCCATTCCCTGTATCCTGGCACTCCAGGCCTTTGTGGATAAGGAATCAGGAAGCACAGACACCACTCAGGAATGCTGCACACCAGCACTGTAAATGTGGACAGAAATCCAGAGGGAAAGAATCCCTTTGGCACAAAAGGATAAACCCCTTCAGTCTCTGCCTGCAAAATCAAACCCCACCAGTTTTAACTGAATTGTGGGAAAACCAAGGGCAGCCAAATTGGGCCTCACCGTATTTGAAATTATGGGAAATTGGACATTTCACTGGGAATCCTTTTCACTGGGAAATGGAACCTACAGTGAGTCTTTCCAGGAGCCCCCAAAGTTATTTCTTCCCAGAGAGCTGTGAGGGGGAGGAGGAGGAGGAGAGGGAGAAGGAGAAGAAGGAGGAGGAGGAGGAAGAAGAGGAAGAGGACGAGGAGCAGGAGGCACCTTTGATGAAGTCGCTGATCTGGGCCTGCATGGGCCCCTTCTCCATGTTGTGCACCACGGCGTTGGCGATGCGGGTCAGGTGTCCCATGTTCCCTCTCCTCCGGCCGCCCTCTGCCCTGGAACATACAGCAGCCACTACCCTCGGAGCCGGGACGGAAACACGGGAATGGCCACGGCGTTCCGGCCCCACACGGCCACAGCATTCCGGCCCCACATCCCAGAGTTCCCCCTGCAGGACCCCGAGGGTGGTGATCCCCCCGGCAGGGATCAGCTCTGCCCAGGCAGGACGGGATGAGCTCGCCCCCAGCCTGGGGACCTTCCCTCATTCTGTCCTGGTTTGGGATCCCTCATCCCGCTCAGAGAACACGCGAGGAGCTCCACACAAGGAGCTAAACATGGAAAAGCAGCTGCAGGGATCGCTAATCTGACTGCAATTCCCAGGGAAGAGAGCTCACAGAGTTAAGGATTTACAGCACTGCCACCGACAGAGCTCCAGGGTGGGATTTGGGATCGCAGCAGGTGAAGCCACCACAGCAAAAGACATTCCCATCCAACCATGGGATCCCCCTTGGGATAAAAACAAATCCCAACACGGAGCCCGAGCAGCCCCCGGGTCCCTTCTCTGGCTCCTCACTGCTTTCCTTCCTGGAGCGTGAAGCAGGGAGCTAAAAACCAGGACATCCTGGAATGGTTTGGGTGGAAAGGGACCTTAAACCCCATCCAGTGCCACCCCTGCCCTGGGCAGGGACACCTTCCAGTGGTTACAAAGCTCTTTCATCCAGAACACCTGAAATAACTCAAATTAAGGGAACTCAAGGAGAAATTCCATGTTCCTGAGAGATTACATCCACTTTTGGGATAATGATGGTTTCGAGGAAATAATTCCTAGGATTTCACGTTGGACTCCCTGCCCCTGGTGCTGGTCTCCATCTCCCCACTGGGAGCAGCCAAGAACCTTCCTAGGAACTCAAACTTCCCAAAGCCCCATCTGAGATTCCTCTGCTTAATTCCCTGGTTTTTTCTTGCCATGGAGATTCTTTCCAGTGTGGTGGTGACTGGAACTCCTTGGCAGGAAATCTGGATGAGCTCTGGTTCCTTTCTGGTTTATTCAGGAAAACTCCCAAGCAGCACCCAGGGATATTTCTGGTCCTACAGAAATGAGCCAGGAAATGCCCAGCAAAATTCCTTATCCAGACAAAGGGTTGTAAAAAGGACCAAAAAAACCCAAAAACTCAAACCAAACCAACAAGAAAAACTTTAATCCAAACCTCAACCCACCAATTATGGCCTAAAGCAATTCCAGAGGGGCTCCAAAGGCCTTGGAAACCACCAAGAGCTCAAAATAGTTTGGGAGGATCAAAATATTGAGCTGGACACGGAAACTGAAGCCTCCAAAATATTTTCACTTTAACACTTCAGTTCTTTTAAAATATTTAGTTCTTATCAGCCCCATCAGCACAAAATCCAAGGGGTTTATGAAGCCAATATATGACACCCAGGGCACAAAAGCTTGGCATTCCCAGTTTCCAACAGTTTTCCACTCTAGGGAAAATAAAATTTAAAACCAAAACATTTAAAACAAAAGAAGAAAAGAAAGTGAATATTCTTTGGGATTTCCCTGAGAAAGCAGGAAAGCAGCAGGTTATGTTTGGGATGAGGTGCTGGAAACATCCATAAAAACCATCATGTTTTCAAATCCTGTCAATTTGGTAATTTGGCTTTTTAATATGCAAATCACCCCAATTCCAAGTCCCAACCGAGATCCAGGTTGGTTTAGACACCATAAAATTGGAAATTCTCCAAGAATATTCCAAAGTCAATGTGCAGCCCAGGGCCATCAGTTCCTTACTGGATTTTGTCATTGGCTTCCCAGGCATCCAATATCCTCTGCACCAGGCAGCACTTCTGGAACAGCTGCAGGGGGAAAAGAGGGGGAATAATCAGAATTTTCCAAAAGAGAACTGCGGATCCTTCTGTCCCTCCCCTCACTCCTCCTCAGCAACTCAAACTTCAGCTCTTCCCCTGCCCAAGATCCCAAATTCCTTCCTGATTATTTCCCCGGAGGATCCAAGGAGTGCAGCAACACCTGGAACATTCCCAGGCTGCTTTTGGGCTGCCCAGCAGCAGGAAGGAAAACACCGCTGGAATTTTGCAACCACACCAAGGTTTGACCATTAGGAGCTGCAAAGGTACTCAGGTGTGTTTTCTGTCGAAAATTTATAGGGATTTTTCCTAAAAAATGGAATTTTAGTAATAAATAGGGATCATTTTAATAATAAATAGCGATAACTTTAATCATAAATAGGTATAATTTTAATCATAAATAGGGATAATTTTCATAAAAAGCATGGGATTCACAAGGCCATTAAATGAAAGAAGTTTTAATGGGATGCTGCAAATAAAGGTGCAAAAGCAAACCCAGCTCCACAAGAACCACTAAAAATAACAATAAATAATAATAACCCCCACTAAAAATGCCAATAAGTAATAAACCCATTAAAAATGCCAATAAATAACAAACCCCACCAAAAATGACAATAATAATAAACCTCATTAAAAATAACAATAAATAATAATAATAAACCCCACTCAAAAGGACAATAAATACTAATAAACCCCACTAAAAATGACAATAAATACTAATTAACCCATTACAAATGCCAATAAATAATAACAAACCCCACCAAAAATGACAATAAATAATAACAAACCCCACTAAAAATGCCAATAAATAACAATAAATTCCCCGTGAGCCCGGCCCACGCTCTGGAACAGCCCATCTCAGCCATTCCCAGGAGCAGAGGGGATCCCGGCCCCACTCCCAGCACTCACGTGGGTGACCATGATGTTCTCCGTGGCTCCGGCCGCGGGCTCGGCGCTCCCGGCGCTCTCCGGGGCCGCGTTCCCGTCAGGAGCCTCCTCCTGGCTGCCCGGCTCCCCCGGGCTGGGCTTCCCCTCCTGCACGGAGTGGGACAGGATGGCTGCTATGGACAGTTCCACTTGGAAATGCAAAAAGTTATTCCACGTATATTTAAAAAATAAGTCCTGCAGGAGAAAAGAGAGAAACATTAGAATTTACTTGGGATGAATTTTCCCATTTTTAACCATCACATGATATCAGGGATCGTTAAGGATCTTTCCAACCCAGCTCATCCCGGGATTCTGGGACTTAGTGACATTAAATTGTTGCCCAAGTTGTTGTTTAATTCCATGAAGAGAGTTCTGCTACACCCCAGCACCCACTGCTGGCTGGGCTCTGCTGGCTCTGCATTTCCAGGGTGCTCAGTCTGCAGGGAAATAAAGGAATTTTCCCAATAAACTGAGCACTTGGGAATGCTCTCACACACAGACAGCACTCACAGCACAGACACACTGAAAAAAACCAATTTAACTGTTCTGGGGCTGAATTAACCCTAAGAAAAACAGGAACTAAATAATTGCTAAGGATGGAAATCATTCTCCTAAGGATGCCCCGGTGAGGGTCAGCAAGGCCAAGTGCCAGGCCCTGCCCTGGGGTCACCCCAAGGCCCTGGAAGGCTCCAGCGGGGCCGAGGGGCTGCAGAGCTGGGCAGGGCCCTGGGGGGGCTGGGCCAGCACTGGACACGAGCCCAGGGGTGCCCAGTGGTGCCCAGGTGGGCAGGAGGCCGATGGCCCCTGGGCTGTGCCGGCCCCAGGGTGGGCACAGCCCCAGGGCGGGGCTTGGCCCCTGGGCTGGCCCTGCTCAGGGACCCCCTGGAATCCTGGGGGCAGCTCTGGGAGGAATTTCCTCCTCAAAAGGGTTGTCAGGCCTTGGCAGGGGCTGCCCAGGGACGTCTGGAGTCCCCATCCCTGGACGTGTCCAAGGAATTCCCGGATGTGGCACTCAGTGCTCTGCGCTGGGGACAAGGTGGGGACTGGGCACAGCTTGGACTCGATGGCCTTGGAGGGCTTTTCCTACCTCAATGATCCCAGGATTCTGAGAGACAGTTCATCTCTCAGCATTCCAGGAGCTCACACACACACACACCCCCCAGACTGTTTCACACCCTCTCCACTGAACTGACAAAGAACTGGAAGTGTGAGGCTCAGCTCCACATCCCAAACAGTCGGACTGGGATCGGAGAAGCCGTTCCAAGGACGGCCGCTCCTCCTCGCAGCACATCAGAGAAGTAACGGGACCGCGGCCCCCGGAGCAAACCCCGCCCGGAGCCCGTGGCAGGGGCCGGACGGCTCCCGTTCCCCGCCGGCAGAGACCCCCGGGACACTCACGAGCAGCAGGTCCATGGTGCTGAGGCGGCAGAGCTCGCGGTTGATGCTGGGCGTGTTGGTGTGCAGCAGCGCCGCGATGAGGCGCGAGCCGTGCAGCCGCGCGTTCCCCAGCGGCTCCTCCAGCACCCCCAGCGTGGTCAGGATCGCCGCTTTCTGCGGGCAGGGACGGGATATCAGGGGAGGACGGTGCTCCCGGGGGGCGCCCGCTCCAGGGTGTTCCTCTCCGTGGTGCCCGGTGATGGGACAAGGAGTGATGGCCATAAATTAAGCCATGAGAATTCCACCTCACCGTGGGGAAGAACCTTCCATGGAAGCGTAAGAGCCCTGGACCAGCTCCAGGGAGGGCCTGGAGTTTCCCCCTCTGGAGACATCCCAAAGCCACCTGGACGTGTCCCTCTGTTACCCACACCCAGGGCTGGATGATCCCTTCCAACCCCAACTATTCTGGGATCCTGGGATTTAACAGAACCCATTCATTTCAGGAATGTTCTCAGCAGGGAAACCTAAACCACCTTCCCAAGAGGATGGCTCTGGGACCACTGGGAGATGTGACTTCCAAATCAGAAGATTAAAATCAGATTATCCACTAAAAGTTCCTTCCTGTCCATCCCCTGCCATCTCCACTTAATCCCCCAACCCCAAACTGTCTCTGCTTCCCGCATTTCCCTGAGCACGCCGCCGTCCAAATTCCTGCCGCCTGATCCCTGCACACCCGAGGCATGAAACGGCAGCGTGGATTCCCCTTCCCGAGCCCTGCGTCCGCCCCGGGCTGTCGGAAATCCCGGGAATGCTGGGGAAGGGCAGGAACGGCAGGGCGTACCTTGGGCGGGCGCAGCAGCAGCTGGTGGAAGTCCTTGAGCCGGGGCTCGATCCCGTGCAAGATGCTGCTGTTGACAGTGTAAGACCTCTCGAATCCCTGAGTGTACGAGTCCATCAGTCCTTCCACCCTGCAGGAAACACCAGGATCTGCTTGGGAATTCACCCACAATTCACTCTTCCCGTTCTGAACAACCAAATGGTGTCAGGTGGTCCTCAAGGTCCCTCCCGACCCAGCCCATCCCGGGATTCTGGAACTTTGTGAGATTAAATCATTGCCCAATTTGCTGTTTCATCAGCAATTCCACTGAAACCATTTTCATTCTACACTTCCCATTTTCTATCTTCTTTCTATGGGGCCCAGAGCTGTCCCCAGTATCCAGAGGTGGAGATTTCATGAAAGAGCCTCCAATCCCACTGCCCATGTCAGTGGTTTTCTCTTCCAAAAGAAGGATGAAAAATAAGAATTTTCAGCTCCTGAATATATTCCCACATCTGCATTACAATAATTCTATTCTATTATTTCTATTATTTATTACATCAATTAATATTACTATCATTTCCAAGGTGCTGCTCACACAACCCAACCTGTGCTGAGCTCAGGGGGAGCTGACCTTAAATAACCTCCCATTCCTGAAGGGCTTCCTGGTGTCCCAAACTTCCCATACACTTCCAAAGGAAACAGCATCAGCAAGAGCTGACTAAAAAATGGATGTTCCTTCCGCTATCCCAGGCTGCTCCGAGCCGTGTCCAGCCTGGCCTTGGACACTGCCAGGGATCCAGAGGCAGCCACAGCTTCTCTGGGAATTCTATTCCAGGGCCTCCCCCCCCTCCCAGCCAGGAATTCCTTCCCAAGATCCCACCTAACCCTCTGGCAGTGGGAAGCCGTTCCCTGTGTCCTGGCAGATGTTTCATAGACATCACTTCACACCTCTCCCGAACCGTCCCCGTTTCCCCCGTCCCAGCCCGCAGCTCCGGAGTGCTCCCGAGGGCAGCTCCCGAGGGCGGGTGCCGCGGGGAGGCCCCGGCTCACCCCGAGCGCCGCGTCTCCAGCAGGGTGAGCAGCACCTGGGTGCCGTTGACGATGCAGGTCTCGCTCTGCTCCCCATCGAACATGTTCCTCAGGAGCTGCTCCACGCACTCCTGCCTGCGGACACACGGCACGGCTCGCGCGGGCTGCGGCCGCCGGCACCGCCCAGCGCCCGGCCCCGCTCTCCCGGGAAAAGCCGCCACATCGGGGCATCGATTCCGTAATTTCGGGATGGAGTAAAGACAAAGGGAAGATCCCGCTCTTCCCGCTGCTCTTTGCCGGCACCGAGGAATGACGGATGGGAGCGGCAGGAGGCTGAGGCCAGCCCCGCTCCCCGCCGCATCCCAGCTCCTTCCCACATCCCAGCTCCTTCCCTCAAGGACAGCTTCCCAAAATCCAGCCCTCAAGAAGTCCCTTGCCTGCCTTCCCCAGTCACATGTCCCACTAAACCCAGCAGGACGGGAGTTCACAGCCCAATTTTTACCATTTTCTAAAGTTCCAAAAAATCTCCTTTCCGTGGGTATAAATAAAATATGAGATAAAAATGTAAAAATGGATGAATAATTCATGAGGGAGAAGGATTTTAATAAGGAGCATCCAAACACCCTCTGTCAGCACAAGCAGGAGAGGCACAGGCAGGGAAAAGGAAATTTTCTGTCATTAACCCAATTCACTCTTATTGCACCCAGCCAGCAGCTCCCGAAGCCTGGATTTGGGGCTCATTCCATGACCCTGATCCCACTTCCTTCCTGCTGATCATTCTTTCCTGACTCAGGGATAATGAAAGTTATCCAAAATCCAAAAGGTCACCAGGAATGCTGGGAAGAATTGGCCAGGAGAGTGATGAGCTTTGTGACCTCCAGCAGAAAGGGGAGAGGAGCAGAAGAATCACTTTGCCCAAAATATCCTTTATTTTGAGCAGGAATTCTGGAGATATTTCCTGGAAGTGCAGGGTCCCACAGCCCTCTCCAAAACTACCAACAAAGTCTAAAATTACCCCAAAAGTGTGAAAGTGCCATGTTCTCTATGGCCACCACCCCTCCCACTGCAGGGACTCCTGACCCTCATTAAAGGTCCCGGGATTCCCAGGGGGAATGTCCGAGCTGGAATCTCCAAACTTCAGCGAGCTCAGAACTGACACAGAGCAAGGAGAGGCTGAAGGCTCCAGTCAGGGGTGGCACCTCCAGAGCCTCCAGATCCAGAGTCCAACAGCAAAAGGATGTGGAGCTGCCAGAGAGAGTCCAGAGGAGGCCCTGGAGCTGCTCCCAGGGCTGGAGCCCCTCTGGAGCCAGGCTGGGAGAGCTGGGAATGTTCACCTGGAGAAGAGAAGGCTCCAGGGAGAGCTCAGAGCCCCTGCCAGGGCCTAAAGGGGCTCCAGGAGAGCTGGAGAGGGACTTGGGACAAGGCCTGGAGGAACAGGACACAGGGAATGGCTTCCCAGTGCCAGAGGGCAGCAGGAGATGGGATGTTGGGAAGGAATTCCTGGCTGGGAGGGTGGGGAGGCCCTGGAATAGAATTCCCAGAGAAGCTGTGGCTGCCCCTGGATCCCTGGCAGTGTCCAAGGCCAGGCTGGAAGGGGCTTGGATCAGCCTGGGATAGTGGAAGGTGTCCCTGCCCATGGCAGGGGTGGCACTGGGTGGGCTTTGAGGTCCCTTCCCACCCAACCCATTCCATGAATCCATGAAAAGCCAATGCTGTGCTCTTCCCAGCACAGGATCCTGTCAGGCCCTGGTACAAAGGCCGGGTCCACCTCATCCCTGCAGGAGCAGTGAAGGAAAGGAGGCATTTATGGAGGAGCAGCAGGTCCCAGCAGGGCCAGAGCTCCATGGCAAGCCCAGGAAGGTCCTGGTGACTTCCCAGTGCTGGGATGATCCACATCCCATTCCCACCTGCACACACCAGCTCCTATCCCAGGAATTATCCCATGGTCATGTAGGAACTGACAGCTCCAAATCAGGAGAAAATACTCCCGATGTCCCATAAATTCAGGGAGCTCTGGGTGGACAGGAACATCCAAGGCGAATTGGGAGCTCCAGTTCCTTCCACGGCTCCTTCCAGCCCTTTCCTGACCAAATGTTGCTTCCAGGCCTAAAAGAGCCTTTTTTGGTTTCAGTCTCCTGGAGAATCTCCAGAAGTTTTTAGGTTTGAAGCAAAGATAAGAAGCAGAAAACACAGGACATAAATAATTTAATGTTCATTGCAAAGAACAAAGGAACAACTCCAGGAATGGAGCAAACTGGGAAAATCAACATTTCTGGAACACACTGAACCTTATCTGGGAAACTGGGGAGTCATGGAATGGTTTAGGTGGGAAGGGACCTCAAAGCCCATCCAGTGCCACCCCTGCCATGGGCAGGGACACTTCCCACTATTCCAGGCTGCTCCAAGCCCCGGCCAGCCTGGCCTTGGACACTGCCAGGGATCCAGGGGCAGACACAGCTTCTCTGGGAATTCTATTCCAGGGCCTCCCCACCCTCCCAGCCAGGAATTCCTTCCCGAGATCCCATCTAACCCCATCCTCTGGCAGTTTGAAACCATTCCCTGTGTCCCGTCCCTCCAGTTCCTGATGACCAATCCCCCTCTGGCTTCCTCTGAGGTCCCTCCACACCCCAAAGGTGCTGGGAGGTCTCCACACCACCCTCCCTTCTCCAGGCTGGACATTCCCAACTCTCACCCTGAAATTCCTCGGGTTTTGCCTCACCTTCAATCAAGGCTGGGAGCTTTGGGCTGCCTGATCCCCTCTCCTGCCTCCACACAGAGCCCTAAACCCCAAATCCCAAACCCCAAACCCCAGGAGAGGCTGTTCGGTGCTGCTCCAGCTCCAAAGGATCATCCCTGCTCCATCTGCTCCATGTGGAGTGATCCTGGAGCCATTCCCAGTGTTCCCAGTGCCCCCAGTGTCCCCAGTACTCACGATTCCAGTGCTGTGAGAAGAGGGTCTGGCTCTGGGACATCCTGGAGCTGAGTGCTCTGGTCTCTGCTCAGCCTGATGATGTCACACAGGGTCTGGGAAGCGTTGGATTGCCTCTGGGAACAGGGAAACAGGGACGGGAGCAGCGTCAGCCAAGCTGGGAATGCACCAGTGGGGATCAACCCCATTCCTGCTCCACTCTGGAGTCACTCATCAGATACCCCCTGGAGTAGCAGCACCGACAGACTTGGAATCCAAGGAGATTGGCTCCAACGGGATGAGTAACACAGAGTTCAGGAGCTCAGGAATGAGGATCCCTTTTTACCTCCTCCTCAATCCCGTTAACCTGCACCTTCCCAACACAAACATTCCACCCTCCCTCTCCCTGCTCAGGTTTCCTGCTTGAGAAAACCTTTTCCAACTCAGTTACTGGGGATTAATAGGCTTCCAAGGGGAGTTGGAGGAATTAATTCCCTCATTCTGGCCATCAATCAAAGCCTCTCTGGAGCTGCTTTAACTCAGCTCTGCTCCAACACAAATCCATTGGGATGTTCCCAGTTTTCCTCTCAGTTTGGCTGGGATGAGCTGAGGGAATCAGAGAATGACATTTTCTACACTTTACAGCCGAACTCCTACTTGGGGCTAAAAAGATTGGAAAATGGCATAAAGTGGTTGATTTTAAAGGATTTTCCAGGAACAGCAGGTTCCCCCCCTAATCCCAAGGGAAGTCCTTGCTCTATGTTGATTTGAGATGAACTGAGGCAGCAGCAAAACTAAAAAATTGAGAGTAAAATAAGCCAAAAGCAGATGAAACCACACCAAAACCACCACATTTGGTGCTGAGCAGAGGATGGGACATCCCAAGGCTATCCCTGGTGGCTCCTCCACAGATCACTGGGACAGTGCCCAAGGGAAAGGGGAATCTCCAGGACCCTGCAGGAGCCACCACCCCCAGCCAAAGCCCCGGAGCCCTGGTCCCACTCACATCCTCGTCCTGGCTCGAATGGATCAGCTCCACGAGTCTCTGGATAATCCTGGCTTCATTCAGCCACTGCAGGGAAAACAGAGGGAGAGAAAATCCTCACTGGATATCCCAGAACTCAGAACAAGAGGAGCTCTGGGAAGCTTTTCATGAAGGGGAAGCCCTTCCTTCTCTCTCCTAATCCCATCCCTGAGGCAGGGACAGGGATGGGTTTGGATTTGCATCAGCATGGATAGGGATGGGTTTGGATTTGCATCCTGCCATGGAACTGAAAACCCAAACACCTCTGGAAAACATGGAATGCTCCAGTGACAGTCTCATGTGAGCAGCAGCAGCAGAACCACCACCACGTTCTTCTCCCACCAGCTCCTGCCCTTCCTGCTGCTCACACTCGGGAATTCCTCATCCTTCCACAAGCTGGAACAGCTGTTCCTGGACCTCCACCTTGCTCCACAACTTCCTGTCCTCAGTGCAAACCATTCCTCATCTCCCTTCCCGGCCCAGGGAAACCAGGAATGGCATCTCCATATGATCCCTTCCACTTCTCCCTGCCCGGCCTCACCTGCAGGCTCAGCCCCTCATCTCCACTCCTTTCCACTCACATTCCCACATTCCTTAAACTCATCCAGTGCCACCCCTGCCATGGGCAGGGACACCTTCCACTGTTCCAGGGTGTTCCAAGCCCTGTCCAGCCTGGCCTAGGGCACTTCCAGGGATGGGGCAGCCACAGCTCTGGTGGAGTTTCGGCTTCCCAACAAATCCCACCTGCCTGGGCAGCCTGTCCATGCCCATTCCTGGCTGCTCCAGCCCTGCTCCAGCCTCTCCAGGCTGGCTGTGCCCACAGGAGCTCGGGCAGGAGCGTCCTCACCCCTGCACACCCCATCCCATGGGATGGACCGTGTGGATCCTCACACTGTTGGCATCATCCCATGGATCCAGCCCGTCCAGATCCCTCTGCAGAGCTTCCCATCCCTCCAGCACCTCATCCCATGCATCCAGCCTGTCCAGGTCCCTCTGCAGAGCTTCCCATCCCTCCAGCACCTCATCCCATGGATCCAGCCTGTTCAGATCCCTCTGCAGAGCTTCCCATCCCTCCAGCAGATCACTCAGCAGAAGCTGCACTTCTTGTGACTAAGGCAAGCATGGGAAGGGGAAGTGCATATTCATATCCATATCCATATCCATAATAAATCCCCAGGACAAGCAGTGGAGTCCCCTCAGGGTGGCTGTGTTTGCCCAGGGAGGGTTTCCACTAAACCAGGCTGACAGAGGATAGGTTTCTGTGATGCCACTTCTTCCATTAAAACTTCTTCAGGAATGCTCCAAATCTGGGCTTTCCTCCGCACAGCAAGAGAATTATGTTCAGTCAGTATTAATTCTCTCCCAAATCCAGAGATTTCAGGATCAACTGACATGGATCCAAGACAGAACGCTGTCACCCTGATGCCCAAGGACATCCCGAGGCAGTGCCTGAGAGCCAACCCTGCTGGAGGAGCTCCTCGGAGGGCTCTGGAGAAGACTCTTCCAGTGTTTTCAGTTGTGAGAGTCCAGAAACAGGAGGAGACAGAGCAGGAAGGATCCAGTGGAGACAATGGATGGTTTCACTTGCATGGAAGGCGACACCGAGTTGGGTGGGATGCGGATGTGCTGGAGGGCGGGAAGCTCTGCAAGGGGATCGGGACAGGCTGGATCCATGGGATGAGGGTCAGCAAGGCCAAGTGCCAGGCCCTGCCCTGGGGTCACCTCAAGGCCCTGGAAGGCTCCAGCGGGGCCGAGGGGCTGCAGAGCTGGGCAAGGCCCTGGGGGGGCTGGGCCAGCGCTGGACACGAGCCCAGGGGTGCCCAGGGGTGCCCAGGGGGCCAGGAGGCCGATGGCCCCTGGGCTGTGCCAGCCCCAGGGTGGGCACAGCCCCAGGGTGGGGATTGGCCCCTGGGCTGGCCCTGCTCAGGGACCCCCTGGAACCCTGGGACACCCAGGGGCATCTCCAGGGCCACTCAGCATCTCCACTTTGCTTTCTTTTTTCTTCGGCTGACTCAAATCTTTACCAGGTCAAATTAACCCAACAGGATGGGGCTGAAATAGATCCCACCCACACCTGCCAGGTCCCGGATGGTTGGTAGTTGGAAACCTGGATACCTGGAAGTTTCCTGGAAGGAAATCAGTTGTCCAGGAAAAACACTGCTCCATCCAGGGCCAGGTTGGACAGGGTTGGAGCAACCTGGGCTATGGAAGGTGTCCCTGCCCACGGTGGCACTGGATGGGCTTTGAGGTCCCCTCCAACCCAAACCATTCCATGATTCCATGACCCTGTGATTCCTCGAACACGGTGAGGAACTAAACTAATTACTGTCCCAATCAATCACTTTAAAATTCTGAACACTGGGAAAGAACACAGATTCCCTTTTTCCAAGCTCTCCAGCTGCAGCAAACAGCGGTTGCTCCATGGAAAAATGGCTGGAACCCCTTTCCTGCCAGGACTGAGCCAGGCTGGGCTGAAGGACCCAACAGAAGCATCTCCAGCAGCGGGCAGAGGAGCTGCCAGAGGGGTGGAACGAAACACCCAGAGAGCCCTTCAGTCCCAAGCCAAGCAGGGGCAGCGGGGCTGGGAAGGCCCCGGGAAGGCCCCGGGAGCGGCCCGGGAGCGGCGGGCTCACGTTGAGCACGTCCTGGCGCAGCGCGGCCGGCTCCACGCAGCTGATGAGGCGCAGCAGCAGGTCCATCATGGCTGAGGTGTCGATGTGCTTTAGCACCAGGCTCAGGAACTTGTCCTTTCTCCTCAAAAACGATATCACCTGCGGAGACAGGAGCCCCCATCAGGACACGGAACTCCCTCACGGCTCCCGGAGCTTCTCGCTCATCTCAGCCACCGACTTTGGGTTGGGAAGTCTCCAGGGAACAAGGCATAATGTTCTTATTCCAAGGCAAAAAAATCAGATCTTTTTAGCCAACTTTTGTCCCCTCTGTGCCCCAGAAAAACCCCAACCCACAGAATTAAGCGTGTCAAGAGAAGCTGGAGAATTTTCCTTTCCTCTCAAGCTCTCTGCCAGCCAGCATTTAAAAAACCTATATTTACTGGGATGTGAGTATTCCTAAACTCCTGTTCAGCCCATGCTTCCAGCACCCCTTTTTTAAGGATGAGACTGAGGCAATGTTTATGGACTGGGATGAGACTGAGGCCCTGTTTATGGATTGAGATGACTCTGATGATCCTCAACGTGCCCTGTTACGAAAAACGAAGCTTCAGCTGTGGTCTGGGGATATCCCAGCTATGGCAGATCCCAGCCCAAAACTCTGGGAAGAGTCTGTCCAACCCAGCACCTCCCTCCACTGAGGAATTCTGAACTTTTTGGAGACTCCACTTCAACTCCAACCTTAACCTCAACTCTCAACTCCAGGAATAACCTGAGCTGACAGCGAGGA
Source organism: Ptilonorhynchus violaceus (assembly GCA_013397565.1). Taxonomy (NCBI): domain Eukaryota; kingdom Metazoa; phylum Chordata; class Aves; order Passeriformes; family Ptilonorhynchidae; genus Ptilonorhynchus; species Ptilonorhynchus violaceus. Next base: position 60,131 of record VZRJ01012362.1, on the reverse strand, counting down.
CATGCCACCGGGCACTGATCCGCGCCGCGGATCCGGACAAACCCCATCCCTACCTGTTCCGTTTTCCTGGCAATGAGGTTCCCAATGGTCTTGCTGAAGAAGCTGGCGAGCAGAGGGTTCAGGGGGGGCTCGTGGTCCAGGAAGTCGTAGAGGATGTTGAGCAGGGTCTCGTCCCCGCCCAGTTTGTCGTTGATCTGCGGCACGTCCGACGTCAGCAGCTCGCAGGCCGTGTTGGGATACCTGGAATGACACACCCGGAGCGACTACAGGTGAAATGGAAACTCTCCTGGAAATCTGCCCCTTCTGAAGGTCTTATTAAAGTGAAGGAATTCTTCCCTGGGAGGGTGGGAAGGTCCTGGAATGGAATTCCCAGAGAAGCTGTGGCTGCCCCTGGGTCCCTGGCAGTATCCAAGGCCAGGTGGGAGCAGCCTGGGATAGCGGAAGGTGTCCCTGCCCATGGCAGGGGTGGCACTGGATGGGCTTTGAGGTTCTTCCCAACCCAACCCATTCCATGACTGACTCCCTCTTGTGAGGACACTTTCCCTGCAATGGGTTATTGATTTCTGACCAAACCAGGTTCCTACATCAGGATCTTTCCCAGTCTCTGCAATCCAAGCTCTGCACTCACCACGAGCCACTGAAACACTTCCAGCCCAGCTGGGAGCTTTGACCCCTTCCCAGCACTACTCCCTGGAGCTCTGCACCCTTTCCCAGCATCATTCCCTTCCTATTTCCACAGTTCCTGCCCTAAAGGTTCCAAGAGCCCCTCGGGCCCTGCTGCTGCTGTTCCTGTGTCTGGTGCTGCCCAAGGAGCTGCGATGTCCCAGGCACCACCACAGGGATCTTCCAGCCCTTCCATCCCTTCAGCCTCTGAAGGAGACGTGAGAAATTCTCTCTCCTTTTCCTGGCTCACTACCCAATGCAAAAAGCATCCACAGATCCTAAAGATCCACGTGTGGAGCCTCCCTGGGATACACATCCCATGGATGGGGGAGAAATGGGAGCTCTCCTTGTCCCAGCAGGCACTGCTCCCGCTGTTCTCACAGCCCCAGGTCTGATCCAACCCTTCACCACTCCCATTCTGGGATGGGCACCACATCCCATCCCTGGTGCTTTGCAGGCTGCAGGGAACTCACCTGACCTGCCATTTCCCCCTGTGTCCCCACTGGAAGCTGAGCTCCCCTCAGCCCTGGGCTCAGCAGTTCCTTGGCACTTCCAGGAGTTCACACCCTCCCTTCCTGCTCCAGTCACCATCCACGTGCTCAATTCCACATGTTCTGCTTGGATGGGATTTACTGGGGAGTTTTCCTCTTTGCAGTTTCCCTTCTCAACTTTATGAACTTCCACTGTTTCAGGAATAAAGCCCCTGGATGGTTCCCTCTCCACACATTCCGATCCCCACATCCTTCCAAACCTATCGAGTTTCATCCTGTTCCACTTTACAACTTTCATAACCTTTCCTGAAGAGCCAAAAGTGGGATTCCATCTGGATTTACACAGAGTCCATTCTTCCTGCTCAGCCTTTATTTATTCCAAAAGCTTCCCTGGTTTCTAAGAAACTCAAACCCCCTTTCCCCTCTCCAGGTTTTAGAGACGCTTCTGTTCCTGCTCTGCCTGAGAGCCCAAAGTGCTGCCCAGAAAATGCTCCGTCGGATCAGCCCTCAGTGTCCTAGCAGGAATTTTCTTCTTGAAACCTCTGTCCTTGTCCCCACCTTCATCATCTATTTGGTTACAACCATGGAATCACAGAATGGTTTGACTCACAGGAAGGGACCTCAAAGTCCATCCAGGGCCACCCCTGCCATGGGCAGGGACACCTTCCACCATCCCAGGCTGATCCAAGCCCTGTCCAACCTGACCTTGGACACTGCCAGGGATCCAGGGGCAGACACAGCTTCTCTGGGAATTCCAGCCCAGCCCCTCCCCACCCTCCCAGGAATTCCTTCCCAACATCCCATCTATCCCTGCCCTCTGGCACTGGGAAGCCATTCCCTGTGTCCTGTCCCTCCATGCCTTGTCCCAAGTCCCTCTCCAGCTCTCCTGGAGCCCCTCTGGGCCCTGGAAGGGGCTCTGAGCTCTCCGTGGAGCCTTCTCTTCTCCAGGTGAACATTCCCAGCTCTCCCAGCCTGGCTCTAGAGGGGCTCCAGCCCTGGGAGCAGCTCCGGGGCCTCCTCTGGACCCTCTCCAGCAGCTCCACATCCTCCTGCTGTTGGAGCAGGGCTGGAGCAGCTCTGCAGGGGGGGTCCCAAATCCACCTTTCAGAGCAGGATCCTGGCAGCAGCAGCCACAGGATATTCCAGTGTATTCCCTGGCGCCCACTCACCTGGAAACAGCCCCCTAAGCACCGTTATCAGCTCTCTTATCTGACACCAGACCTGAACCTGGCACCGCTGTGGCTTCCAACCAACCCCACCACCAACACCGCTCCATTCCCACCAGGAAAAACCTGCCCAGTGTTATTTATTTACAGTCAGAGCAGCCTGTGATTTTTATATAAACTTCCCACAGGCAAACAACCTCCCCAAACCCCAAGTGCCAATGCTTTGGAGTCTCCATTGAGCTCCAAAGGCATGAACACAACTCTGGGGAGAACTAAACCTCCGCGAGGAGCTCAGCGTGGTCTGAGCAGAGGCAGGTCCCGCCTGTGATCCCTGAAATCAGCGGGAATTGCACGTGCAGCACGCTGAAAATATCCCAGTTTCTATGGGATTTCCATTCATTTTCCAGCTCACTTTCTTCTGTGGGCTCGGAAATCCATTGAATTCAGAGATTTTCTGCTTCCTCTGTTTCCCATTCCCATAAAAACCTGCTGAGGGAGCTTTGGAGACGCTGATCTTGAGGGAAAACCAAGATTATTTTGGAGACAGTATTTGAGCTATGACTTTTTGAGACATTATTTGAGCTGTGATTTTTCTGAGACATAATTTTCTTTTTTTTAGGCATTATTTGAATGATGATTTTTGGAGACGTGAGATTTGATTTTTTTTTAGACATTATTTGAGCTATAATTTTTTGGAGACATTACTTGAGATTTGATTTTCGGAGACGTTATTTGAGATTTGACTTTTTTAAAGACATTATTTGAGATTTGATTTTTTTTTTAGGCATTATTTGAGCTGTGATTTTTTTGAGACACTACTTGAGATTTGATTTTTGAAAACATTATTTGAGCTGCCATTTTTTAAAGACATTATTTGAGATTTGATTTTTTGAGACATTATTTGAGATTTCATTTTTGGAGACGTTATTTGAGCTGTGATTTTTTGAGACAGTATTTGAGATTTTATTTTTTTGCGACATTATTTGAGATTTGATTTTTTAAAGGCATTATTTGAGCCGTGATTTTTAGAGACAGTATTTGAGCTACGATTTTTTTGAGACAAATTCCACGTTAAACCACCAAAACCAAAGCAGCAATTCCTGGCAATTCCCTCCAACCCCAAAGTGCTGTGAAACACCCCCAGCGGGATCTCCGCACGCCGCCCCCGGGGTGTCCGGGCGGGATTCCCCGCGGGAAGCAGGAATCCAATACCTACTTGAATCGGACCTTCTCGTCCATGTCCACGGGGGGCTCGTGGGTGATGAGGGTGACCAGCTGCTCCATGCAGTGCTGCTGGCACAGGAAGTCCAGCAGCCGCCGGTTCTGGGCCTTGCATTCCTGCAGGACGTCATCCTCGTCCATCAGCTCCTCCAGGGTCACATCCTCCTTGTCCAGCAGCTTGTCCACGTGTGACGTCGTGTTCAAATCAAACTTCCAGAACATGGTGATGGGACACGGCGGGCTGGGGGCAGGACAACACCGCTTACTGCTCCATCTCCGGCGTTTATTAACGTGGAATTGGGGAGCTTGGAGAAGACCTTTACGTTCATCCTGTCCAACCCTCAACCACGGCCACCACCAACCCTCGTCCTCAAGGGCCGCGTCCAGGAATTCCTTGGACACCTCCAGGGACGGGGACTCCAAACCCCTGTGGGCAGGCCCTCCCAAGGCCTGACCACCCCTTCCATGGAGAAATTCCTCCTGATGTCCAAGTTCATGGAATCCCAGACTGGTTTGGGTGGGAAGGGACCTCAAAGCCCATCCAGGGCCACCCCTGCCATGGCCAGGGACACCTTCCACTATCCCAGGCTGCTCCAAGCCCCATCCAGCCTGGCCTTGGACACTGCCAGGGATCCAGGGGCAGACACAGCTTCTCTGAGAATTCTATTCCAGCCCTCCTCACCCTCCCAGCCAGGACTTCCTTCCCCATATGCCATCTAACCCTGCCCTCTGGCAGTGGGAAGCCATTCCCCGTGTCCCGTCCCTCCAGCCCTTGTCCCAAGTCCCTCTGCAGCCATTAGCACTAAAAAATCAGGGAGTGGCTGTCATTCCCTATGGATAAAAGTGACCAGCACAGCTCACTCGGGATGAACCCTGGGCAGCAGCAGGATTGAACTCAACCTCACTTCATGAACGGAGTAGCTGGGATGAGCAGTGTCCCTGTGCCACATTCCCAGATGCTCTGACAGCACCGTGTAATTCCATAGCCGGAACGGATCACAAGGCTGTTTTAACCTAACCCACATCCCCATTTCACACAGCACAGCTCTCTCCAGCCATTCCTTTGGCTTTTTCCAGCATCCAAAAATGTCCCTGCGCCTGATCCTCTGTTCTTTGCATAACCTCAGCTACAGCACAACCTGGACATTTTCCTTATAAAAACACTTTTTCCCTCCAGGAATGACACTGAGGGGGGCTCTGCTTTCCAGTCACCAGAGCAGGGCCATGGAAAAGGCTGAAGACCCAAATTTTTCCATTGGATTTTAAATCTCTGGGCCCTTCCTGGTGTAACTTTCACAGTGGAGCTCCAAGTGAAGCACTCACAGAACCAGGATGTGGAACAGAGGAAAACTCTGGGGAAGCTCAGGCTGGACATCTGCAGGAACTTCCTCCTGGAAAGGGTGGTCAGGCATTGGCAGGGCCTGCCCTGGGAGGTTTGGCGTCCCCATCCCTGGAGATGTCCAAGGAATTCCTGGACGTGGCACTCAGGGCTCTGGGCTGGGGACAAGGTGGGCATCGGGCACAGGGTGGACTCCACGGTCTGGGAGGGCTTTTCCAGCCTCAGGGATTCTGGGATCTGGGATTTCAGCACGGAGTTTTGGAGTTGGGAGCAGCCATGTGAATGTTCAACCTACATGACACTGCAGTGCCAGCGCTGCTTGGGGCTCTGTGTTCCTCACAAACTGTTCTTGGGATATTTTTAACCATCTCTGCTTGGCTATAAATTCACCGAGGGAAAATCTGGCATCAAAGGCCCCAAAGGAAGGGGGTTTGGGGGCACAGTGAACCCAAATGCAGAAATATTCCCTCCATATGTGTGGGCTCCACACGGAAATCTCACCTTTCAAATGGACACCCATTGTAAACCTGGCAATTCTACAGTTTTCCAAAACTTTTCATACATCTCTAGGAAGAGCTGCCTGATCTTCCCTGTGAGGTGGGGAGGCCCTGGAATAGAATTCCCAGAGAAGCTGTGGCTGCCCCTGGATCCCTGGCAGTGTCCAAGGCCAGGCTGGACGGAGCTTGGAGCAGCCTGGGATAGTAGAAGGTGTCCCTGGCCATGGCAGGGGTGGCACTGGAAGGGATTTAAGGTCCCTTCCCACCCAACCCATTCCAAGATAAAAGCACAGGGAGATGTTCCTACCTTCAGTAGAAGTTACTTCAAACGTGAAATCTCCTCCACGGACACAGAAACATTTGGGTTACAGTTCCTGGAACAGGCCCAGCTTCAGGAAATGGTTTTCATCCAGTGTGAATTCCTTTGCAAGCTTCCAATCCTGGAACAGATTTTTAAAAGTGACCATTAACCAAAGGTACCTGAGGGCCAAAGGTTTCTGGTTTTTCCCTTAAATGAACTTCCACAGAACCTTTCACCCCAAAGAAAACTTGGATCAAGATCACAGGGACTGACAACCCCCACCAGGCCACACAGGATCCTCCCAGTTATCCCAGTTACCCCCTGCCTGCAGCACTGGGCAAACACGAACTTCCCAGCCCTGGAAGTGTTCAAGCCTCAGGCTGGATGAGGCTTGGATCAACCTGGGATAGTGGAAAGTGATCCCAGAGGAAGCAGTACCAGAACCAAGCTTGGCTCAGCCCCCACGAGCTCCCTTACAACTCCAGAGCTGGAGTTTAACCAAATGTCCACAAATCCAGGAATTCCTGTTGTGCTGTGGGGATACAACCAAAGAGAAACCAATCAGGCAGTCCCTGCATCCAATGGGAATTAAATACAATGTGAATAGCAATGGATTTGCTGATCTGCTAATCAGTAATGCCCTAACTGGAGGCACAACATTCACCTAAACCGAGCTTATTGATCGGAACAGGAACTCTTCAGGATTTTATTTTATAAACTTCGATGCCTTTTTCCCCAGCATTTGTCCCACAAAGTCCTTCACCGAATCCCAGAATCCCAGGGGTTGGAAAAGCCCTCCCACGCCATCGAGTCCGATCTGTGACTCCAAATCTCCCTGGGCAGCCCCTGCCAAGGCCTGACCACCCTTTCCATGAGGAAATTCCTCCTCATGTCCAACCTGTCCCTCCTCTGGCACAGCTCGAGGCCATTCCCTCTCTTCCCATCCCTGTTCCCTGGGAGCAGAGCCCGACCCCCTTTAAAGCCCACCCAGGGCCACCCCTGCCGTGGGCAGGGACACCTTCCACTGTCCCAGGCTGCTCCAAGCCCCATCCGACCTGGCCTTGGACACTGCCAGGGATCCAGGGGCAGACACAGCTTCTCTGGGAAGCCACAGGCCCTCCCCACCCTCCTAGCCAGGAATTCCTTCCCAAAATCCAACCTGAACCTCCCCTCTGTTATTCTCATGTGCTGCAGGTCCCTTCTGGAGCCAGGACACAAAGGGACCCAGGCCGGCAGATCCCAGCAAGCCCCGTGCTCCGGCACATCCCTGTGGGAATCACCGAGCCTGCCCTCACCTTCCGGAGCAGCAATGCCAGGGCACAGCTCCAAAGAGTCACCAGGGACACCCCCGGACACAGCCACCATCCCTGCCACTGCTGTGTCACCACAGCCACCATCCCTGCCACCCTCCCCTGTCACTGCTGTGTCACCACAGCCACCATCCCTGCCACCTCCCCATCACTGCTGTGTCACCACAGCCACCATCCCTGCCACCCTCCCTGTCACTGCTGTGCCACCACAGCCACCATCCCTGCCACCCTCCCTGTCACTGCTGTGCCACCACAGCCACCATCCTGTGTCACTGCTGTGCCACCACAGCCACCATCCCTGCCACCTCCCCTGTCACTGCTGTGCCACCACAGCCACCACTCCCTGCCACCACCCTGTCCCTCTGTGCCACCAGGACACATCTCCCGGCCAAGGGACACTGCTGGTGACAGCAGCAGCTGCAGGAGCTGTTCCCCCGGAGCGAGGGGCTGACACCTCTCCTGCCCGGCATTCCTTCCTATCCAGCGTCATTCCCTCGGCAGCCAAACCTTCCCAAGGCGTCAGGACCAACAGGGAAGGAAGGAACGGAACCGTTTTCACTTCGGGAAGGAGCGCTGGCCAAACGCCCAAGGAATTTGCCCAAAGTTTAGTGGGAACGAAATCCAAAGGAATTCAAGAGGCTGCTGATCTGCAGCTCCTTCCCCGAGACAGCATCTGGCTCCCAATATCCCAAATATACACAAACAGCCGTGTCCTCCATTGGAGCCGTGGGGCAGCGTGAGGGCGCTTCGGGAAGCCAGGAATTAAAAACTGAGCACATGGAAGGAAGGAGAGAACTGTCCTTGGACTCACTGAATCACGGAATATCCTGAGTTGGGAGGGATCCACAAGGATCACTGATCCAACTGCCCAGGACACCCCAACAATCCCAGCCTGTGCATCCCTGAGAGCGTCGTCCAAACACTGCTGGAGCTCTGGCAGCCTTGGGAATGTGCCCATCGCCCAGGGAGCCTGTTCAGCGCCCCACGCCCTCCGGGGGAAGAACCTCTCCCGATATCCAACCTGACCCTCCTGCCACGGGCTCCTCCCGTTTTTGTGGCTGCTGCTCGAGGGAAGCAGGGACAAGGGATCCACACAGGCTGGAATGCCACTTCCCTCTGGTGAATCCATACCCACAATTCCTCTTAACCAGCTATAAGGAAAGGTTCTTTACTTGCAAAAGACTTTTGAAGAAGATGAGGAGAATCAGGAATTCCTCAATAAAAATAATCCAAAGGGCCACTTAAGCCTTAAAAAAGAGCCTCAAGTGAGGAACAAAACTCCTGCCTTTCCCGTACATCCTGTGGCTCATCCCAGCAGGCAGCAGCGGGATGGGAGCGTTTGGAAAAGGACAGGCATGTACAAAAATGTACAAAACCCAGCTATTTTTATTTCACATTTAAAGTCTTCCCACTGCCTCAGTTACCTGAGCATGGCTGCTCAAAAATACCAACCCAGATGAGATAAAGTCAACCTTTTATGGAAGGGAGAACTTCCCTCAACACTTCACTGATAAAGGAAGAGTTTGAGCTGTTGGAATGAGGGAAAAGCAGCATTTCCCAGGGTATCTCCACTGCTAACAGGAAAACACAATCACAAACTATTCCCTGATCAATCTCCACTCGCACAAATTTTGGGATTCATTCAGCTTCTTCCCACCTGCTTTAAGAACTGTCACAACACAATAAGAGAATTTCAGGATCACTGAGGTTGGAAAAGCCCTCCCAGGCCATAAAATCCAAGCTGTGCCCAATGCCCACCTTGTCCCCAGCCCAGGGCACTGAGTGCCACGTCCAGGAATTCCTTGGACACCTCCAGGGATGGGGACTCCAAACCTCCCTGGGAAGCATCTGCCAATGCTGAACATCCTAAGTCAAAGGGAAAAACTAATTCCAGCCTAAAGCCATTGGACTTTCCAGCTTCTCCTCTCCAGTACAAGTGAGAGATGCAAGGACTGGGAAAAACAGTCCAAAGGTTTTCCCATTTTGGGGTTTTATACCATCAACAGCTGCACTGACTTTTTTGAGATCATCAGCTCTTTCCTAAGCCTACTTCTCTCTGCCAGGAATTCAGGGATAGAAGGATGGAAGAGCTGTAAAATCATCCAGGCACCGCCCCAATCCTTGGCCAAAACGGCCAAGTGACCACAAACACCAACTGACCACGATGGTCACTCCGGATAGTCCCGACTAATTCTGATCCACAAAATCCTGCAGCCCATTCCCGACCTCCACACAGTCCTGAGGTCACTGGGATGGGGTTTGGTCTTTGCTGCTTCCTCATTTCCAGCAAATAAATAAATAAATACACAAAGATCCCTCCACCAACTCTTCTAAACCTCAACTGTAATATGGGAATTGAAATATTCCCAGAGTCACTGGATGCAACAGTAAATAAACAACAGCTGAGATAAACTGCTGGAGAGATTCCAGAGAGGCCACGGAGCTGCTCCAGGGCTGGAGCCCCTCTGGAGCCAGGCTGGGAGAGCTGGGAATGTTCACCTGGAGAAGAGAAGGCTCCAGGGAGAGCCCAGAGCCCCTTCCAGGGCCTAAAGGGGCTCCAGGAGAGCTGGAGACGGACTTGGGACAAGGCATGGAGGGCCAGGACAAGGGCGTTCCCAGGGGCAGGGACACCTCCCACTATCCCAGGCTGCTCCAAGCCCCATCCAGCCTGGCCTTGGACACTGCCAGGGATCCAGGGGCAGCCACAGCTTCTCTGGGCAACCTGTGCCAGGGCCTCCCCACCCTCCCAGCCAGGAATTCCTTCCCAAGATCCCACCTAACCCTGCCCTCTGCCCCAACGCTGCTGGCTCCTGTGCCCAGCCCCTTGCTCATCCCTAAATCCACACGCTCCTCATGGCAAACATCATTTCAACACTTCCTTTGTCATCTCCGCTTCAGAGTGACAGCAAATTTCTTTTCCTCGGCTTGCGGACATTTGGAAAATGATCTGCAAATCATGAGATCCCTGGAACGATCCCGGTAACTGGAGAAGGAACCAAGACCAGTTACTATTTTTAAACTCTTGGCCAAGCTCTGGGAATCTTCCCCGGGAGCTGACCCAGCCCAGAACCAGCACTTTGTGGTGCCAGAGCCTGCTCCCAACCTGTTCAAATCCCCAGGGAGCTGTGCCAGGGTGGGTTAGGTGGGATCTCAGGAAAAGGTTCTTCCCCCAGAGGGTGGTGGGCACGGAACGGGCTCCCCAGGGAATGGGCACGGCCCCGAGGCTGCCAGAGCTCCAGGAGCATTTGGACAACGCTCCCAGGGATGCACAGGCTGGGATTGTTGGGGTGTCTGTGCAGGGCCGGGGGTTGGATTGATGATCCCTGTGGGTCCCTTCCAGCTCAGGAGATTCCATGACTCTTGGGTGTGATCCCAAGCACACCACAGGATGGACGTGAAGCTGTTGTGGGTTTTCAGTCAGACATTCCAAGCACAGCAGGTCCATCCCCAAGGTCAGGCATCCCTGGAACATGGAAACGCAGCCCAGGACCATCCAGGGCAGTTATTTATGGCAATGAACTGCCCAGACCTGCAAGACTGGGGGTGTTTATGGTTATTCCAGCCAGAAGCGCAGGCTGGGAAGAAGCTGGAGTCTCCTGAGCATCACTTGCACGGATATGGAGGGTCCCCAGGTGTCCCACTGCTGCCTGGTGGCTCCCAGGGCACAGACAGTGTCATTCCAAACCCTCTCCCACCTCCTGGCAGCACAGCCAAGTGCTCTGCCTCCCTGCCCAGCTGGAAGTCAGCCCTGATCCATTCCCAGACCTGTCAACCACTCCAACCAAAGCAGGCAAGGAACAGTGCCAGGTTCATACATAACCCCACACTGCCACCTCACAACAATTTACACTTCCAGTATTTTTATCCCCAAGCTCTTCCCAAGAAATTGGAGCATTTGGGTTATCAACATTTTTCAACTGCACAATTTCACTTCCCTAAAAAGAGAGCAGTAAACACCCTCCAAAATTCAGAGCACACCATAAATGTCTGCAGTCAGCCCTGACAAAGGCTGCAGGCACATCTCAGTCCTCCTCCTGTGACTGCTGGAGAAGGGAGACAGAAAGCCACCATCCTGCAGGAATTCCTTCCTGGAAAGGGTGGTCAGGCCTTGGAATGGGCTGGAGTCCCCATCCCTGGAAGTGTCCAAGGAATTTCCGCATGTGGCACTCAGGGCTCTGGGCTGGGGACAAGGCGGGGATCGAGCACAGCTTGGACTTGGTGACCTCGGAGCTCTTTTCCAATGTAAATGTTCCTGGGATTCTGGGATTCAGTCTGCCAAGGGAAGAGAATCGTGAGCTCCTCAGTTATTTCAGAGCTCACTCTCAACCTCCTCAGGCTCCCACCTCAGACTCCTGTGGAATACACTCTGTCTTTGCTTCCAAGATGGAATAATTTCCATATTCATCTCTAGCACAGTCAGGATCAAATCCAAGACCTTTATGGATTCCTCTTCCATTCACCCGAGGCACGATGGATGGTCAGAAACCCCAACGGAAGAAAGGAAATGCTTCCTACATAAATCCTGGAGCTCAAGGCCAGGCTGAGCTGGCCTTGCCAGGGCTTGGGGCAGCCCAGGATAGTGGAAGGTGTCCCTGCCCATGGCAGGGGTGGCACTGGATGGGCTTTGAGGTCCCTTCCAACCCAAACCAGTGTGAGATTCCATGATTCCACGAACCCAGCCCCTCTGTTCCCAAATGAGCACCATGCCAGGAGCCCATCCCATGCCAGCCGCGAGGGACAGCCAAGGACAGGACCCAGGGAGGGCTCTCCATCAGGACGAGGCAGCTCTGCAGCTCCAGGACACCCTCCCAAGGGGCAGCACACGAATAAAACAATTCCTTCAACATCACAATTGTACAGAAGTCCATTCTCATCCATCACCACTCCCTTTGTTCCCTCCCTCATTTGCTCAATTCTTTTTGGAATCTCTGACTAAAAGGCAAAGCAGGACACACCGGAGGCCTTGGAGTCAGTGATCCCAGCTGGGATCCAGTTGGGCTCTGCAGCACCAAATCCTCATGATCTCGGCCCTTTCTGCCAAGCACATCAAAGCCTCAAGAACACAAAACCCCAAAATGAATCAGAACCTTTATTCCCTCCTACAACCAGGTGGATAAAATTATCAGTTCCCTCTACTGCACACAGTGAGCTTTGGAGTCAGCCACTAAATTAGTTCTGGGATCACTTAAACTCCTAAACCCTTATTTTATAACATGTTCCAGTCTTGGTAAAACAAATGGACACAGTTTATCACTGTTTATTCATCTTCCTTCCACCCCCTCAAAGTCCCAGAACCTCCAGAGGTGACAGGTCAAGCAGTCACAAGCTTGGTTTGCACAGGTGAAAGATGCAACTCTGGGGGGAAAAACCCAAAGCAAACCAGAGCACTTTGTTGGCCAATTGCAGAGCAGGAGGGCACCAGAGGCTGGGCTGGAGGGCACAACGGCTCCTCCAGGTCTCATGGAGTGGGAGCAGCTTCCTTGAGTGGGACTGTGGAGAGGCAGCTCCTGTCTCTGCTCCCCGTGACAGGGAACGGCTGGAGCTGTGCCAGGGAGGGTCACGTTGGATATAAGGAAAAGGTTCTTCCCCCAGAGGGTGGTGGGCACTGAACAGGCTCCCCAGGGAATGGTCCCGGCCCCGAGGCTGCCAGAGCTCCAGGATGGTTTGGACAACGCTCCCAGGGATGCACAGGCTGGGATTGTTGGGGTGTTTGTGCAGAGCCAGGGGTTGGATCCTTCCAGCTCAGGATATCCCATGAGTGAGGGCACCTCTGAACTCCAGCACAGGCACTTGCTGCTGCTTCCAAGAGGGAAGGACAGGTTGTCACCCTGCCAGGCACAGGGAACAAGGACAGGAGTCCCACCTGGCAGCTACACCCACTGGGATCCCAATCCCTGGTCCCCACTGAGCACAGGCCAAAATACACCCGATCCATGGCACTTCCAGGAAATGGGCAGCACTTGGATGTCAGCATTCCAGTGCCAGTGAATCCGGTCTGTGGGCTCAGCCACAGACACACTTCCAACACGGACAGAGTGCTGGGAAACAAGGTGGGAACACTGGGGAGAGGGCTCTGTTCACTCTCATTGTCACACGCACCCAGAGAGGTGTTTCAGCTTCCTGAGACATCTCCTGCCCCAAGCTGCTAATTGAAAACAACCAGGATACACTTAAAATTCCCAGATAAAATTTATGCTCAACCAAAGTATTTCACCAGTTTGCCAAGAGCCTCCTTTTGTTTTCCCCTTCTGAGCTACAGATATGAATTTCTTCTTATTCCTTAAATCTGACAAATTAATCTCTCCATCTGCATTTTAAAATCCCAGCATCCCTGCAGTCGGAAAAGCCCTCCCAGACCATCGAGTCCAAGATGTGCCCGATGCAAACCTTGTCCCCAGCCCAGAGGCCTGAGTGCCACATCCAGGAATTCCCTGGACATCTCCAGAGATGGGGACTCCAACACCTCCCTGGGCAGCCCCTGCCAATGCCTGACCACCCTTTCCATGGAGAAATTCCCCGATATCCAGCCTGAGCCTCCCCTGGCACAGCTCGAGGCCGTTCCCTCTCCTCCTGTCCCTGTTCCCTGGGAGCAGAGCCCGACCCCCCCTGGCTGCCCCCTCCTGTCAGGAGTTGTGCAGAGCCAGAAGGTCCCCCTGGAGCCTCCTTTTATCCGGGCTGAGCCCCTTTCCCAGCTCGCTCAGCCGCTCCTGGGGCTCCAGCCCCTTCCCAGCTCCGTTCCCTTCCCTGGACATGCTCCAGCCCCTGCAGGGCTCTCCTGGCGGGAGGGGCCCAGAGCTGCCCCCAGGATTCCAGGCGGTCCCTGAGCAGGATCAGCCCAGGGCCCAATCCCCACCCTGGGGCTGTGCTCACCCTGGGGCTGGCACAGCCCAGGGGCCATCGGCCTCCTGCCCCCCTGGGCACCCCTGGGCACCCCCGGGCTCGTGTCCAGGGCTGGCCCAGCCCCCCCAGGGCCCTGCCCAGCTCTGCAGCCCCTCGGCCCCCCTGGAGCCTTCCAGGGCCTTGAGGTGACCCCAGGGCAGGGCCTGGCACTTGGCCTTGCTGACCCTCATCCCATGGATCCAGCCTGTCCCGATCCCCCTGCAGAGCTTCCACATCCCACCCAAGTCGGTGTCCCCCGACATTCCCTGGCCACCAGCAACCAGTCCCAGGGACTGTGGGATGCTGCTCTACACGGAAAGGGGCTGTGCTGGGGTTTTTCTTTAATAAAAAGCTGCCCCCGGCAATAAACCCTTGAAGGGCTCTGTGTTGTACAAATGTGCACCCGGAACGAAGAGCTCCCTCTAATTCTCCCCTGCTCTGAAGCTCCCAAAGAAAGAGATGCTATCAGGAGCACTTTGTTGTGATCATCAACCTTATCCTCACCCAGTACCTCGTTAAGCAGCCTCCTAATTGCTGCCCTACCCCATGCTAAGGACAGAATTTGCACAGCTTCTCCATTTAAATGTTCCTTTTTTAATTAACTGCTCCACACCCAGACACGCAGAAACCGCAGCGCTTCCAAAGCTGCAGGAAAAAGCTGCAGAAAAGGATCCCGAACGCCCTGGGAACGGCACGGCACAAAAAAGGCCTTTTTTAACAGCTCTGTCAGCGCACATGGAGCTCCACACCGCCCAAAAATTCACCTCCATGGGCTGCCAGGCTCACGTCAGCTCCGAGGGCAGAGGAATCTCCCAACTGTTGACCTGTATTTCACCAATAATTCAGCAGGATTGGTGTTTCCAGCTGCTCCCCTCTGCTGACATCCCCACGGAAGCAACATCAGCTCCGAGGAACCCCGGGGGGATTTCTGTGCTCCACATTAAACATTAACCTTTGAGTGGGAGATTTGCAACTGCATTTGAATATTAAAGCAGCAAAACAAAGTCCTGGGGTGCTTGAAGTGCTGCTTTCCAACCCTTGCAGGACTCCAGGATCACTTTGATGCCACTGAGGGTTGGTTACTCCGTCTGGGTTAAGGAACAAATGACATTTTTCCCTGGATCACCACAGCTGAACCCGTCAGGAATCACTGTTATTATCCAGACCGGGATCTCAAAGGGAGCTGTTGGTACTACTGGGGTGCACAAGCAGCGTTTCACAGAACCCCACTTGTCCAAGTCTTTGCATGGACCTTGGATGTTTTAACCTCTGCTGCCCACACAGGAAAAGGCCAAATTACAAAAGAAACATCTTTGTGCTCACACTGAGGCCCAGCAGAGCAGCAGCATTTGCAAACTGAGCTTTCCTGCTGCGCCCCTCGGGAGATCAGGAGCTGCACGTTCCACATTCACCGATTTGGTCAGCACACGGCCCCACGTGAGCCACAAAAACAACTTTCTGCTCCTTTCCTGGTCCTTCATCCCAGTTCCAAGCTTCCAAGGTGCATTTGTGTCTGTACCTGCACTAGAACAGCCCAGCCTGTCACACGCTGCAGCTTCTACCAGAATATCCCAACGTTCTTCCACCCAACGGACACGGAACCGAGGCCCCACGAACCCGAGCCCTCCAACAGGACATTCAATGTACATGGATTGTATATAATGCATTCAATGCACTTACATTTCCTTAGGCTCTCAGGATATTAGGGACACAGTCCATGCAAAGTTGAAGTAGTTTTGCAGTTAAAAGAAATAAAGACACTTCAGAACCATCACAGAATGGCTGAGGTTGGAAAAGCCCTCCTGGATCACCGAGTCCGAGCTGTGTCCCATCCCCACCTCGTCCCCAACCCAGAGCTCTGAGTGCCACATCCAGGAATTCCTTGGACACCTCCAGGGATGGGGACTCCAGACCTCCCTGGGCAGCCCCTGCCAAGGCCTGAGCACCCTTTCCAGGAAGACATTCCTCCTCCTTTACCCAATTCCTCAGAACTGGGTAAAACATCTTCTCTAGGACAAGGCACCACCAGCCTGTTTTCCATGTGTGGCACCACATGGGCCAAGCTTCATCCATCATAAAACATCCTGAAAGGAAAACAATCCCTGGGAAATGTGAGACCCACCCTCAGGATTTCCATGGGTTTTACCTGGACAAAGAAACATCAAAGCTCAGCCTGCTCTGGAAATCCCAAACCAGCACGACACGCTCCTGATCTGAGGCCACAGTTTGTATTTCAACCTTATATTTAAACCCGCACTGCTGGGAAAAAATGGTTTTCCTTTTCCGTGCAGTATTAGCAGGAGAAAAACTGATCAGTCCCCCAACCTGGTTTCCAACACCACTGCAGGAATGCTTGAGCAGGGAGGGAGAGCAGGGAAGTGGTGAAGGATGGAGATGAGCAGCAGGAAGGGGACAGCATTCCAGCTGAAATGCCCATCCAACTCCAGCTTCGAGCACTAATTCCAAGGAGCCACTCACACTGACTGAATTCCCTTAACCGTAACCAAAGCCACTTCTAAACCCCATGGAATCTGTAACGTGAACATTTCAAAAAACTGAAAAGGATGACATTTATTCTTCCAAGCTTCATAAAGAATCCTAGGGATTGTGTCAACACTGGGAAAATAACATCTACCCTGCACAAAGCATCATCAATGGTTCCCTTGATCATGGAATCATGGAATGGTTTGGGTGGGGCTTGGAGTCACCTGCTCTAGGGAAGGTGTCCCTGTCCATGGCAGGGGTTGGAATGAGATGGGCTCTAAGGTCCCCTCCCACCCAAACCATCCTGGGATTCCACGATTCCCCAACGGGAGTTTAAATGGCCAACCCACAGGAATTGCAGTGACTTCCTCAGCAGGAATTGCCTCTCAAGGATTAAATCCAGCGGAGCACTGTTCTTTTATGCAGGGCCCTGGGATCTTCCTGGTTCTCCAAGCTCTGGCTCTGTTGGCTGGTGGGTGGAGATTCCACCTGCTTTTCCTGAAGAACACATTCCCGACCAGGGCACAGTCCACGAGCTCTAAACAAACCAGGATTACACAACAGGACTTTCCCCACATGGCCAAAGTCCCCTGTGCCCACCAGGTGATTCCTTCTCATTTCAGTGCTCCTTGGAAAACTCCAGCTCGGATCCAAACCCCAAGGATACACTCAATACTTTTCCTTGCTGTCCTCTCCTAAAACTAAAAATAACTCCATAGTTTTGTTCTTGGAAACTGCACCACTTCATTCCAGCACTTGCTTCCAGGTATTTGAGACAACAGCACAGAGGAGAGGCTCAAAGAATCCTGGAATCCCTGAAGTTGGAAGAGCATTCCCAGGTCACCGAGTCCAAGATGTGCCCGACCCCCACCTAGTCCCCAGCCCAGAGCACTGAGTGCCATGTCCAGGAATTCCTTGGACACCTGCAGGGAGTGGGACTCCAAACCTCCCTAGGCAGCCCCTTCCAATGTTTAACAACCCTTTCCATGAAGAAATTCCTGCTGATGCCCAAAATTCACCTGTGAAAAATGATGGTTTTTTTCCCCCTGCAAGAAACAACATCCCTTAACTGAACTGATACTGAAAAATGGAAGGAAAACCAGGAGCAGGGAGGCCACGGGCACTCTGGAAACACTCCTCACAGTAACACTGATGCCCTGTAGGTGTTATTTTATGTGTTAACTCAGAACAAAGGTGACAGAAGGGACGGGAAAACAGAAGGACTGAAATTGCCTGTTTTGCAAGAGGAAGTTACGGTGTAACAGCCATGAAATCGGGTGTGCAGCTACTCCTGGCACCACATCCCAAAACCCCACACCAAAGCTCCACGTCCTGCTGAGCCCGGGAGCGCCGGAGCTGTGCCCGCAGCCCTCTCCAACAGCCCTGGCAAACCAGCTGGGCACGTGCAGGACGGCGACTTGAACTGGGCTGAGTGCTTTGGCCTCTGAGAGATCTCCACGGTTCTGAATCCCTTCCTGCTTCCACATCAAAACTCATCCATCCACTAAGGAAGAGGAAGAAGATTCACCTGGGAAAACACATCCAGCGTCTCGGGATCACAGGATCATTTAGGTTGGAAAAGTCCTCGAAGCCCACTGAGTTCAATCTCTTGTGTCCTGCAGCTGACCCGGGTGAGGATGTCCCTGTCCCAGCCCCGCCCTGCAGGCGTCCCCTGCCCCGGGATGGCTCTCCCTCCACGTGCAGATATTTATCCTGAGCATGACTAATTCCAGTTAGTCACCCCCGTTCCCTGGGCAGTAGGAGAGTGAGCAAGCACCTCTCCAGCAAAGCTCAGCTTTATTTTAGACTCCTGCACAGACAGGAAATAAGCATCTGGCTCCTCCCATGATTAAAAAAGGAATCCTGAGTGGTCACCTCCAAAGGAGGGATTTACAGCACTGAGGTGGGAATTTTGGGAGGTTCCAGTCCCTGGAAAGTGAAGGCAGACTCTGAAACACAGTGCTGGGGGGGAATACTTAGAAAGTCATGGAAGAAAATGCAGGATATACCATGGACAATGCAATGTTAAAGAGTGATACAGTAAATCAGGGAATCATGGAATGGTTTGGGTGGGAAGGGACTTTAAAGACCACCTCATTGAACCATGGCAGGGAACAAGGACTAGGAGAATGCAGAAGCAGTTAATAACAACCGAGCACAAAGCAAAACGATATTCCAATTAAAAAATGAAAAGGAAACATGCCACAGAACTAAGCTGAAAAAACATAATTTAGTGTTCTCTGATTTGCTGGAAAGTGCAGGCTGAGCACCCGCTCAGCAGGAATGGCGTGTCCTGGCTGAGGGGCTAAGGGCTCCCAGGATCACCTGGATATTCCATTCCCTGGGCTGAGTTTGATTTAACCCAACACGGAATGACAACTGCTGTCAACACTACTGCAGCCCCACTGCTGTAATCCCATCATATTCCAACCCCAGATTCCAACTGCCTGGCAAAACTTCCAGCAGTGGGGCTCATGTTCAGTGAAACGGAAGCACAGCGTCATGGAATGGGTTGGGTGGGAAGAGACCTCAAAGCCCACCCAGGGCCACCCCTGCCATGGGCAGGGACACCTTCCACTGTCCCAGGCTGCTCCAAGCCCCGGCCAACCTGGCCTTGGACACTGCCAGGGATCCAGGGGCAGCCACAGCTTCTCTGGAAACCTGTGCCAGGGCCTGCCCACCCTCCTAGCCAGAAATTCCTTCCCAATAACCCTGCCCTCTGGCACTGGGAAGCCATTCCCTGTGTCCTGTCCCTCCATGCCTTGTCCCAAGTCCCTCTCCAGCTCTCCTGGAGCCCCTTTAGGCCCTGGAAGGGGCTCTGAGCTCTCTCTGGACCTTTCTCTTCTCCAGGTGAACACCCCCAGCTCTCCCAGCCTGGCTCCAGAGCAGGGGGACGCCAGCCCTGGGAGCAGCTCCGTGGTCTCTCTGGATTCACTCCAGCAGCTCCACATCCCTCTGCTGCTGCGGGCTGCAGACTCCCAGATGAAGCAGCACAAGATCCCAGGAAGGAGAGGCGTCCGTGCCAGCCCTGCTCCCTGCGAGCCCGGCACAGCCACCCCAGAACACGCTGCACCACGGCGCTGCCAGCGCCATCCAACATCCAGCCCCCTGTTTAAATCCCCAGCCCCGTCGCTCTGCCGCTCCCCGGGTGCCCGGTCCCGGTGCCCTCGGCGGTGCCAGCGCCGCCCGTGCCGCTCCAGCCGG
>VZRJ01012362.1:10056-27508 GCA_013397565.1 Ptilonorhynchus violaceus | reverse complement strand
GTGGGTACAAACTCGGGGGGGTTGTGTATGAACTCAGGGGTCTCTGTGGGTACAAACTCAGGTGTCTCTGTAATTCAGCTCTGAGAGCTTCAGAAATTCCAAAGATTCTGAGAGATCCCAAAGATTCTGGAATTCAGCGATTCCCACTCTGTTTACACAGATATTGGAGAGGCTGTTGGAAAGGAGAACCCAAAGCAATCCAGAAATTAAATGGAATTTCTGTTTCTGGCCCCCCCACCCTTCAAACAGGGACAGATGGCAAAGGGAACAGGGAGGGAGAAGCCCCTTTTGGGATGCCCCTCCCTGCCCTTCCCACAGCCCTTTGCCATCCAGCCCCTGACTTCCACCTTTCCACAGAAACCAAAAATTCCTGCCCCTGCTTCCCAAACTTCATTGGACAGCGGCACTGCTCCCTCCAGCCTTCCCAAACACGGGCACTTGGTGGGGCTGGGCTGCTCCAGAGGCATTTCCCGGGATGTTGGCCTGGTGGCCAAGACAGCAGCTCCAGGCACCTCCCAAAATCCAGGAGTTTGGGTGCCAGGATCCCTTTTCAACAACTGTTGTCACTTCCCTGCTCATTCATTCATTGAACCGATGTCTTATGATGTGATTTAAACCCCTTTGGGCTGCCGTGGAAATACCCAGGCACTTCTGCACATCCAAAGTTCCTTTTTATTTGCCTTTTTTTGGCTTTGGAAAAGTTGTAGTGACTCGGATTCCTTCTGGCTTGGATTTGGGGTTTTAATCTTTTGGATATTTGGTGATTTCCCCCCATCCCAAACATAGAGAAACACCAGACTTAAAATGAAAGGGAAGCAGAGATGTGGAATCCCGGAGTGATTAAGGTTGGGAAAGACCTCCAAGATCATCAATTCCAACCTTGGAATTCCTTGATTGGAAGTCCATTCATTCAACCT
The DNA here is from genome assembly GCA_013397565.1 of Ptilonorhynchus violaceus. Classification (NCBI taxonomy): domain Eukaryota; kingdom Metazoa; phylum Chordata; class Aves; order Passeriformes; family Ptilonorhynchidae; genus Ptilonorhynchus; species Ptilonorhynchus violaceus. The sequence continues at coordinate 26,591 of VZRJ01012362.1, read as the reverse complement.
GGAATGTTTTTCAAGGCGTTTTCTTGTGGAAAGACCCCCCCAAAATGCAGCAGGAGAAGCAGAAGCCTTGTCCTAACTCTTGCTCTGGGTTAGGCAGCAAGTGTTGAGGAAAGCACAATTCCTGGGATTCCCGGACTCCTCATGGATCAGCATCAGCTGTCCGGGTCTCCCCACTCATGGTCTGGCCAATATTCCCTGGGAATTAGCAGGATCCATGTTTGGGTGGTGATTAATGAGTCACAACCATGGGAGTGTTTGGGGTGCTCCTGCAGAAACAGGGATGTGAATCCTCAGGATGATCTCGATCCCTTCCCGCTCCAGCATCCCAACCTTCCCTCTCCATCCTGCCTCATCCCTGGAGCTGCTCTGGGATCCTTTTCCTCTGGATTTCCATAGCTTTCTCCTCCCAGAGCAACTCTGACCGAGGGCTCATCAGCGTCACTGTTCGTTGGGAATTTGGCTGGCTCAGCTGGAGCGACGCCCTTGCCAAGGGATCCGCGGGAATTGTTGGAGCTGGGTGAACTTCCAGCCCCTGGCACGGGGCCACCTGAGCTATTTATAGCCTGGAAAGGAGAGTCAGGCACTGATTGGAGCTCCTGATTGGAGAACCAGCTGCCTCTGGAGCAGAATTCCTGAATCTGAGGACAGTGCTCGGTGTCTCAGCCCAGCCCGTGCCGGTTCCTTTCCGCTCCACTGCAATTCCTGCATTTCCCGGGCACTGAATGCTCTGTGGGTTCCTTCTCCTCATGATCCTGCCCCTGTGCCCCGCTCAGGTGAGATCCCCCCTGCAGAGCTGCTCCAGCCCTGCTCCAACAGCAGGAGGACGTGGAGCTGCTGGAGAGAGTCCAGAGGAGGCCCCGGAGCTGCTCCCAGGGCTGGAGCCCCTCTGGAGCCAGGCTGGGAGAGCTGGGGGTGTTCACCTGGAGAAGAGAAGGGTCCAGGGAGAGCTCCGAGCCCCTTCCAGGGCCTAAAGGGGCTCCAGGAGAGCTGGAGAGGGACTTGGGACAAGGCCTGGAGGGACAGGACACAGGGAATGGCTTCTCATGGCCAGAGGGCAGCAGGAGATGGGATCCTGGGAAGGAATTCCTGGCTGTGGCTGCCCCTGGATCCCTGGCAGTGTCCAAGGCCAGGTTGGAGCAGCCTGGGATAGTGGAAGGTGTCCCTGCCCATGGCAGGGGTGGCACTGGATGGCCCACCAAACCGTTCCAGGATTCCATGATTCTGTGCCTGCCATGGTCTCCATCGATTATTAGAACCACAGGCTCAGGTTGGAAAAGCCCTCCAAGGTCATCAAGTCCAGCACTGATGGAATTCCTCCATCCCAGGGGTGTTTCCCATCCATGGCTGCTGAACTCTTTCCATGCCAGGTTCCAGTGCCTGCTCATCCCACCCACCCCCTGCTGCTTTTTTCCAGCTTCCTTTTTAGCCTGTCCCTCCTGTGTGTCCCATCCTGCTCCCGACAGAGCAGATATTTGCACATCTGGAATGCTCCCAGAGGATTTGGGGCTGTTCATTCACCTGACCATCAGCTCCCAAGCTAAAACCTAAACCAGGAGCCCTTGTCCCCAAATCCAAACTAATGCCAATTCCGTGCCAGGCTCAGCGCAGTGGGGACAGGGTTTGAGCTGTTCCAGGTGTTTTCCTGTAGGGTCTGTCCTTTGGGATCAGTGAGGAGCTGTTGTATGGGAACTGTGTGGCTTGGGGGACTGACAGCTCTGCTCTCTCTGCAGCTGGTGTATCCCCACGACTTCAGGCTCACGGAGAAGGAGGTAACAACCACTCTTGATTCCCGTTTTTCTCTCCTTCGGGAGCAGCTCCGAGGGGCCTCACTCAGGGTTTGGGGTTTTTTGCAGAAAACGAGCATCTGCTACCTGTCCTTCCCTGACTCCTACTCAGGTAGGTGACTCCAGGGCTGGGGGATGTGTCCCTGAGGGGAGGATGAGGATCCCTGGGATGCAGCAGGGATGAGGGGACATCAGGGAGCAGCCAGAGGCTCCGTGTGCTGATTGTTCCCTGTGCTCTCCTGGCTGCGTCCTCCAGCAACCTCTGCTCCAAGAGAATTCCAAATGTAACCGGGAGGGTGAGTTCCCTGGGGTGGCAGCTGTTGGCTGTCACATTCCTGTGTCTGGGAATGCCCAGTGAGGAGCAGGAGCTGGGGAGGGGACACTTCCCAGCAGGAATGTCCCCGGAGCCTGAGTTTGTACATCCCAAGGGGACAATGAGAACTAAACCTGTTAATCCAACCCAGGCCCTGGCTCTTTAAGGCAGCTTCCTGAGGGGAAGTTTTCCACCCTCTCATGGAATTTCAGGATGGTTGGGGTGGGAAGGGACTTTAAATATCATCCAGGGGGTACCTTGACTATCCCAAGCTGCTCCAAGCCCCATCCAACCTGGCCTTGGACACTTCCAGGGATCCAGAGGCAGCCACAGCTTCTCTGGGAATTCTATTCCAGGGCCTCCCCACCCCTCCAGGGAAGAGTTTTTTTCCTATAATTCCCTTTCCTTTTCCCTTTCCCTTCTGGCTTTCAGTATTTTGGTTCCTTCCCTCTGTTCCTCCCCATTTCCATGTGGGATTCCCCCTTGCACTGGAGCCATTCCCAGCTCCCTGTCCCGTGTCTCCTGTGCTGTGTCTGTCCCAGGTGGCCTCGGGGACACCCAGTTCAGCTTCCGGCTGCGCCAGGCGGGGGGTCCCAGGCATTCCCCGTTCCAGGATGACGGGAAGTACAACCGGGAGGCCCCGGTGACGCTCCAGGTGAGTCCTGGCCCTGCTCTCGCCTGCCGGGGGGAAAAGCCAAGGATTCCATGGATTTGGTGTCCCTGTGGAAAATACTCCATGGCTTTGGCCCTGGGAATAGGCAGGAAAGGAGGATTTCAGCACAGGGATTTGTTTCTGTGTCGGTGCTCACAGGGAGGGAGTGCGGGAGTGGGAGAGGGAATGGGATCATGGGGATCACAGATGGGAATGAATGAGGGAACATCCAGTTATACTGGGACATGGAACTGAATCAGGGGGACCAAAGATGGAACTGAGTTAGGGGGATCCCGTTAATGCTGGGAGAGGGAACTGAAGCAGGGACACCTCCCACTATCCCGGGCTGCTCCAAGCCCTGTCCAACCTGGCCTTGGACACTGCCAGGGATCCAGGGGCAGCCACAGCTTCTCTGGGAATTCCAGCCCAGCCCCTCCCCACCATCCGAGTCAGGAATTCCTTCCCAGGATCCCCTCTAACCCTGCCCTCTGGCAGTGGGAAGCCATTCCCTGTGTCCTGTCCCTCCATGCCTTGTCCCAAGTCCCTCTCCAGCTCTCCCGGAGCCCCTTTAGGCCCTGGAAGGGGCTCTGAGCTCTCCCTGGATCCTTCTCTTCCCTAGGTGAACATTCCCAGCTCTCCCAGCCTGGCTCCAGCTGTGTCCCATGGAAGCTCTCTGGGAGGGCTGGGATGGATGCAGGGGGGTGGCTCGGGGGGGTTGGTGGCCCCAAGGCTGGGCTGTCCCTCACTGTCCCTGTCCCCACAGCGAGAGGCCGCTCACTACTTCGGCTACGTGTACTTCCGGCAGGTCAAGGACAGCTCCATGAGGAGGGGCTACTTCCAGAAGGTCGGTGCTGAATCCCACAATCCCGAGGTTGGAAAAGCCCTCCCAGACCACCGAGTCCAAGCTGTGCCCGATGCCCACCTTGTCCCCTTCCCAGGGCACTGAGTGCCACATCCGGGAATTCCTTGGACGCCTCCAGGGATGGGGACTCCAAACCTCCCTGGGCAGCCCCTGCCAAGGCTTGACCACCCTTTCCCCAGGGAAATTCCTCCTGATGTCCAATCTGAGCCTCCCCTGGCACAGCTCGAGGCTAAATCCCAAACAAAGCAGGATGGTTGATTCCAAACCTATTGCCTGGATCAGGAGATCCTGGGGTGCTCCCAGAATTCCTTCTGTGTGTGCTCCAGAGTCACAGACAGGATTTCAGTGCAGTCTGTGCTGGTTACACCTCATCCCTGCTCCCATTATTGCTTTAATATTCCCAGTATCCATGTGGGAATGGGTTTCCTGCTGGACTCTTACTTCTCCCAGCTCTGACACTGCTGGTGCCTCCCCAGCCTTGTCCCATCACAAATTCCTGTGACACAGACACTGGGAAAAATGATGGAAACTGTTTATTTCAGGATAAATGTGCAAAGTCCTTGGAATTATTCACCAGACACCCATGGTCACTGCCTGGAGAGAGTGGAATTCCAGAGTTCTGTAGGGAAGGAAAATATTTTGCTTTGGTCCTAAGATCCATTTTTGGTCATGGAATTATTGTGGTTGGAAAATCTCTCTGAGCCCATCGAGTCCAGCCATCCCCGGCATGGCCAAGGCCACCCCTGCCCATGTCCCCAAGTGTCACATCCACAGGGCTTTGAAACTCCTCTGGGGATGGGGACTCCACCACTGGACAGCCCTTTCCAGGAGGAATTTTCCCAAATCCAACCCAAACCTCCCCTGGCACAGCCTGAGGCTGTTCCCTCTTGTCCTGTGCTGTCCATGGGGACATCTCAGTGTCCTGAGCTTTGTGTCCTCCACCTCCAGGAGTTCCTTCCAGACACCTCCTAATCCAGAAATGAGCTTTTGCATCTCCACTGCGGCAGGGAATGACCACTGAAGCAGTGGAATTGCTCAGGGAATGAACTGTCACTCTTGGATGGGGTTTTAATTCCAGTGGCCAAGGTTTGGGTTGGACTCTTGCAGTCATTTGCACTGGGTCCTAATTAATGTATTCGTTAATGATTAGAGGAAGAAAATTATCAGTGTAATAATGCACCTCCCAGTGGGACTGAGTTGGGAACGTTGTAAAAACCAGGGATTTATTTCACAAGGAAGCCCCAGTAACAACAAAAAAGGCACTGCTGGATACCATTCATTGTTCCAAATTCCTTGGTTCTTGCCCAGAATTCCTTCACTTTGTTATCTCCCCAGCTCCACTTCCAGCAGTTGCTTCTTTGTGTTTTTCCACCTGAAATTATTTTTTGGAGCTTTGAATCCCCCAACAGTTGACTTTTATTTCCTCTCCAGCTGCTCTTTTGCCAGGCCAAGCTCCCATCCCTTTGGCTCTCCCGAATCCTCCTGGCTCGTGAGCCAGCAGGAATTCCACCAAAGGGCTGCTTGGGAGCTTTTCCATGGATTTTGTGTTGGGTTTTTTAAGTTCATCCCTCTCTAAGCAGTACAAAAATGTGCATCGATGGAAATGATGGGCTCAGGGGGAGGTTCTGATCCTAAATGTGCCTTTTCCCAGTCCCTGGTGCTGGTGTCCCGCCTTCCCTATGTGAACCTGTTCCAGTGCCTGCTCCAGCTCATTGCTCCGGAATATTTCGACAAGCTGGAGCCCTGCCTGGAGGCAGGTGAGCAGGAGGGAGGGATTCAGCCTGGGATTGCAGGGTTGGATCAGGGGCTTCCTGAAAGATGGTGGGAATGCTCCAAATTTCTTCATTCTGGAGCAAATTCCATCAGGGAAGAACTTCCTCCTGCTTGTCTGAGTGATAAGCAGCTGGAAAGGAGGGATTGGAGGGAAGGGATGGGGCTGTCAGTTTGGATGCAGTGTATTCCCAAGGAAAGCAGGGTATTCCCAAAGCCAGGAATCTGCTGCATCTCTGTCGGGTCTTCATTGCTTGGGTCATTAATCCTGATTTATCAGCTGTGGGTTTGCCACCAGCCAGGGGGATCTGTGAGCTGGGAATGGGCAAGAATTCCATGTCAGAGCTCCCAGGATGAGCTGGACAAGCTGGATTTTCCCTCAGCTGAAACTTTTCCCTTCCCTGTGTCCCCCAGTGTGCAACGAGATCGACCAGTGGCCACCTCCAGTGCCAGGCCAGACCCTGAACCTGCCCGTGATGGGAGTGGTCATCCAGGTACCCGGGGCTGTGCCAGGGGGAGGGGGATGTGTATTCCGTGATCCTGTCTGTTCAATCACTCCTCACTCCACATTCTTCCCAACCTCTTCAGTCCAACAGTTGGAATGGGTGGTGGAGGGAGTTTGTCCCTGTGCTGATCCCATCCCGGGGTGATCCCTGCTCTGTTTGCAATCCAGGTGAGGATCCCGTCCCGGGTGGATAAGCCAGGATCCAGCCCAGTGAAGCAGTGCAACCAGGAGGTGAGAGGGGGTGGCTGAGGGAGGAGGGTGGGAAGAGCTGGCTCCTGAATCCCCTTGGGAACACCTTTGGATTGGGATCAGTGTGGTCTCGGTGGTTCCACTCCAGGCTCTCATGTTTGGAGTCACACAGGACTTCCTGCACCCAGTCTGGGTGCTTGGGCTCATTGTTCCCCTTGCTTTTCCCGGGAATTCAGGCCCTGGGAGGTCTCCTGCCTTCACCTTGGAGTGTTTTGCAGCACTTGCTTCGGTGCTTTGGTTCAGCTTTGGTTTGGATTCTTTTCCTTTTCCTTTTCTGTCCTGTCACTAACGTTGGTTTGGTACCACATCTCTAACCCTGACTGGCTCTCTGTGTCCCAAACTCTGGAAAATAAAGGAGCAGGCAGGGGCAGCCTTTCCCATCTTGAAAAGAAGGGAATCTTCATTAGTTCATTGGCCTGGAAATTAGTTTGGGATTGAATGCTCCATCCAGCCCTGTTCTGCTCACACCTCAGGGTGGGAACCTTGTTCCCTGCTTTTCTTGTGGCTGGTTGCTCAGTTTAGGTGGAATTCCAGCCAGGATGCTCCCATTTCCTCCCAGTTTTACTAACAGTTACTAACAGGCTTTTCTCCCTTCCTCATCCAGAATCTGTTACCAGCCCCACTGGTTCTGCCCAGTGTTCATGAACTGGATCTGTTCAGGTGAGAGGCTCTTCCAACCCTCTCCCCTCCACCTGCCTGCCCTCTCCCTGCTGGGAGTATCCCATAAACCACAGGGATGGTGCAGAATCCAGCATTCCTGCTGTTCAGGGTGCGATTTGGGATTCTGGGTGGGGTTTGAGCTGAGGGTTGTGCCCTGCACAGCCCCGGGCCAGAGGAGGGGCCGTGTCCCCCCTGGGCTGGGGAGCAGCTCCCACCCCCAGCTCCCATGGGAGTTTCCCAGCCAGCTCCAGCTCTGGAGGTGCCATTCCAGTGTTCATCCTCTGCAATCCAGGGGCGTTTTGCTTCCTGGGATGAACAGACCCACGGAGAGCAACATTTGTCCATGGGAACCTCCTGAGGTTCACAAGGGCAAGTCCAAGGTGCTGCTTCCGGGTCAGGGCAACCCCTGAGATGGATCCAGGCTGGGGATGAGCAGAGGGAGCAGCCCTGGGAGGAGGATTTGGGGCTGTTGGTGGGTGAGAGCTGGACCTGCCCCAGCCCTGAACCCCCCAGTCCTGGGCTGATCCCAGCGTGGGCAGCAGGGGAGGGGGGATCCTGCCCCTGTGCCCCGCTCAGGTGAGACCCCCCCTGCAGAGCTGCTCCAGCCCTGCTCCAACAGCAGGAGGATGTGGAGCTGCTGGAGAGGGTCCAGAGGAGGCCACGGAGCTGCTCCAGGGCTGGAGCCCCTCTGGAGCCAGGCTGGGAGAGCTGGGGGTGTTCACCTGGAGAAGAGAAGGATCCAGGGAGAGCTCAGAGCCCCTTCCAGGGCCTAAAGGGGCTCCAGGAGAGCTGGAGAGGGACTTGGGACAAGGCCTGGAGGGACAGGACACAGGGAATGGCTTCCCAGTGCCAGAGGGCAGGGATAGATGGGATGTTGGGAAGGAATTCCTGGCTGGGAGGGTGGGCAGGCCCTGGAGTAGAATTCCCAGAGAAGCTGTGGCTGCCCCTGGATCCCTGAGAGTGTCCAAGGCGAGGCTGGCCAGGGCTTGGAGCAGCCTGGGATAGTGGAAGTTGTCCCTGGCCATGGCAGGGGTGGCCCTGGGTGGGCTTTGAGGTCCCTTCCCACCCAACCATTCCAGGATTCCATGATCAACAGGCAGCTTGACTTTGCTTGCAGCATTTCCTTTAAACAATTGAGTGACAGTCTATGTGAAGACCTGAATTCCCTTGTGGAATGCCAAAAGTCCATCCTAGATCTCAAATTCCCAGTTGGAATCACACCTGGGGGGGCTTGTGTGCAAAAGCTGTGTCTGGGCTTTCCTGAACTGCCCTTGTGACCTTGGCTGTTCTTCCCATCATCCCAGGTGCTTCCAGCCGGTGCTGATCCACATCCAGATGCTGTGGGAGCTGATGCTGCTGGGGGAGCCCATGGTGGTGATGGCACCGTCCCCCACCGTGTCCTCAGAGATGGTTCTGGCCCTCACCAGGTACTGCCCTCGCCTCCGAGGGACTGCGGCCGGGACAGCAGCTCCTGGCAGCTCTTCCTCTCACACCACTCCCTGCTGGGCACCTGGGAGGGGAACGGAGCTGGGAAGGGGCTGGAGCCCCAGGAGCGGCTGAGGGANGTTGGAGTCCCCATCCCTGGAGGTGTCCAAGGAATTCCTGGAACTGGCACTCAGGGCTCTGGGCTGGGGACAAGGTGGGGATCAGGCACAGCTTGGACTCGGTGATCCCAGAGCTCTTTCCCAACCCCTGTGACTCTGTGCCAGTGGGAGCTGTGGCAGGACAGTGCCCTGCTCCAGGCCCCAGCCCAGGTGACCTGTGCCATTTCTGGGGTGACCTGTGCCATTTCTGGGGTGACAGTGCCACCTCCAGGGTGACTGTGCCATACCTGGGGTGACCGTGCCATACCCGGGGTGACTGTGCCAGCCCCAGGGTGACTGTGCCATACCCGGGGTGACTGTGCCATGCTCAGGGTGACAGTGCCACCCCCAGGGTGACAGTGCCCTGCCTGTGCCTGTCCCTGCAGCTGCCTGGCCCCGCTGCGCTACTGCTGCGACTTCCGGCCCTACTTCACCATCCACGACAGCGAGTTCAAGGAGTACACCACCCGCACCCAGGCCCCGTGAGTGCCCCCAGCCCTGCCCTGCCACCCCCCCAGGACCCCAGGGCCACCAGGGCTCAGCTGCTCCCCTCTTTGCAGGCCCAACATCGTCGTGGGCGTCACCAACCCCTTCTTCATCAAGACCCTGCAGCACTGGCCCCACATCCTGAGGGTGGGCGAGCTCCGGATGTCGGGTGAGCTCGGGGGGTCTGTCGGGGGAGCTCGGGGTGCCAGGGGAGCTCAGGGTGAGCTCGGGATGCCAGGGGAGCTGGGAGCAGAGCCCTGTGGGGCTGCAAAAGCAGCTGGAAGCCGGCAGGGAGCTGCTGGGCAGGGTTTCCCTCACTGCATTCCTGGGAGAGCCCAGAAGCCAAAGGGGCTCAGGCCTCTGGCTCTGGCCGGGTGTGGGATGAGCACGGAGCTGAGCGCAGGGTGTTGGGAGCAGGAATTGCTGTCCTGGAGGATCCGGGGAAGGAGAAGCCCTCCCTGGGCAGGAGATTGAGGAGAGAAGTGGAGAGAGAGAAACCACCTTTCCTGTATCGAGCTCCCTTAACTGGGGAGCCAAGGAAACCCTGAGCGTGAGGAGTTGTTTTTAAACACATCCTCATTCCAGGATTTAACAGGGAAGGGAGCTGGGATTGCTGTGAGGGGAGTGAAGATGGACAAGGGCAGGGCTGGGTGTCCCCAAGGCCAGAGAGAGCTGGAATTGTCCCCTCTGTGTCCCAGGAGACCTGCCCAAGCAGGTGAAGGTGAAGAAACTGGCCAAGCTCAAAACCCTGGACACGAAACCAGGTGGGTCCTTCCCTCAGGCATCCCAAGGCCTTTCCTCAGGCATCCTTCGCCTGGTTTGCCCTTCCTTGGAGGATTTGGCAGCAGGAATTTGTGTCCATTGTCTTTGCTGTTCCCACTTCTCACTCCTGATCTGCTGCCAGTGACATCCTGAAAATCCAGGACAACTGCACTGGGTGGGAAAAGGCCATTATCAGTTCATGGGACACGGGATATGGGGATTTTCCTGGGATTCTTTTACCTGGTTTTTTGCTGCTGGGGGAGGCAGGAACGTTCTCACCCGGGCACAGCCGAGTGTCCATCCCAGGCCTTGCCAGGAGCTGCTCCCAGGGAGTTCTCTCTCCAGGAATTTAGTGCAGGATGGTCCGGGAGGAAGCTCAGTGCCCTTTAATCCTCCTGCTTGGCAATTCCATGATTTTCTAGTGGTTTGTAAATGATTTTTGGAATTCCACAGGCAGCTGCCAGGGTTTGTCCTGGGAATCTCAGCCCTGGTCTCCCTGCACTCTACAGTAGCACCAAAACAGGCAAAAATGTGTTTCTAACTCCTGGTTTTTCCCATCAGGAATCTACACTTCCTATAAAACATTCCTTCACAAAGACAAAACCCTGATAAAAAGGCTGCTAAAGGTAAGCACTTCCCACTATCCCATATCCTGGCTGGGAAAACTGGGCCAAGAGCTTGGTCTGAGCAGACAGAAGTCTCCAAAAGGAGCAGAATTTCCAGTGGGGAATGGTTTAGTCCATATTTGGGCACGTTTATCGTGCCAGGTTTAGAATTTTTCACTGGGTATTAAGGATTAAATCCTGGTTCTAGGGACAGGCTGAGTGGGAATAACTGATATCCAAAAAAGAGCCTGAAAACACACAGCTGTGTAGTGAAACTTGGAATTTCTATATATTTGAGTAGAGGGTGGAATCTGCACTTTGGGGTCTGCACTTTGAGATCTGCACTTTGGGATTTGTATTTTGGGATCTGTACTTTGGGATTTGCACTTTGGGATCTGTGCTTTGAGGTCTGTGCCTTGAGATCTGCACTTTGGGATTTGTATTTTGGGATCTGTCCTTTGGGAACAGTTCAGGCTCCCATGGCTGCAGAGCTGCAGGCTGTGGGTGACAGTGAGGGGACCCGTGGGTGACTCCAGGCTGTGGGTGGCAGTGGGTGACCCCTGGGTGACTCCGGGCTGTGGGTGACCCCAAGGGACCCCCGAGTGACCCCGGCTGTGCTTCCAGGGCATCCAGAGGAAGCGTCCATCGGAGGTGCAGAGCGCTCTGCTCCGGAGGCACCTCCTGGAGCTCACCCAGAGCTTCATCATCCCCCTGGTGAGTGCCAGAGGGCAGGGATGGGACACAGAGCCGGGAGCAGGAATCCTGGAATGCTCTGGGTGGGAAGGGACCTTAAATCTCATCCCATTCCACCCCTGCCATGGGCAGGGACACCTCCCACTATCCCAGGCTGCTCCAAGCCCCGTCCAGCGTGGCCTTGGACACTGCCAGGGATCCAGGGGCAGCCACAGCTTCTCTGGGCAACACAAGGGGCTCCTCAACTGTGACTTTTAATTAATATTTAATAAATAAACTTTTAATTTTAATATTAATATCAATATCAATATTAATATTGTTTGATTTTTTGTCCTTTGTTTGTTCCAGGAGCACTACATGGCGAGCCTGATGCCCCTGCAGAGAGCCATCACTCCATGGAAGGTGGGCTGGATTTCCCAGTTCTCCTTCCCTTTGGGATTGGGCACGGTTGCCTCCTGTGCTGGGCACACACCTGTGAACTTCCCCCGTTGAAGGAAAAGGTTTCTACTCCTCTAAAAATTAATTAAAAAGTGGGACCAACCGTTGGGACAGATGTTTCCTGTTTTGCCAGGAGCTGAATTACTGGGAATCTCCCCTGAACATCAGCCTTGGGGTGTTTTTATCCCAAATGCCTCGAGCACCTTTTCCCCTGAAAATGCAGCCCTCATTAGCCTGATTTCTTCTGGGGCTCTCTAATATGGATTTTCCATGGACTTTCCATGGACTGACGTGGCTTTCCCTGTGCAGAATCCTCCGCAGATCCGCCCGTTCTGCCAGGAGGATTTCCTGAAGAGCCTGGAGCACGCCGGGCCCCAGCTCACCTGTGTGCTCAAGGGGGACTGGCTGGGCCTCTACAGGTGAGCCCTGCCAGGGAATCCCCATCCCACCCACTGGGGCCAGTCCTGGTGGACACCAAAGCCTGGATCAGCACTGGGAGCAAAACGGAGTTCTGGGGTTGGTCGCCTGCAGAACTCATCCATAGATTGACTCGGGATGGTCAGGAGAGTAAATCGGGAAAATCGACCTGGGGTTGTGTTTCAACTGAGTGGAGACCCTGCAGGGGAATTTGTCCAGGGTTTTCCTGTGGATAATTAATCCTGAATGGGATGGAGAAGACACTCGGTGCAATATGAGCGGGAAAAACCCAAAAGTTGGATACCCAAGGAAGGAAAATGGGAAATGCACAGAGATGGAGAAGGGAAAAAGTCCCAGAAAGTGATCAGAAACAATAATTATGGAATTACAGAATGGATTGGGTGGGAAAGGACCTTAAAGGTCATCCCCCATGAGCAGAGACACCTTCCACTATCCCAGGGTGCTCCAAGCCCTGTCCAGCCTGGCCTTGGACACTTCCAGGGATCCAGGGGCAACCACAGCTTCTCCGGGAGTCCTGGAATGTCCCAGCTCTGGGTCCCGGTGTCCCCATCCCAGTGTCACCTCAGGGAGCTCTGGGACCCAGGGTGGGACTGTTGGACCGGGTGATCCCTGTGGGTCCCTCTCAGCTCCGGGCTCCCACAATTCCACGATTCCTGACCTCTCTCCGCAGGAGATTCTTCAAATCCCCCAACTTCGACGGTTGGTTCCGGCAGCGGCACCGGGAGATGACCCAGAAGCTCGAGGCCCTGCACCTGGAGGCCATCTGTGAGGCGGTGGGTGACAGAGGCAGGATGGCACAGGGATGGGACAGGAATGGGACAGGGACAGGGATGGCACAGGGACAGGGCTGCTGGAGCAGGGGAGCCCTGTCTGTCTGTGTTGATCCATCTGCTCCTGCAGGAAAATCCTGGTGCTGCCATGGCCAGGACAGTGGGAAGAGCCTTGTCACTTTCAGGAATGAGGATGAGAAACCCCCTGCTCACCTTTGTTTGAGGCTTTCCTTAGGGGAATCCCTTGGGACGTGTCCCTGAGGGAAGCCACTCTCTCTTTAGGACATCGTGGCCTGGATGAAGGACAAGTCTGAGGTGGAGATCGTGGACCTGGTGCTGAAACTCCGGGAGAAGCTGGTGAGTCCCTCCCTCTCCCTGTGTCCCTGGATCACACCTGTGCCTTGGAAAACCTTGTTCTCCCTCCCTGGAGAACTGGGAAACTCCGGAAATGTCGGTGTTTGTGTGAAATCCTCAGCGCTGTGAGGATCCAGGGAATTCTTCACCTCCCCGAGGGGACATTTCCTGCCTGTTTTTATCCCAAACCGAAGCAGCCACGTGCCAGAGCCCGGGGCAGGGGGGCAAGGCCCTGGGAATGGTGTGGAATTCCCGTTTTCCCGCGCAGGTGAGAGCCAGGTGCCAGCACCTGCCCGTGAAGGAGGAGACCCTGCAGCGGGTGGGTCTCTACATCGACACCATCATCGGCTCCCTGCCCGAGGACCTCCAGGCTGTGCTGCACCACCCCTGACCTGGGAATGCTCCTGGAGCGGGAAAACTTTCCCAGCCCACTCCCACCGCCCCGCTCCCACCCCGCCCGGGGCAGCTGCAGAGTTTGGAGAGGAAGCTCCTTCCCGGATCCAGCCGGGATCACGCCTGGGAGGGACCTGGAGCGTGCGGGGTGGAACCCGGGCGCTGCTCCCGGGGTGATCCCATTCCCAGGAGCTGGGCTGGGGTTCTCCCTGGGGAATTGTCCCCCGTGGGTGGCCCCAGCAGGGCGGGAGTGACCCCAGGGCCTGTGGGGCCCACTCGGACACTTCATCCTGGTCCACGCTTGGATCCTCAGCATTCCCACAGCCTCATCCCGCCTGGAAGGAACAGGAGCAGCCCTGGGGGAGGCTGTGCTCAGGACAGCTCCTGAGGAGGAGGAGGAGGAGGAGGAGGAGGTGACAAAGTTGTCCCTGTCCCTGGACAGCCAGTGGGAGCGAGAGCAGGAATTGCTGCACATGGAATGCTGCTGTGTTTCTCCAGGGCAGAGCCAGAGGAGGGGCTGGAGCATCCGCAGGGATCGGAGCTCTCTGGAGCATCTGGGAATGGCAGGTGGGAGGAGCTGGCCCCAAATTCCATTAATTCTGCTTGAAAATCCAGCCTGAGCTCCGGGGACACTGCAGGGCTGGGGCCATGCCCGAGGCACTGGGAGAGCTCCTGGCAGCCCTTTCCCAATAAAACCTGGAAAACCTGATCCCACAGCCACGTGGGAATGCCCAGGACTGCGCCCTACTGCTCTGCTCCTGCCTCCAGAGGCAGCTCCTGTGCCTGGGATCCCCTTCCTGCCTTGGCAATGGATTTGCTGGGAGCCAGGGCATTGCTGCTCCAGAACTGCATTGCACCACCCGGGTGTCCATCCAGGGCTGGAATTTTTGCCTGAAAAAAAGGGATTGGGAGGGATCTGGGCAGCCTGGAGGGGTCGGGCCCCGCACCTTTGCACATGGCAGGAATGTTGGATTGTTCCTGCCCTGAGCTGGGGCAGCTCCCAGTGCTCCCAGTGGAAGCTGTGCCATTTCCATCGGGGCTGGGGAGGGCTTGGGGGGGCTCAGAGGGACCTGAACTCTTCCTAAATTTCCCCTCTGGAGCCAGGCAGGAGCAGCAAGAGGCTGCTGGGTCTCCCCCTGCCTCTGGAGTAAGGAATTCTGTGCAATATCCTTCGGGATGGTGTAAATTCTGTACATATTCCGTGTGTGTCCGTGTGGGCCCCAAACCCTCCTGTAAAGTAGGAAATCTGAGTTTCAAAAAAACCCTGGAGCCAAAGTGGGTCCTGATTTGGAGTTTGGAGGTTTATTGGGATTGGGAATGGTTGTCCCTCCTCTTGGTCCCTCGTGGTTATCCCGGTTTTCCGGAGGGTTCACAGTGCCTGGCCTGGCACCTGCCTGTGGCTGTGTGTGTGTCCGTCTGCCCTTCCCAAGGCATGGAATCATGGAGTCACTTGGGATGGAAAATCCCTGGAGACCACCGAGTCCAACCAATCCCAGCACTGCCAAGGCCACCACTGCCCCGTGTCCCCAAGAGCCACATCCACATGGATTTTAAATCCCTCTGGGAATGGGGACTCCGCTATCATCCTGTAGCTGTTCCTCAAGAGTCCAAATTTTCCCTTCAGGAATTATCCCTCAGTGATGTATTTTTAGCTTTGCATTCCTCCCAAGGAGCCCATCCCAAGACCCCATCTCCTGCAAACCCATTATCTTGGATTCCTGGAATGGGTTGGTTGGGAAGGGACCTCCAAGCCCACCCAGTGCCACCCCTGCCATGGGCAGGGACACCTTCCACTGTCCCAGGCTGCTCCAAGCCCTGTTCAACCTGGCCTTGGACACTTCCAGGGATCCAAGGGGCAGCCACAGCTTTTTCCAGCCTCAGTGATTCCATGATTCCATGCTCCATCCCTGTGGATCTGCTCTCTGCACGGAGCAGGGAGTGGAAGTTGGGGGTGTCTCCAGCAGGGAGGGGCTGCAGGTGCCCCCTGGAGCTGTGGGAACCTGCCCAGCCCCGCCTGAGCCCTTCCCAAACCTCTCCAGGCACGAGGGGCCGAGTCCAGGCAGATCCTGCTGGGACAGCGGGAGCCGTGGGAAGTGTCCCTGCCCAGGGCACGGGTGGCACTGGAGGGGCTTTACGGTCCCTTCCCACCCAAACCATTCCAGGATTCCCTGAACTGCTGGGAATGTGCAAATCCTGCCGCAGCTCAGGGAGCAGCCCCCAGGGATCGGGATGAGGTGGAAACTCAGGGAGCAGCCCCCAGGGAGTCGTCGTAGAAATCCTTGAGCCCCCCGGGGCACTGCAGGGGGGGGCTCCGGGCCAGCACCTCCCGACGGAAGTTCTCCCTCATCCAGCCGTAGGCCAGGCTGTGCAGGAATCCCTGCAGGGACACGCTCAGGGCCTGGGGGACGCCGGGACGCGGGGTCAGGGTTCCCTGTCCCCGCAGGGTGACGCGGGGAGGACTTTCCTCCCGCTGGGGTCGATTAAAGCACATCCAACCCCCGGGAAGAGACAGAGGGTGAAACCCCAACCCCCAGAGCAGTGGGAAGGGCCAGGCTGGGCCCAGGGCCGTGTCCTCACCCTGCCCTGGGTGCCCCAAGGACCGGCACCGCTCCCACGTGGGATGGGGACAAATGTCCAGCTTGGAAAAGGGGTTTTTTACTCACTGTGGCGACGTAGAGGACAAAGAGCGAGGCAGGGCTGATGCTGGTGAAGGAGAGGATGGTGAGGAGGAAGGCTGTGGGTGGGACACAAAAAGGACACCCTCACTGTGACCCTGCAGGGCTGGGGGACACCCCCAGTGTGACCCTGCAGGGCTGGGGGGCTTTGAGACACCCCAAATGTGACCCTGCTGGGGCTGTGAGGGGTTTTGGACTCCCCAAATGTGAGCCTGCAGGGCTGTTAGACATCCCCAGTGTGGCCCTGCCAGGGCTGGGGGGGCTGTGGGACCCCCCAGCTCTGACACTGCCGGGTCTTTGGGACCCCTCGGCCTTGCCTGGCGTCCAGCAGAGCAGGAAAACCAACTGGAAGCACTGGGAGGCTTTGCTGACGCTGCGGCCGCTCCGGCCCCCGAAGCCACCATCCCTGTCCAGGCTCAGCAGCGGCACCGCCGCGTTCCCGCGGCACCGGAGCCGCACCCGCCGGTACAGGAGCTGGGGGGGGGGGCGGTCCGGGGGGCAGCGGGGCCCCGGGGGCCCCCCCGCCCCCCCCGAGCCCGGGGC
>VZRJ01012358.1:0-25647 GCA_013397565.1 Ptilonorhynchus violaceus | reverse complement strand
GCCTCCAGGTTAACCCATGACAGCAAGAGACAACAGATTTACCAGGACTTATATGAAAGTTTTGATACATACGTATTTGGGAAATGGCTCTTTATGGTATGGGAAATTGCAAGTATAAGAAAGTAATGGGGATCAGTCATTTGTCTTTGATTGCTTTAACTGGTTTCTTGCTCACTAGGTCCTTCTAATTGAGAAGTACATTTAGGAGTGAGAATTTAACATGGCTAGGAATGAACACTCATTTTATTTGAGCAAAATGAGCAAGCTCATTTTGTTAAGCTTTACAGCTGAGTGTGTCACTTGTGACACCACATAGTGATTTCAATAGGAATGCAGGTGTGTAAGAGGGATTCATATTTTTAAACACTGCTGATTCGGATTTTCTGCAACTTTCTTTCTCTTTGGAGACAGAAATATAAATGGCTTAAAGAAAAGAATTCTTAGGGGGAGAAATTTGTTTATATCAGTTCTGCTTTAGGATGCAATTTCGTGTTGTGACTTTCTTAATGTATTGAATTCTGTGTAGTTTTGAAAGCTTTTTAGAACATAATTACAAAACCATGTTTGGGTAATTAATATCTTTATTATGGTTTTACTGGATTCATGGGACTACACAGCATATTTTTTTGCTCTAAAAGTTGCTTTTCACTCTAAACACATGACATATGCCAGCTTGACTGGGACAGCTTAGTGTAAAACTTCTCTTTCAGTAGTGGACTTGAAAGATATTGGATTCACAGTGTCCTAAAGCACAGACAGCATGATACCCTTG
This sequence comes from Ptilonorhynchus violaceus, assembly GCA_013397565.1. Lineage (NCBI taxonomy): Eukaryota > Metazoa > Chordata > Aves > Passeriformes > Ptilonorhynchidae > Ptilonorhynchus > Ptilonorhynchus violaceus. The sequence goes on along the minus strand of VZRJ01012358.1, from coordinate 24,875 downwards.
AGTGTTTCATACTATTGTAAGGAATGTAAATGTTATATTGATTTCAGCATATATTACTCTTTTCTACTGATATCACTTGTTCTCCACCTCTTGTCTATATATTTTTATTTTTTTCTTGTTATCATAGGAAGTTAACACTAATAAATAGCATAATCTATGCTTAGGAGAGAATTAGAACAAGGAGCTACAGTAGCAATGTACAAGAAAGCTCAGGGGCAGAAAATGTCTTCACCTTACTAACATAAAAAGTAATGGAAAACAAACCCGAGTAAACATATTTTGTCGTTAATTAACTGAATCATAATTATGAAATTAGGATCGTATTTCCTCTTGGATAATTTAGTGAAGAAGAGGGATTCTTATAACCTGAATCTGGAATTGAATGTTCTCTGTGCTGGAATCACACACTTTAGCCACTCTGTGCTGAAGACATACTTTAGCCATTGCACAGAAAGCTTCTCCGTCTTTCTTATCATGGGGAGGTAACTGCTCAGCTAGAGCTATACAAACCTTTAGATATTTTGGTACTCAGCAAAATCTGGAGAGAGTTATATTATTAAGTGCAAAGCCATTGGGTCCCAACCCTGACCTGAACATAAATGTTTTGCTAGTATATAACATCACCACTTCCTCATGGTACAGCTAGGATTAATTAAATGGGTCATTCATATTCCTTAAGAGGAGACAATCACCTTCTTATGCAGGGCAGACTGTGAACCTTTACTCACTCTGATGTACTCTGATGAGTACTTTCTAACATTATTGACTTCTGTGAATAATTGCAGAGGTAAAGGTTTTTGGGTCCAGCGTTTTATATATGTTAATTGCCTTTAATTTCAATTCTGCCAACTGAAACTGAGATCCCAAATATTATAAAGAGGATGTTTTATGATTGGCCTTTACTCTGTTGTAGTTGCTATAATTGGTCCTTTTAAGGAGAAGCATACATCACCTATTTTGCTACAAAATATCCTTGTCAGGCAATTATAACATGTAAAAAAAAAAAAGGACCAAATTTACGAAGGAGAATAATTTATATACTTGGAGCAATAATTACACTAACAATTATTATAAATGCTGAACTGTAAATCTAGTCAGAATTACAGAATAACAGGTAAATTCGCGTCTTTGACAGCTTTCACATGATAACTTTTCTCCACAGGTTTATAAGAAGCCTGGTGTGGAAATCATAACTTTAGCTTCCTTTAAGCTTGATAAATATAAAAAAGATTTAAAATTTCCGTCTTTATGACCTAAATTCAGAAATTGTTTATGAAAACACCTTCCAAGATTTTTACTTTAGATACTTTTGCAAAGCTTCAATTTAATTACTTTTTTACTGGATAAAACAGTGACACTGGTGGCTAGGGGTTTTTTTTTCAGCTGTTAATTATCTAAAATGTCTAGATTTGTGTGCTTGATAATGTAGGCAATTATTTCTGGTGTTTCAGAGGGATGCTTCTAAGGATATGTTCCATAATGTAGGAGCCATACCTATTTTATTCAGGGACCTAATTCCATGGTATTATGCTCTGTGGTACAAAGAAACATTTCTGAATGAGTTTCCCTAGCTTACTGGTGGTAGTTAGTTGAAAAGTACCCTTTTCGCTTACCAGAGATTTTTTTGGCTAGAGCTTTAAAGAAGAACTGTTCTGAAATTGAGATGACTCTGGCAAAAAATGACATAATAAAAGCTAAAGATTTCTGGGTGGATTTTGCTCAAAACTCTCAAGAGGATTTAGTAGTTGATTTACTAACAACAGCCAACTTACTTAGCATCTAGTGACTAGCTGGCATCTGGCTGAAAAATGCAGGTATTAAGAAATGCTCCACAGAGTGTCTGTGGAAAAGACTTGTAAACTTGATGCATAACAAGACAATTTAGCAGAGAATGGAAAAAGATTAAAAAGAATTAAGGGACATCTGCATAAAATAGTAATTACTGTGAAAGAATCAGCACGGCCCTGTGCAGAAAATTCTTAATTTACTTCTTGGTTGGCTTTTTTTTTTTTTTTTTTGTTAAGAGATCAGGAAATATGATCTTGGATTTCAGACAGGTTTTGGCTAAATTCCACGATGAGAGGCTTTTAGGAAAGCTAAGAATTAATCGAGGAATCATGAAATATGCCTGCTTGTGTAAATGATTGAGTAAAAGATAATGAACAGAAAGCAGGAGTAAACTCAGATCTTTCAAAGAAGGCATATTGCAAATGGAATTCAGGGATTAGCAATGGTATAGGTTCCCAAACTGCATAAAGGATTGCATTTCCTATATATGTACTTACTCCACACCATCACATACCTCAAAAGCAGTAATTCTTTTCACATGTACTGACTTTTCTAGTAGCAGGAATGTTGTTTCTAAATTCCACCTCAATCAGAATTTTGGAAATTTTATACCTGTCTGTTTGGGTCCGAAAAACCAGTCAGATATATGCAATTCTCTCTACCACTTGCATGGGATTTTCAGGCTTGTGAACCTACAGAAATTTCAATAATTTGAAAACACATCATCATAATGTGTTATCTTTCTACTGAGGGAAATTTAAGCATGTATAAATCCAAGTTAGAACACATACTTAAACATAGCAAACTTATTAAACCAGGTAATGTACATGTTCTTATAGTTCAATTCACATCATTCCTATAGGGAGCTGTAAACAACATGGCAAAAGCATGCTGAATTGGTCAGCAGGCTAAATTTACACCTCTTTTTTTAGGAATTGTCCAACACTGGATAGCAATCCGAATATGGGTATCATTATAGGGTACTACCTCTGAAGTTGACTAGAATTCATTAATTCGTTTCATATCCTTGAATGTTGTAAAGAATCATTATGAACAAAGGTCTTGAAAAACAAGAGGGTGAACTCGTCTGGTACCATCTCACAATAAAATGGGGGTGAGTGGGCATTGTTCTTTCCATTCAAATGGCATTAAGCAGCTGAAATTAAATATCCAGACTGTAGCAGGTTCTAATAAAGACTGAGATTTTAAAATTGCTGATGCTCTAATGAGAGTAGATGTAAGTATAAACAAGAGCATTAATATTACACTTTTCTCTTAACACAGAAGAGTGTGAGAGAAAGGTATTCTTTTGTTAATATTTTCATTTTCTTTTTACTTCTCCTAAAGTGTTAAAGTTCAACTATTTATGACAAAAAATTGTGGCATGTCAGTGCGATCTCTAAACTAACACTGATCTAAGTCAGTGAGTCCACTAACCAAAGCAAAGAATCCTGAGATTCTACATTCATACACCCAGAAGAAAGTTAATCATCTTCAGCAAAGCATACCAGCTTGGTTTCAGGACTTTGCCAGTGTCATCATATTGCTCTCACACGCTCTGCTTGGGAATGTGAATCCTCTGCATCTTCTAAAAGTTCTGGACCTTTGTTAGTAGGCAAGAGCCCATATTGACTGTTTGTGATGCATTCATTATTTTTGGGAAACATGTCAAATAATATTTTCCATTTTATGGAACTGTTGGTCTTTATGGACCATTGCAGTGCTTGGAGGGCATGACTACAAGAAAATTTTGTAGAGAGAAAATATGCTTGAAAAGCGTTTATCAGCATGCTCTATGAGTGCATTAGATGCACAGGATTCACGTAAGAAAGCTCAGCAATTAGAGTGAAATACATGCCCTATTATTTGTCCCTTTATAAGCTGATGTTACCAGTACAACATTTTCCTGATTTCCACAAGCTTCATTTAGGTTCTTGGCATATAATTCACCTTAACTAACTTTAGATGTTTATATTGTAAACACCTACCATTGTGCTAACAGCATTTTATGATTAATTTCACGATATGTTAACATGAGACTCATTGTAATTCAGATGAGCCTTCAGATTACTCTACATTGTCAGCCAACAACTAATTCACAGATACTTCTAAATCATAGATTTCTGAAGGTAGGAAAAATTAGACTGAATTTTATCTATTTTTAAGGGACAAGTTGACTTTGTTCTTAAGCCTCTATTGATGTAACAGACATATGAAGCAGACTTTATTTGGATATAGCTGTGGCAATTTATGACAGCAGAAGGATTAATTTATTGTTATGAGAGAACTACCCTCAAATGTCTCCTTTGGGTCATGCACATACTTTTTTTTGTTTTCAACTAAAACTTCTGTGCCTTATTTTTTGATACATTTGTTTCTTTGGATTTATTTTATGAAATCACCAAAGCATTGGCCATTTTGCTCTGATAATAAAATTACAATGACTTTTCTACAATTAAAGGCAATAAATCAATGCAGCATCTCAGTGCAATAATTACTGTTATTTTAAAACGGAGCCTGAATCCTACCAAAGTCTTGCAAATAAAATTTAATCAAAGACAAAAGGTGAAACAAAATCCACAGAGTAATAAATTCTAATATAAAATTAAATCATTTGAGAAGTGATTTAAAGTACAGAGGTTAAAAATAAATTTCTAATACAACCATGGGTTAAGAGCTTATACTTGTTAAAATAATAGTTCATTGGCATGTAGTAGCAGAAATTTAGAATGAATAATATTGCTAACCAGAATATAGCCTGGTAATCAAAAATCACTCCATCATGTTGTGTCAGGCCACCTGCAGTGATGCTGAGATGGGGTTTTGGTATCTGCCTACATAGCCAGGACACTGTTGACCCATAGAATCACGGATTCTTAGAATCATTAACATTGGAAGAAACCTCCAAGATCAAGTCCAGCCTTAACCACTTTAACCACTCTTTCAGTGAACAAATTTTTCTGATATCCAACCTGAACCTCCCCTCGTACAAATTGAGGTCAGGTCCCCTTGTTCTACTGCTAGAGTCCCAGGAGAAGGAACTGACCCCCCTTTTCACAACCTCCAGTCAGTTAGTTGTAGAAAGCAAGAATGTCTCTCTGAGCCTTCATTTCTCCAGACTGTACAACCCCAGTACCCTCACTGGCTCCTCGTAAGACCTGTGCTCCAGACCCCAATTCATGAGGGTTGCTGCCGTACCCAAGTGCTGAGGGTCTGTACCATCCTCAACCACCCCACAAGGCTACGTGAATGGGGTGGGAATACGGCAGATCTCAGACCTGGATACGATGGTGGGGTAGGAAGGAGAAGACATAGCTGGGCTTGGTGTAGTAGCATAATGGCCAGGGCAGGGCAATGGACATTTGTCCTACCTTTAGTTTCAAAAACACAGTAATTTGTAACCAGTGCACTTGTAAAATAATTTTCCACATTTTAATGTCCGTATGCTGGCGCTGTACAAAAAACTGGAGTATCCACATTAGAGTTTCATAAATAAAATTTTAATCTTATTTCCTATATGGTATTAAGTAGGACTCCATACTTTAACCAAATCCTTTGTTTCAGACAGAAAGTTGAAATTTGCAGAAATTTGATGGCTGAAGTAATTTATCATGATTGAGTGAGTGTGGTGGTGGCTAGGCCCACAGCAAAAGAGGCTGCAGAGGATGGGCCAACCGCATAAGAGACCGAGGAGCCAGCAGGCCAGAGAGCCCAGAGGTTGTAGGAAAAGGCTCCGAGGTCCAAGATCTCCCCCCCTCTAGGGTACAGCATTAAGGAGGGTCTCTCCCCTCCAGACCCTACTATGGTCCATTCCCCTGTTTAGTTGTCTGTCAGTCTATGTTCTGTATATGCTTATGTTCAAGAATGTTCTCCCTCACTCGACGCTCTATTGGCCCTGCTCCCCTGCTCCTCCTCTCATCCACCCTCATTGGTTGTCTTATTATAACCCCACATTTTCTCCTCCCCCTTACCCTCATGTTATTGGTCCTCAGTGTTCTCTCCACCCCCATTTGGTTCGGTATATAACCCCTTTGTGTTGGGATCTCCTTCCCTGACCCTCCAAGAATAAACACCTTCTGTGGAACATCATAACGAGAGTCTACCTCCAACTCTTTACCCCCGTCCTAAGGCGTCGGGTGTGCGACGGCCTGCGTGACCACTGGCACGGGTGGGATTAGCGGGTGTACATGTGGTGGCCCCACAGCCCCTGCTGGAGTTACCGGCTGCAGGTGGATGCCAGCACCCAGGATAGTGGCACTCGGGGAGTCTCAGAAGCTGCGAGGGACTCCAGGGAAGGCATGGCACTGGACCTTTTCCCGCCGGCTCTTGCACACCGCACCGAGGTACCGCTGGACACGCGTGAGGCTTCTGGGGAGGTTGCGGCGCCCAACCATCTAGCTGAGCGAGCCACGCCGCTACAAATGAGTTCTTTAATGACGAAAGAATGAGTGCAGAGTGGTTGCTTGTTCCTTGTCCTCAGAAAGACGATATTGTCCATGGTTTTCTGCCATTAAATTTGATCAGGATGGAAGAAGGTACTACAACTGCACATGTGGAGAATGGTTAAACCATAAAAATATGATGCTGTCCTCTCAGATCACTTCAGTGTATGCTTTAGATCCACTTATCCAGAAGATGGAGACAAGTCTTCAGTGCTTGCTTTTCAATACAGTAGTTTCATTACAGATGACAGACTGCCCTTGCAACAGTTATAGGTAAAAAGTCAATCTTTACTGACATTCTGCTTTGCCATGTATAGGATATTATGTTTATTTTCAGTTGAACTTAAAAGGAAGTGTGTCAGTATCTCTGTACTGTAATGGATTAGCCTGGAGAAGACATCCAGACCCCAAAATTATATTCCTAAAAGGATATAGGAAAGGCAGAAACAGGCTCCAAGCTTGGAATAGTAAAATAGTTTATTCACTAACACTAACAAAGCTAAAAATAAAAGAATAATAAACAGATATTAAGGCTATACATAAGACACATTTCCCTTTTCCCAAAAAACCACCAATCTCACCTTCTACCGAATGCATGAAGATGAAAGAAAATACATGGCATTTTTAGGAGTCCTTCAGAAGCAAAATCTCTCTTCTGCTACACTGCATCACAAGCAGTAGTCTCACCTGAGATTTACTACTGCAGTGAGAAAACCAGTTCTTCTCCCAAGAAAACAGTTAATGGGGTACGTTTTTTAAGGATGAGATGAGTTATTCCAGTCTGGAAAAGGTAAAAGGTCCTTCTCTTCATTCTCCGCAAATATCTCAGCATCTACGCACTTCTAACGGGCCACTTCTCCAGCGGTGTGGGAAATAGACTCTTCATCCCCCCAAATATGTTCCATTTGCTTACAGGAGAATAGTTAAGTTGCATTTAAAGCTCACCAAGACTTACAGAAGAAAAGTCTCAGCTGTACATTTGATGTATCTTCTCCCCTCTTCCTCCGGTGCCACCATAGTAGGTCCCCGGCCATGTGGCCCCGCCACGTTGTCTTCTCTCTGTGNCATAGTAGGTCCCCGGCCATGTGGCCCCGCCACGTTGTCTTCTCTCTGTGCCAAGGCTTCTTTCTCTCTCTCTAGCTTAGAAGAAATGCTAGCGTCTTATCGTATATACCTGAAAGATCTTGATCTTAGAAAGTCCTCATTATATCTCTCTCTCAGCGTGCGGTCTCCGAAGCGGTGCTTACCGCGGCATAGTAGGTCTCAGTTTGAAACGAACCTACACCTCCAGAAGTGGCAAAGGTCCCACCACAGTCTCAGGGCCACCGAGCAGCATGGCGCTGCCACCGCCCAATGCGTATATCTGCTCCTGCCACCCCTCAGAGTGGCGGCAGAGCCAGGCAGCTCAGCCCCAGAAGGGCCAGAGCCCCCTGGGAGCTGCAGCCCCTCTCTCTCGAGTTCAGAGCGGAGAACTAAGATGGATGAACTTCTGGCATCTCTTCCGCCTTCTCCCTCCTCAATATGCAAATTTTTGCTAGGTGAAAACAACTGTTCATTGGTCCAAAACTTCATCCAATTACAACCCGTGACATGTACATACACTAGTGTATAGTTACCATAAAGATTAAAGTTCTAGAGCTGGCCACTGTCCTTGTTCTTGAGAGATGAATCATCACATAAATTAAATTGCAGTACATATCTCAGATTAGAGTTATCTCACCTGACTGTACTTTCGTTGGTAGCATTTCACTTTGTACTTTCCCAAGAGCTACATTTGCCATTTAATCTTGAGCTCTACTCTCAGATCTGTCAGATACTTTTTATGCGTAATACAACTGTATCTAAAATTGTATTTACAAATATATATTATGCATCCTGGTTCACAAGTACAGAAATACTCCAGTAGTTGTTATCATTTGCCCTCCATTTTTCCCCTTTTCCTCCAAATCTAATGTATCCTATTCCCTGTTAATAAGTAAATTGATGGAATTACTACATTGCAAGATGCAATATTTTTATATGTTCACAGAATGTTGAATGCATTGTTGTGCTGCCATCATAAAGCTTATTTCTCATATTTATTTCTTTGTTTTATGAGAGAAGGGTCAATTTTAAAGACTCCCCGAACGAATGTAAGTAAGTACTGGAGAAGTGTTAGTTAATTCTTGTGAAAGTGCAATCTTATCTCCTCCTTTTACAGTTACTTAGATGATAGAAATATTTTGAGCTGTTCTCATTTTAACTTGAATAAATGAGTAGCCTTAGAGGAATCAGTAAGTGAAAATGCTTCTTTGAAGACTGAACCATACTATCGTGAAATATACACGTTCCACCAACTAATTAAAAATAATAATAATAATAATAAAGAAGTAGCAAACATTTTGCATTCCTTTATCACTAAGTTCTCCAATCCTCCTCTTCGTTTCTCTGGTTTATCTAAAATTCCCTTAAGCAAAGAAATATGTGATGTAATTTATTTTCTCAAGGGAAACCTAAAGTTTGACATTATTTGTTTCCTTAAGAACTCAAACTATTATGCTCCACTGTTATACAGATGCAGTGGGTTTATGTAGTACAGATAATGAGAATATTTTATGATATGTGACCCTTTGACATGCTTGTTCATGATATTCCCTACAGGAAGGAAAATTTTAGCCTTTTTTCTCTTCCAGAGAGTTTGTGTCTGGATAGAAATTACAGCATCCTGCAGTATATGACGGAAAGTGATTATGGGGTAAATGCACAGAAGTGTATTTCTCTGAAAGGGGAATTCAAAAAAACCTGCAACTTGAAGAGAAATCCGTAAATACTGGTCAATGGGAAGTGAAAGGAGGAATTTACTGAGGACAGTATATTCCAGTAGGTGGGATAGTATTAAATTCATGTTTTTCTATGTACTTCTGGGACTAAGGTACTTAATGTTATAGTTAGGGATTAGAGAATTGAATCTCTTGCAGAGATATGTGGTGGGATATGAATATCCTAATGGCAACCCACAACTTTGCCATCAAGATATGCATCCGGAGAAGCAGGAGTCCCCTTCAAGGTCTGTTCAATGAATAATGTCTACATGATCTAACAGTGAATTGTAGATTAAAACTACAGGAGATCTTGACTTGCCAAACTGTTTTCCTACTATCTTTCTAATATGCAGAAAAAAACTGGAGCTATTAAGTTTGCTATTGAAAAATAAGAGACGGTTTCATAAGAAGTGCATATGTATTTTCTATTAATGGATGCAGATGAAAACACCAGAATTAGTGTACAGTGCTTTCTACATTGTAAGAAAAGATACAGAAGTTGGAATGGCACATGTAATCACCAAAGACAAAAGAATCCTAATGACATTGTAGAGATACTTGAGAGGAATCTTTGCTCTAAAGGGAAAGTCCTAGCAGAGAGATACAATGAACCACTATATAAAACGATACAGAGGTGGAAAATTATATAAGGCAGTGAAATGTTACAGCAAAGAGGTAGGAAAAAGAATAAAGAAATAAATATACAGTAATTAAACCTTGATATTCACAAACCCCATTTTGTTGTGTAATATAAATAGAGAAATAAATTTTAAAAGTACACAATGAACTCAGGAGAACAACTGACCACAAGCTGAATATTTAAAGGAAGGAAGCAGAAGAATGAGAGAAGTACGTATGGTGGCTTCATTGCAGCTAGATGTCTTAGATGAAGGAAATGGAATAATATACTGTCTTCTGCATATTAGCAACATGATGACACAGTAATACTGCCAGATATCTGAAAGCAAATACTTGTAATGTGAGTGAAGGGCTCAAACAAAAATACCTGATATGCTTAAAAACCATTTGTGGACCAAAAAAGGCCTTTTGTGCTAGAGGCAATACAAGTGACCTTCAAAGAGATGCTTCCTTACTTCGGAAGAGAGAAGGAGGGTGATATGACACCTGTTTTGGTACTTATACCAATATTGTAGAGAAAATAATTTTGTCTTCAAAGAATACAGCAAACCTTTCTCAGACGATAGCATAGCATCTTTCTTTTCAACAGACTCCCTGTAAGAAGTTCTACATGCTGTTACAGAACTTACAAAATCAGTAGTATCAGCATGGGGGTTTACAGCTGCTGAGGCAAAGAGGTAAAAGCATTTTATGTGAAGGAAAAGAAACCATGAATGCAATATCTAATGCACAATGTAAATGAATATATATAAAATTTGGTAAACAGGCTTAGAGAGTTAAGAACTAAAGCACATGAAACTAGAAGTATAGTAAAGAAAATTAACAATGGTATTAAATAATATCAATTATGATTCTAATGTTCTAAAAATAGCTGTAATCCAGGTTTGAAGCTCCTACATACAGATTTTCTGTGATAGCAAAATCTATGCATGAAGCAGACATTTAGTAAAAAGCAGAAAATTGAAGAAACGCCAGAAATTAAATATCAGTGAGATGCAGAATAAAAAGGGAGAGTGTTACTGAAGTTCCAGGGCTGTGGATCAGAATTCTTTCTCCTTTATCATTTAGACCTGTGTATTTGCTAGGTGCTGTCAGGAATACTGGGCAAATGAAAGAACTATTCAACAACAGTCAACATAATAAAACAGAAACAGAGGCCATGGGAGAGGGAACATGTTTACTAAAGAGAAAATGCTCAGTTTCTTACTAGTAAATTGAGTAAACAGTTTCACTGTAGAAAGACATTTGCAACTATTGGTAAAAACAAAATGTCCTCAGTTCGACAGTAGAGGTTGACACTTATGGAAGAAAGACCTCAGGCCAAAAATTGCTTCTCTGTTGTCCTGTAAAAGCACATTCAGAGTTGCTGAATTGTAAATAATAATTCTTTCCTCCTTTTTTTGCATTATGCAAGAAATCTGTTGATAAAATAATAGTAACATGAGAAGCAATGTGGGTTCTCATTGCAAAGCTACAGGAACTATTAAAAAGGACGCAAGAAGATTTCTTCAAACAGAGCTAGTAATTAGACTGCAATAAAGTAGGTATCTCAGGTTTTTATTGACAGTTATGATCCTTGATCAGAAGCTAAGTTCATAACACAGCTTGCTTTTCCACTCAAAAGATTTTATAAAGTTTGTTGGGTCATTCAAAAATCACAGTGATAGGGACAACAGTGGTTAGTGTAAGCTTGTGTGGGTCTGGATTCACTCCCACTTCAATCAACTTGGTTTTTTATTTTAAATAAAAACCCACATTAACAGTAAAGGAACAAAAAATTAATTCAGGAATATCCTGGGCATCCCAGTAGCTGTCAGATTCTCCGGGAAAGCAGGAGAGACAGTTTCAGCCCACTGCTCCAAACAGGGTCAATCCAAAAGATTTGAAGTGACCTCATCGCTCACCCCTGTGGGGACTTGGCTATAGAACAGCTTTCTTTGTTGGAGCACAAGTAAAAAGGAGCTAGAGAAAGGACAGCTATGCAGCTATGGGGTCATACAGGCAAGATAGTCAATGACTGCATTTGATTTCAGAGCTAAAATCCCTGTGATGACTCTGATCCTCTCTTCACAAGTGTTTTCCTCTTTTTCTCATCTTGTCTGTGGTCTACTGGCTGATGCTATAGCAACATTATTGCCCTAACTTTTCAGCTGCTGCAGTACAGATAGCTGCTTCTGGTGTCCATTGCTAAACACTTAGCTAGACTGAGCCATATGTCTCCTGACAAACTAAAGCAGCACTTTGGGGAACATATTTCTCCTATTTCTCTTATCCCTATCAGTTTGCTGTCTGTTATGTCTCCCTATGGAATTTATGATGCTGGTTATCAATATAGGCTAATAAACATTTAATTTTACTCTTCTCCATTCAACCTTAACAGAAGCTGACAATCTTTAAAATTAGACAAGTGTCTTGCAGAAGGTTCATTTTGAAATGTCATGGGAATACAGGAAGACTGTATATGACTGAGTGCTTGCTATGCAGAAAGCTTCACAAGAAATGGTAAAGGGAACAAACAAAACAGAGTGAAAGAAGCTGGATTGCTGAGTACAAAAGTTGATGGTTTGCCCTCTTTTCGTACACCAATGGAAAAAAAAAATTAGTTTTAAGAGTTTACCCAAAAGGATTGACTCTAGTTTACAGCATGAAAATATATAACCTCAAATTCATCCTGGGAGTTGCTGTGAAGATGCCATTTATTCTTTTCAGAATTTGGCAGAATTTGTTCATCATTGGTGTATTGGTACTTGAGAGCACTACAATAGTGCCTCTATCTATCTTCCCAGCTCAGAATTGTTTCTGTATTCTTGTGCATGTTGTCCAGTGCAAAATAAATGATCCTGTAATAGGGATTTTGGCTCTTCCTTTGAAAGGATGTTTTCTGTTTAATACTCTGAACATTTTGGTATTTTTTGTGGTATTTACCCCAGATTTTCTACATGCAGTTTCATTTGAAAGTCTAGGATAATTCAGTGTCACTAACAGTCACACCAATCTTAGAAATCCTACAGTTTTAGAAATCCCACAAATTAACATCCAGTAGATAAGAGGAGAGACAGAGGAAGACAAAAGAAAATATTTGTGATTATCAGATATCTGCAGTCTCAGAGAATTAATGATTACAGATTCCTTTGAAACACTGCTGAGAAGCAGCAGTAGTTCCTTTTTTTGCCATATTTTGGCTGCAACCCTCTGGGTCAACAAATACCATCTGAGGTTGCAAATTCTACTTTATGCCTTTACAGAAAAGCATGTAGCATAAGCCAGGAAATAAAATGTAATACTGTAGGGATTACAAGATCTAAGGATGAGAATACATTTACTTTCACCAGAGTATTAATATTCTGGAGCATAGTGAGAGATCTGTGCACTTAGAATAAAATCCTGATCTAAGGAAAACCAATAGCATGCTTTAAGGTAGGTTATTAAAACCTTTTTTGTCCTAAAGATAGCCCTTTTAATCTGTTTTCTTTTGTTCAATGGTGCTAGGATTTTCAGACATTAAGTCAAGAGGTTGTAAGTGTCTTGTCATGCTGTCAGGCTTCAATAAAGAAGCGTCAAAATATGAGTGTAGCTTTTATTGAAAATGGTGGCAATTTTTTTAAAAGTACTTAAATATTTTTCTCGGTGGCCTTAGTGATGGAAATAGTATGAACATTTGTTTATGTAAAGAGATAGTTTCTGAACTATATATGGTAAATATAATACAACTTTTAAATTTGCACTCACTTACTGGGTAATAAGTCATGTTCAGGATATACAAGTCATATCCTACATTTATGCTTATGAGTTTATATACATGCCTGAGAAACACACTTTGAATTGGTACATGGTCCCATTCTAGTTTGAATATTTTCATGATAGATGATTTTTTTTTCCTCAGTGTTTCACAGTAATATTACATTTGTTCATTTCATGCCAGGTGCTCATGACAGAAGCAAGCAGTGAAGTTCAGATCCTCTTGGGGATATTTCTAGAAGAATTGAACTGTGGCTTTTGCCTTCAACTATGATACAATTTCTATTCCAGGGAAATTTAAATTCCCCTACTCACTTCTACATATGCTCACCAGTATTCAGTATTCAGTCACAGAAGAATTTTAATAGAAAAGGAGCAGGGAAAAATCCAAATAGGTACCTAAGCCTATTTTAAGTATAATACCTATCTTAAGTATATTTGCTATTTTGTGGTGCAATTGGATGCTAGTAGAATGGGTCATGTTGTGCTTACAGGAAAGCACTGTTCCAAAACAGATAGCATGCAATTTTCCTCATATTGCTCTGACAGTGAAAATCAGACCAAATTTCCTGTACTCCTGATATTCAAAGACTTGGGACCAACTTTAAGTAAGGACTGGCAGTCATGTTTAGGTGTTTGGTCATTCAGACAAGTGGAAAATGCTCAAATACTATTTCTAAATTTCCTGGTTGAAGTGCCGTGTATTCCAGTGCATCACGTCAAGCCATTTTGTAGCACATTGTCTAACAGAATGTGACTGATGTTATGCCTCAGAAACAGAAGTAACTGACAGTGCCTAATTTAATTCATGAAAACATGACCTTCAGAAGATGTACTTTGAGATATATGACATGTAATATTTTCACATACCCTTTCCTTTAATTTCTGTTGACCTGACTGCAGACTTTTCTTAGTGGCTTGTCCCTCATGACAATGTATTTGGTGTCACTCCTTTTCAGAAATGTCTTTTAATGTCCACAGTCTTTGAACCAGGATTTTAATGTTTTTCCATCTTGCAATCACCCAAACAGTTTATCTATGAATATTTCAGAAATTTGGAAGTGGAATTCTTAATTTTTTCTTTGGAATTATAAAAGATTAGATGTGATAAACTAGGCTTATAGAACCGGTAAGATATGAATGTGTACTGTGCATACAGTTTTCTTTCATGCATACTTATAAGTTGGTATATTTTAAAGAGTTCTTTAAAAATCTCTGTGAGTGTGGTAAATCAATTCATAAGCTGTGAAAGCTTTCTAATGATTTCGCTTCAAAGGGGAAGTAAATTAAAAGAATGTTGGTTAATATATTTGATTCAATCATATTATCCTTATCTATTATCCTCTCCATATTTTGTAATCTTGAAAACATAATTTAAACTATGTGCTGTCACAATATAAAGTTATCAATAGGTATGTTATTCATAAAATGAGCTAATAAACACACAAATACTTCATTCATTCTGTGTCCTTTAGTCTTTGATAGCAGATGATCAGTACAACTTATTGGTCACAAGTTATTTATTCAGGATTTTATGAATATGAATAATAAAATTCAAAATTATAGAAAAGGTTTCCGTTAAATAATGACAAAAAATATTAATATGTATTTTGGACTTTAGTATAAGCTTTTTAATCTGAACATCAGATGGTGTCAAGAAACTGATAGCTTTCTATGGTGACAGCATGTTATTTTGACAGTTGCACTGAAATACTACATTTGAGCACCAAGAGGAAATCTGGGGTTGCTTTGTTATCTTCCTATGAGAGAATTATTTTGCTGCATTGCTGTAATCTGGTATTGTATGTTAGTTAGAACTAAGCCTTATGAAACATCACCCTGAAGGTCAAAAGTAATTCTGTTATGAATTTAAAACAAATGTTTGAAGGGAGGGAAAAGAGGTTTGCAAACATACAGCTCTGTCTCCTGCAAATCCCGTGGGGGTTCTCAACTGCTGACGCCTTATTTTAACACGTAACATAATAACCAATTACTGTCAAAGTGACCAGACCCATCAGACTTCAATTGCATTAACCTTATGCACTGGTTCAAGAGAAATGTAATCAATCCATTGCTAAATTAATTACTAATTTTAAAGTTATCATTAAATAATATTATTCCAAATTTGGCATAAATCGTGGTTAAGTATCGAATTAGGTTTCAAGAAAGGCAAAGGAGTAGCAAGCCCTATTCAAAGGATTTCATTATATTCATTTGCTCAGAGCACTGAGAGGTCATAATTTTAACCTTGTATGGGTCCAAACCATTTGAAAATTATTCATGTCACCAAAGGCCAGCAATAATTCCTTTAATTCCTTGGCATATTAATGACCAACAACGAATGAGCCCCTTAAGTGTTCCATTTATTGTCTTAAATATGAAAATGTTTTAGAGATTAGAAGGGAAATTGTTTGAATTAATTAACTGAACTGATGCTCAAGGGAACTGGTACAAGATTTTCAGACAAAGGCTGAGAATTTACAATAATGACATTTCTTTCATGGTTATAAAATATAGTACCAGAGGGACTTTGAGGCACTCTTAACATTTTAGCTGATGTCTGTTGAGGGTTTGCGATTCCTCTGAAAGCATCAATTATGGCATGAAAGGCATCACATTAAAATAGCTGTGAGGCCCGCAAATTTCACCATTGAAATGGGATTGGATAACTGACACAATGAAAATTCAGAATGTAAATGGAGACTATTAAAGTAATAGGATCATTTATAAAAAAATGGTTTTTTCAGGAAAGGTAATGTCAAAAGACAAGAAACACTACTGGTTTCAAAAGGAAAGCTGCAGTGTTTGTTCTGAAGTTACTCTTGAGTGAATGTACTCTACCAAATGGGGAAACAGCACTAATCTGGGTCATGGATAGCAGAGACAACCACCATCCAAGCTTGTGACAGGTCTATGTGAATTTACAGCTCTTGATTGCAGCCTGCTATTTTTTCCTGGTTGTCCATGGAGCAGAGATCACCAAATGTGCTGAACTGTGTCTTGATTCTGTGATGTGAACAAACAAAAATTTACATCAACTTAATTTCAGTATTGGCTGGCCTACATGGAGTAGTCTTTCAACTGATAAGGGAAGGATATCCAAAGGATAAGGGCTTCAATACTCATGTAGTCATACATGTAGAAGCATGATGCTTTTAAAAATCGAATTTGCTGTGATAGTTCAGGAAAATCCCAAACCAAACGTTTACACAGGGCCCTCTTCCGCTCTTCATACATTTTCTTTTGCTCTTTTACACATATTTTCTTTTTACTCTTCCTGTATTCCACATAGCAATTTCTTATGCTCTCAGTTTGATCCATCTCCCTATTAACAGGGACATTCCCTCTTGTAAGACAGCACTGGCCAATGTGGCCAGCTATGTCTCACTAGTATTTACTGGCACTGGCTCCTGAAGTAGAAATCACACTTGATTTCTACTGCTTTCAGGCATGCAGAAAGTCCAGTGTCTTCTGAATTTAAAGGAAAGACAGCTAAAACTGTAGTTCTGCACTTTGCAGTTCTTTCATGTGTGCAATATTTTAGGTTCTGAGAATAGTTTCCCATGCTCTGTTCTGTAAACATAGCACTTGTTATTGTAACCGGCCTGATGTTTTGACTTCTTGTAGTCTGTATAATAGACAATTCTGCTAACCAGTGAACAGTAGGAGGTGGTATTCTCTCCCTCCAATCCTGGTGGTTTTCTAAAAACATATAAATAAAGACCAAGGGCAGAGGTCAGCCCCTTTTTTGGCCCTTCCTTTGCTCCATTGCTCCTTGGCCTGTGCCCTGGCTGGTGAACCCTGAACCTGCAACTCACGTACTTATTTGCGTCCAAAAACAACAGCTAAAACTCAAATAAAAACTTTACAATAAATTTGTCTTCTCTATGCTAAAAGAGCAGCTGAGAAAGCATGTGACAACAGCATACAATTTCTACTACAAAGAGTTCAATGCATTGCAAATGGATTTTTCGTGACTAGGTTTCTTATGACTAGTATAACCTGGGGAGCTATCTAGTTTAGTCTAATTTACACTAAAAAATGAGTAACACTAAGGAATAGGCACATAATAAAAATAAATGGAAATACCTCATCACTGTAAATAATACAAATTCTCCAATATGAGGTGGAAACAAAGAGGAGCATGCCAAATTTTGGTCCTACCATATAGTATCTCATTTATAGAAGAGGCATTCTATCAGACATCTGCTCCTATTATCCTACAGACTTTAAGTTTTCACATCTTTTTTCCTCTTTATTTCAGAAAACTGAAATATAAATTATTCAATTTAGCATTGCTTGCATATTCAAAGCCCTTGACTGTGAATAGTTATGAATATGACAGCTGTATCCACTCACAGACTAAATGGTGAGGAATACTGCTGATCATGTACGCACAGTGCTTTGCCATGATGAGTTTAAATTGGGAATATGTTTTGATCAGATGATTAAATCTATTTGTAAATTACAATTTGATAAATCTTTGTGAAAAACACTTTGTTGCAAGAGAGAGGAAGAGAGAATCCAGAACTAAACAGAAGAGAGCATCATCTGTATCAATTAACCTTTTCATAGTAAATAGTAGAGTCAACTAGTAAAGCCAATATAAAGTCAACCAATATAAAGAAATAATTGTAAAGAAATAATTAATATAGTCTCTTCATTACGCTGACTAATGTATCCATATGAACATTAAATATTTATACACACTAAGTACTTTCGTGTATTAACAATTTAATTATTCTCTTACTTCAGTCTTTATGAAAAATTTCTGATAGATATCCGTAGCAATGAGGGATGCACATTGGTACACACTGAGTCCATTATCCTCCAACAAAATACTAAGAAAGGAGCTCTTTTTACCCCATGAACTTTATATTGTCATCAAGATTGCACTGGTCTCATTTTTCAGTCCCATGGTCCATGAAGCTTTGAATATCTATGCAGAAAATCTTGAAATTCCCTATGATTATCACTCAGGTATTACCCCTGAAATTTAGCATTCATTTGATTTCACAGTATCTTTACACCAACTCAATTAAAACATATTCATGCAAGATTAAGGTTGATATATAAATAAATTATTAAGCTTGGTTTTGGAATTTTCTTTGCAAAAAGATTTCTCAGACTTCGTTTTTATCTGATTTTATTATTCTATAAACTTGTCTTTTTACTGTTATCTAGGACAGAGAGATTTTGAATTTCTTTTTAAGGATAAAAATATTGGTAATTTCACCTCAGCCACAGTGAATCTTTAAGATTTTATTCATACAGCATTGAAACAAAAGTTAAGTAAACATTTAATAGACTACAGTAAGAAATATCCTCAGCTGAATATATTTCAGGTTTCACTGCTTTCATTAACAGGAAGTAGTATTTTCAGAAGATTATATGATCAAATTTGCAATTGGGAAGATTCCATTGTTAACAAATGTTAACACATTTTTAAGACTGTGTTGGGTTAATCTTGGTTGGATGCCAGGTGTCCACCAAGCCATTCTATCACTTCCCTCAGCAGGACACAGGGTGGGGTGAGAGAAAATAAGATGGAAAAGAATGCTTGGAGATACAGATAAAGGCAGATTACTAGAGCAGAAGTGAAGGTCATGTGAGTGCAAGCAAAGGGAAAAAAGTCAAAAGATTATTCTATACTTCCATCACAAGCAATGTCCTGCCACTTGCCGGGAAGATGGACTTTACTACATGTAGGGAGTTACTCCAGAAAGTAAATGTTGTAAATAATGAATGTGCCCCTCTTTCGTCCTCCTCTCTCTTACCTTTTATATCTGAGAAGACATCATATGGTATGAAGTATCCCTTTGGTCAGTTTGGGTCAGCTATCTTGACTATGTCCCTTCCCAGGATTTTGACCACCCCCCTCCTATTGGTGAGTGGGAATACTGGAGAGAGAGTGCTGATGCTGTGCCAGCACTACTCAGCTGCAGCCAAAGCACTGGTGTGTTTTCAGCACCTTTCTAGCCACCAATGCAAAGCACTGTGAGGGCTGCTGTGGGGAAAACTCTCTCAGTCTCAGGTAGACCCAATACAAAGAGCAGTTTAGAAATCATCATCTGTAAGTATAAAAAAACTCTAAGTATGGTAACTTATTCTGAAATAAGATCATCTGCCCTACTCTGTCTCCTTAAAGAGTCAAATACTGCTCTCGTTACACCAGCATGAATCTAGAATGTCACAGCTAAATACGGCAGGGTTTGTTTTTGTACACACAAGGTAGGGCATAATGGGTTTTCATATAGACTACTGTAGATTCATTGATAAAATATGAAAAGACAGTTTTCAAATTTCTCATTTTTAATCTGTCTTCAATATTCTTGTAACTGTGCAGTATCACAGTAACACAGTTTAGACTGAAAATATATTTTGACTGTTGGTAGGGTTGATTGAATGCATTGAAATTTCCAAGATACTGCTGTAATGCCTGGAAGCAAGCTATTAATGCAGTGACTCATGTTTTGATCCAGTTATTTCATCCAGTTTCTGCATATGTGACATGCATTGTACTTTAACACTGAGGAAAAAAAAAGAAAAAAAATGTAAAAATTCTATGACTCTGAGAACTTACTACATAAAACATATACACATCTTTTACAGGAAAACTAAGACCTAGAAATATATGTAAAAGAGATGGCAATAAAAAAAAAATCCCACAAAACCCAAAAACAACCAACCAAACAAAAGAAAACTCAAAAAACCAAACCATATTCTTTGACTACACATTTCTTAATTGGCCCCTGGAGGAGTTGAATTTTTTGTTATCCTCACCAAATTTCAATAGATAGGGATTCAGAACTGGAGGTTAAAACTCTGAACTCTGTCCTCCAAGAACCTGTGTGGCAGCTTGATCCCAGCCTACTAAAATGCACCTTATAAGAAGCAATGAAATATTTGATCATATGTCTCAGAGAAGTCTTCTTATCTTTCCAATGTTAGGTTTCTAATATTAATTTCCCACATATTATTCAAGTCCTTAATAGTGTCAGAGACTGGAAAAGATGTTTCAAGACATCTTGAGGAGCTTGGAATTGTGGGGAAAGGGGTGGACCGGGCCCTACTCTGGTAGGGCAGTGTCTCGTCTCCCATACCCCCTTGCAGCCCTGCTATACCTGTCAAACGAGGGACACTGGAGACAGCTCCTCAGTGTCACCTTACCCACCCCGAGTGGCTGAGACATGAGAGGTCCCACCTGGAGGGGCAAGCCTGGGGGCAGGGCCAAGGGTTTAAGAAGCCCCACCATGTGGCTATCTATTTCTCTCTCTTTCACCATGCCCTCACCTTGGAGCTTCACCTCGCTGGAACCCTGGAGTTGGTAACTATGTCTGTTTTTCTATATCTGTCCTATCTTCCTGTTTCCCTCCCTTTCTTCTTTTTCTAACTTTCTTCTCATGGAACATAACATTGGGTGGGCTGTAAGGTTTTCTATGTTTAATGGGCTAAGTTTATGCCAAGATAAGTGATGTTGTGTGTCCTTTGTTCTTTTGCCAATGTCCCCTAATTTTCTGTAATTCTGCCAGTAAACTTTTGTGTGTTATTTTTACCTCTTGGCAAAATTTTGGTTGAATTTTCTCTTTGCGCCTACCCAGAGAAAAGGAATCATTTACCCCAAGTTCGGGGCGTAATGTTTAAATTGGCGTAGTCGGCAGGATTCTCCTGTTGGTGAAGAGGCAATTTTGAGGACATAAACTGCTGGGTGCAGAAAGGAGAGAGAGATTTCGGTTACAACCGGCGTTCTCTGGCGGTCAGGTCATGGCAGACCTCAACTGCTCTCCGATCACATATTTGCTGAGAGCTTATAAAGCTTGCCCAGACCCAAACAGGGCAATCCGGGCTGAGATTAACTGGAAGAACCTGCTGTTAATCGTGGAGAAAATCAAGGAACTGGCAAAAGAAAAGAAGAAAAAACCTGTCAAGAGAAAAGCCCTGGTCTGTGCGGTGTTGGGGGTGTCCCTCATGGCTGCTCAGAAACAGCGTTGCGCTGTAGAACAGAGAGATAAAGAGATAATTGCATCATTAACAGAGATAACTAAAACCTTATAAAGCAGTCTCAAGCAGGAAACCGCTAATCGGGAGAGGCTAGAAGGGCTGTTAGCTTCTAAGGAGAGTGATTGAGAACTTGAGACACCGGTTAAATGAATCTTTCGAACAGGAGAGACAATTACAGCTGCAGATTGCCCACATAGTTTGGGAGGTGGGAAGCAGGCCAGGTTTTCAAGCCTCACTAAGGAGGACCCTTGTGATGTCACCTCTCTGCACTCCCGGCAGCAATTTGTCCCGGTAAAGACAAACCCCTTCCCTCCCCCTCACCCCGAGCTTCGGCCTCTTGTAAAAACTGAATTCACATATGAAGGAGGAGGGGAAGAGAATGGGGTGGAACCTGTTGTTATAACTAAACTGTCCTTACAGTGCAACTGAGCTGGCGAAACTGCAAGAGAAATACAGTAGACTTGCAACGGAAACGGAATATGTATGGAGAATTTCCCTTTCAGGTGGAGACAGAATTAGGCTCTCGGAGGAGGAAGCCTATGGGTTTTGGGGCCCTGGTGTATTCTTGACAATGCATGACAGCAGGGAAGCTTGGTCTTTGACTCAGAGGGCTGCATTTTTTGTGGGAGGTTTGGACCCGTTGGAAAGGGGAGAACCCATCTATCTCCACTCCAGTGTTGGATAAGCTCACTGAGAGCGTGCAAAAAGCTGCCTGCCTTCAACTAATACACGAAAGGTGGCTTGTACCTGGTCAACCCCTGCCATGTTGTTGTTTGCTGATCCAGACAGAATGAATCCCCTCATTAAAGGCTTGCCTGACTCAAAGCTGTGTGCTGCGCAGTTGCAAGATCGGCTGAGAGCTGCTCGGGTGGGGGGCCGGAGGCAGGACCTGGCCTCACGTGGGGGGAAATAACAGAGGAATTGGCGACTTATGGCAGACAGGTGGGCTTGAGTGGCAGTAAAATCAGGCTACTTTCAGGAGGGCGGAACTGAGGGTAAAGCCTTCTCAGTTCAAAGACGGGGATCGAGAAGGTGAACCGTTGAGAACCCTGCTCTGGCAAGAGGGATTGGAAAAGGGCATCCCTCAGGAATTAATGGATGGACAGCCTACCCAGTGGTTACAAATGTTAATAAAGTTGTGGCAGGCAGGGGATAAGGACCCCAGGACAGAGGTCCCCCTGCCCCAGTACCTCACAGGCCAGCTGTCCCCACAGCCCCGCCGGCAGAGCTGAGTCCAGCTTGTGCTGAGCCGCCGGGAAACTGCGGGCGCTGTCCCCTGTGAGTGGGCGGGGGGATGGCGGAGGCAAGTACATTACAAAGCCCACTGGAAACAGAAACGGAGATATGTTCGTAACTTTTCCTCTTGTTTCTTTGCAAACCCCAGCTACCTTTTTAGTAGACACAGAGACTCACATATGTGCTCTAAATAAAGAAACCACAGAAAAACACAAGGTAGTCTCTGATAAAAAGCAAATACGTGTCACTGATACCACCTCCCCGCACACCCTGGGGGAGGGGGATGACTCATCGAAGCCTGTGGCTCTGAACATTGACATCCAGCCATGCCCTTTTGTTAAAGAATTAACACAACTGGACACAGACCTGGAGGTAATTACACCACACCCTGCGAAAAGATTAACTAATTTATAGGGAAGAGCTAGCAACCAGCCCAAAAGAAATAAAACACAGACTTCTCTTAAAAATTTTACCAATGTGGAGAAACAAAATAAAGCTTTCTGAAAAGAAAGCACATGGCAAAAAACTCTGGTCTCTTAATCAGAACGCTAATTGTTACATGAGAAGTTTAAACGTGCTGGAGGGGGGAGAACTGACCTCTCTCCCCACTCCAACACGTAATAAAGATACCGGGAGTGTGTGGAAAGTGGCAAACTTCCAAACAATGCCAGAGAACGAGCTAATACCCCATTGCCTCTATCTCAAATTATTGGTATTTATACCAAAATTTAAAGATCAGGACAGAGACAAAAAACTCTTGGAACCACTCCCAAAAGGTCAGCTGGGAGTGGGGGGGTAAATTGGAATATCCCCAAAGACTCGCCAAAAATGCATGGAAATTTAAGTTTCCTGTATTCTCAATGAAACTTAGCATAATGCTCCTGCACTGTTAAGCCTCTCCTGCCACCAGATGCCAGGGGCAGAACTGCTGCTGCAGGAAAAAATTTTTTATCACCGTGCAAGTTTGTTGTCTTAGTAATGACTCTAAATGTTCAAGTATTTCCCCACCAGACTGAGTGTACATCCCAAGGTGAAACAAAAAACTGCTTAAGCGACAGCGGGAAGCTGATTACCCACACAACTGTGAGATCTACGACAAAGGAAACTTAACTCTAGACAAAGGAGTATGGAGGAACCTTATTGGACAATATAGCAAACGGTAAACCTGTTCAAAGCAGTAACAAAATGTGAAATTCTAAAATGAAATGCATTCAGTGATTTATCTTTTTGTATTTCCAGAACAATGTTACCAACAGTGTTATTCCTGGATTAGTCAACTATCCTAGCAGAACCTTAAAATGATTGTAATAGCAGGTATGTCTTCAAATGCCAGAAGGGTAAGTAGAAAGAGAGGTGTCCTTTTTACTGAGGACCTCTCTAACACGCACACAAAATAAATGCTACATTAAGAAACTTGAATCTAAATTTGCAATATGTATAAATCGAACCATTTTATCTTATAAAGTAAAAAGGTTTCAAAAGGATGGCTGGCTACTCTTAACTCATAGTGCTAAGACCACGCACGTTCTATTAGTGATAATTGTATTTCTGCTGTTGTAACTATGTTTGTATTCATATGTGTTTATACAAGTTTATATGTTTTTCTTGCTTGTTGCCACAGTGGGTGGAAAAGGTTCCGTCCTCAATCTAGTTTTGGGAGTTCATATGATTATGGAAATTAGTCTGTATACCTCTTCCTATGTCTCAGAGTAAAAGTGTAAAATTACCAAGGAAAGCCCATGTAGTAATTGCAAGAAGTGTGCAAAGCATGATTGTGCAGAAGGAGCTGACAGAAGAGCTGAAGTGGCAGCTGAAAAGTTTTCTCCAGGTGTAGACAAATTTTGGGTTGGATAACCACTAAAAGTTTTGGTAAAGTTGAAAGATGTTTGGTCAGAATGCAAGACCCTGCAAATAATCTGCTGAGGAGATTGGAATGAATAATATCTTTGACTCCCACCCTTGAGGCAACTCAGATTATTTTAGATAGTAGAATTGTTCTGTATGTTATTTCTCATGACATCCACTGACCTTTTCTCTCTCTCTGGGTAAAGGCTCTGAGGATTCCCCTGAAACCTGATTGGTGGGAGGGATAGGGGTGGTGGTATGGGATATATGTATTTGTTTGGGTGGTGGGGATACCTGGATTTGTGAGATCGTGAACTGCAAAAGGCAAGGCAGGGCTGACTAAATTGAACTTGCCAAACTAATTTGGAGCTCATCTTACAAGTCC
>VZRJ01012357.1:2124493-2200521 GCA_013397565.1 Ptilonorhynchus violaceus | reverse complement strand
TCATCTGCTGAGGCCGGTAAAGAATAGGAAGAGGAATAATAAAAAGAATAAAAATAAAAAATTTAAGAAGAATAAGAACAATAAGAAGACTTCGACGGGGAAGATACAGAACAAGAAGAAACTGTAATAGCAGTAAAAAATAATAAGAATAAGAAAAAAGAGAAACAGAATACTAAGATGAAGAAATAGGTTTAGCAAAAAATAATAACAAGCCTAGGAATAAGAAGAAAAAGTAGAACAAGACGAATAAGCAGAACTGAAGAAGATAAGATAGTAGAAGTAGTAAATAATTATCATAATAATGACAATAAAAATTATAATATCAAGTTAAAATACAGATCCACACATCATCTAGAATCACAGAATGGTTTGGGTTGGGAAGGGTCTTAAAAATCATCTAGTTCCATCTGATCATCTTCTGCTCTCTTTCTCTCTCTCTGAGACCTCTTTCCTATTTCTTTCTACCTCTCTACCTCACATTTCTTGTTAAATAAAATCCATGTTAAATAAAATCTGTATGTTGTCATCATATGGTTTCATTTGCACCTTAATTCGGTTTATCAGAGGCATCTCTCTGTAACTGGATCATAACACATTCTCTGCACAGCCTGTGTTTGTGCTTGAGATTGCCCTGATCCTGGTGCAGGATCTTGCACTAACCCTTGTGGAACTTCATGAGGTTGATCTAAGTCCACCTCCCAAACTCATCCAGGTCCCTCTGGAGGGCATCCCTTCCCTCCAGTGTGTTGACTGCACCAGTCAGCTCAGGGTCACTGACAAACTTGCTGAGGGTACCTCAGCCCCACTGTCAGTGTCTCTGATAAAGATGTTAAACAGCACCAGTCCCAGCAGTGACCCTTCAGGATGCCTCTTGTGACTGCTCTCCACTTGGACATTGAGGCATTGACCACAAACCTTTCAGTGTGTCCATCCAGCCAATTCCTTTTCCACCAAGTGGTCCATCCATCAAATCCACCTCTCCAGTTTAGAGTCAAGGATGTCATGTTGGCAGTGTCAAACGCTTTGCACAAGTCAGGCAGATGGCATCAGTTACTCTTCCCTCATCCACGAACACTGTTACCCCTTTGTTCTCTAAGTCCCCCACTTTTCCTTTTGTGACCTGTCGTGTAGCTGGAGCACTTGCCAGTGAACAGAGGCAAAATAGTCATTGAGTATATCAGCCTTCTTCATATCCTAGGCAATCAGTTCTCCCATTTCCTTCCAAGTAAGTCTGATATTTTCCCTAATCTCCCTTTTATCACCAACATATTCCTTCATGATGCATTTTATTTAGAGCCTGTTAAAAGGCAGGTGAGAAATCTGATCCAGAGGCACTTCAGTGCATCAGAAGGCACAGCTCTCACATTGGGTTGTATTACCCAGCATACGACCATGCTCAGAGAGTGCCACACCAGTACCATTACCTCCAGAAGTCTGTTCTTCCAGGAATATTTAATTAGATCAGAGTTTTCTGGGGCAAGCCTGTGCATGTGACACACATCTGGCACTATCTGACAACTTCCACCCAGCCCTCTGACTGCACAAGCCCTTCCCGAAGCAGTTACGTGCCCAAAGGAGCAGCCACCCACCCCATTAACTCCTTCTGAAGAAAATCTAACAAGGTATTCACTACCCACTCTCCTCAAGGAGCAGGCAGTGTCACTTTAGGAACTTCTTCCGAGGAAACAGCTTTCAAAAAAGAGGATTTAACTCTCTGGAGAGGTACCATAAGATGTGAAAGGAAAAGAAAACGATTCCGTAGGGATTTTTCTTCATTATCACTCCACCTGGAGAAGTGAGCACACAATGAGCAAAGGTCCACACATATTGATTTTAAAGCTGGGGAAGTGTGCAGCTAACAGCTTTTTAAGTATCTCCATTTTCAGTTACTTCAACAAAATTACCAGTGAACGGTGTAACAAAGTGAAAGTTTTTGTAGGAAATTGCAGACTAAAAATGATCATTTCGGTTGCGAAATGTTTCTTTTCATTGCAAGTAGAGGGCTTTCAAACACTGGCGTTACGGGGGCGTTTGGCAGCGTCGTCCTCCCTACACATTTCTCAAACCACAACCTGTCCCTCTTTCAGGACCATAATCTTACGCAGTTTTGTTGCTCGGAGACTTTTAAAACCGAGGAGCGCCTGCTCGGGGCGTCCTGACTTGGAAGGCCGTGACCAGCCCCTGAGGGAAGCGCCAGCACCGCACAGCATTGAGGAACCGAACCGAGCCAAATCGAACCACCCCCGGGGTGTTCCTGGGCGGGTCGGAGGGAGCAGAGCCCCGAGTCGGGATGTTCTGGGCGGGTGGGAAGCAGCAGAGCCCCGGGAACGCGGAGTCGGGATGTTCTGGGCGGGTTGGAGGGAGCAGAGCCCCGGGAACGCGGAGTCGGGATGTTCTGGGTGGGTCGGTGGGAGCACAGCCCCGGATCGGGATATTCTGGGTGGGTCGGAGAGGGCAGAGCCCCAGGAACAAGGGCCCGGGCACCTCGCCCTGAGGCGCCGCTGTCCCGCCCCGGGGCTGGCGGGGCCGAGAGAAGGGGCGGGCGCTCGCTGGCTCCGTTGCCCGGCAGCCGCGGCCCCGCGATGGAGGCGGCGGAGGGGCGAAGGCGGCTGAGGGGGGAAGCGGCCGAGTACTACCGAGGGCACCGGGTGCCGGAGCGGATGGAGGAAGCGCTGAACGCCGTGTTCCCGCTGCGCCCCGCGGATCTCTACGGGGAGCTGGTAGCGCGGGGAGGGGAAGCACCTGGAGGGGGCCGGGGC
This sequence comes from Ptilonorhynchus violaceus, assembly GCA_013397565.1. Classification (NCBI taxonomy): domain Eukaryota; kingdom Metazoa; phylum Chordata; class Aves; order Passeriformes; family Ptilonorhynchidae; genus Ptilonorhynchus; species Ptilonorhynchus violaceus. Next base: position 2,197,762 of record VZRJ01012357.1, on the reverse strand, counting down.
GGCCTGTGCTGGCCCCGCGTCCGCCCCTGGAGGGGCCGTGTGGGTGCCCGCCGTGCCCGTGCCCCTCCCAGCCGGCCTGGCCCTCAGGCGAGCGGGGCCAGCGGGGAGCTCGGTGTCTCCGTGGTGACAATCCAGTGCTTCCCCCTGGCTCGGGCAAGGACTGCGACGGTTTTGTGTTCGTGGCCACTGGCACTTTGACGCTGCGCCAAGTACACGTCCGCAGCAGCCGGCCTTCTTGTCTTCCGCTGATTGCTTGTCCTGACACAAAACCAAAGTAGTCCACAGATGGGTGTCCCTAACAAAACTGCTGCTCAGCACAGGGGTGACTTTCTCAGGCCAGCGGCGACAAGAGACTCGGTGCTGTTCACACTGCAGCTGCTCAGGAAAGGCAAATGGGTCTCACTGGAAGGGTCAAGAATAAGACCAATTTTATCTGTTCCCAGTTGGCAAAATCTTGTTGACAGTAGTTCTGATGAAACCTCAATTAGTGGTGATACTGGAATTGCCAATAATGCAACAGTGATCTACTCCTGAAAAAAATTATTTCTGGTATGTTCTTTGATGGGAGAGTGTCTGTGGATTTGAAACATTTCATTCCACCTTACACTGTTTCCCACCACCAAGTGTTTTGCCATCACCAGTGAAAGGGGCTAGAACTGGTAACACCTTCCCTTGCTTTGCTTGGTAGTTGGCACGTTCCTCTTCTTTGTAGCTCTAAGTGTTTCCTGGTTTCCACATTTGGTAAGTCATGGTTTGGTGACTAAATAATGAAACTAGTAAAGAAGTCTGTAGTAAACCTCACGTAGCAACTTAATCCTTTTTCTAAACCAGCGCTGGTGTTTATTAACTATGGGCAGAGACCCAAATATATTGGATTATGACAGTTCACCAGGCCCATTAAAGACCATCTTGAATGAAGAAAGAGAACTCTGCCTACCAGAAGTCTTGGTTTCTGCCTTTCTCACAGGGCTCAAAGCTTGCTGGAATGTATAAATCATAGAATATGCTGAGTTGGAAGGAACCACTAATGGATTAGTTCAATGGTGGATTTGATTGAAGCATATTTCATGGAAAAAAAAGCTCTTTGCCTGGAAACTGACTTTTAACGAAGTTCTTTCTTTTTCGTTTAAGGCTAACTACTTGTCTAAATTTTCAAAAGCTCCAGTAATATACAAGTTAGTTGGAAGAAAAGTTCTTGATGGACTTGGTCAGCCAACATTAGAAGTGGAAATACACTGTACAATTAAAAACTATGATAAGGTATGAGCTGCTTCTTCCTGTTTTATTTACTAGGACAATGTCAGGGAGAGGTACTGTTCTTCTCACATGCCAAGGAACATTTTATTTTCCGTTTTTATGAGGAAATATAAAACCCTGTGACTCAACAGCTGAGTGTTGTAAGTTGGAAAAAAAAGGTGTCATCAAAAGTTAGTGGCTGCAACTATAAAAACTTTATTTTCCATGAATTAAACAATATTTAATGAGTGGGATGTGACAGTGAATCTTTGTATATTAATTTTTTTTTCTGTCTTAATGATCATGTAGGTTTTCCTTACACCCCATAGTAACCTTATAAATTAACTTTCATTTCACCTCTTTCTTTAATTTTCAGATCCTTATATTTCTCTTTTTCTGACACTCTTTCAGAAAAATACAGTACAGATGAAAAACAGTATAGGTGGAGGCACTTCTTTTACACCAAGCTGATAGGTTGATGTGAGTGATAGTAAAGTCAAACATATCCATTTAGCACCTGCAATGCAGAATTGAGGCTCATCTCTTCCCCAACCTGAAATATCCAAATTAGGTCTTTGCAACTCTAGCTATCCTGGAGTAATTATTTCTAACTTCCCTCAGTTAAACTCTGGTTCACTTCATTCTTGAATTATATGTAACATCACAGGTATTCACAGGATGTAAAGTTAATACTGTTAAGGCAGGCAACTCTGTGAAATTTGTAAATGACATCTTCCTTAAGTGAGTTTTCTTAGTATCATTTATTCTTCATCGGCACAGAAAGATAGAAATTATGTACATAAGACAAAAGTAACTGGTCTTGAGGGATGGCATTAAGTGTGAGTGCTGATGAATCATGGTACAACAGGCTACTAACAGCTGCAATAAAAGGTGTCCTAGTGACTGTATGGTCCTTAAAATAACTCCATTCTATTCTGATAGCATAAGATATATATATAAAGCAGATCTGTCAGAAGGTTTTTGCCTACATAGTTATAATTTAGGTCAAAAAACTTGAATAATGTCTGCAATTACCAAACTATAAGAGGCTACAAAGAAGGTGCTGGATGAGAAAAGATAAGTGGAGCAAATGGTAGATCTGGAGATATGTACTTGTAGAGTTGGTAAGGACATGTACTTCTTAGTCTTTCAGATGACATTTCCAAGTTAGAAATTAAATAGTGTTTTAAGCATTTTACATTGTTTTGTTGTTTTTTCAGAGGATTTGTTCCGCTGTAATGGCCTCTCATTTTCAAATACCTGAAAATGCCTTACCTGAAACAATTGAAGCTGATGAGAAAGAAAGAAATGAGTCTGTTAAAACTGCTGTGGAATGGGTCAGTGAATCACTGAACACAATGTTAAGAGGCTTGGAGCCTACTGACCAGTGTCAAGCTGATAAGATGCTTGGGTAGGTCTTGCATATTATGAAAATTATTTCATTTGAAATAAGCACCAATAATTTATATTGTTAATGAAAAACATAGCATATTCAATGTTTTCTACTATTTTTTTTAATGTTTTTAAGATATAATGTCTGTCTCACATCCATTGCACTATATTATTGCCAGTTTTTTGCATAAGTATGATATAAAAATCATGGTGGTTTTTACAATATTTCATGCATGGGATACAAAAATAAGGGTCTTGAAGAAACAAATGCCTGTCAAAGGCTACATTTAAGAAATTCGTTCAGTGCCAGTTTAATTCAAACTGCAACTCCACTTCTGTTCATGGCACTGCAAACACAAATGGTAGAAATGACCTGGCTGTGTGGCTTCTGCATTGAGCTAAACGACAGAAAGCATGTTTATATGTACACATTTCAGGATCTGGGGGAGTCTTCTTTCTGAGCAAGCTACTCCAAAAGGTTTCTTACTCAGGATAATTTGTTCTTTTGGAAATATAGCTTCTTTACAGAGCATCCATGTTTATTTTTTCATACAAATATTTCTTCTTGGGAGCATCCCAGAGTAAAAAAGAATAGAAATTTATTTCAATCCAAAGGGATCTGTCTGGGGTTTGTTTATAAGAAAAAAATTGAATAAGGTAGAAGTATCACAGATATATCTGAATGTATTTTTACAGTAACATTAGAGAAGCTACCTGGCAGAATTTATCTTTCTTCACCCTGGAAGCATTAATATGGTCTATCATCCCTTTCTGGAGTTGGAAATATTTCTTTCAGCTGCACCCCTGAGGTGAATGGCCATTTGCTAGAGGGGTAGGGGTTGGGCTGCCACACTGAACACAGACTGGAGCAAACAGACCTCATTGCCTTACACGTGGACTAGCTACGGGAAAACCTTGATAAAGGGAATAAGGACTCAATTGGAAAGTGAGTCTAAATAAGATTTTAACACATTATTTACACTAAGTTATATATCTTACATACTCAGTTTGCCTGAATTGGCTGTCTGTGACCCATGGGTGAAGTTTCCACTTCATGCATGTAATTGAAATTCAGCCATCTCTGAGTTTGGAGCCACACTATAACCAGTGTACAACTGACCTACTGGCTTAGCAACCTAGGCCAGGCTGGTGTGTGTCGTGGAGTTATGACAGGACCTGTTACTGCCCATGCAAAGCAAATACATCCGTCATGCTAAGATTGTCTGCTCAGAACTGACTCTCAAACTAGTGTAATTTGCAAAGCATGTGTTAAGGTTTGTGATACTTGCTTGTGATTCTTTTTGATTAACCAGTGCTGCAGATGACTACCAAAAAATGATGATGATATAAATTTATGGACTTCTCCAGCTTCACACAGTGAATCTATGGCAGAAGTTCCAATACATGCACTTAATCTACCTCCTAGTTTGTTCTTTAGCCTGTGTCATGTGTTTGCTTGTCACATGCTTAACAATATTTTGACCAAGTAATTTTTTTTGCCTCTTCCCTCAGTGAATACTTTGCAACCAAGGTAGAAGAAAAAAAGGAAATTGAAAAGCAAGAACGAGGAGAAGAAGGAGAAGAAGAAGAAAAAGAAGAAGAAAAAGAAGAAGAAGCAAAAGCCACTCTTGCCCGTATTTCACGCTCTCCATCCCCAATACCTCTACCTAAGAAAAAAAAAGGAAGAAAACCAGGTTTTCCTTTCTTTGATTTTAATATTTTCTGCAATACAGGTGTTGATAAAGGTTCCGAAAGACACCCTGTCTCATGTTTAAAGGGTTTGGTTACTCTCTCCTGACCTTTTTGATCACAGCAGTTTCTGCAGCAAAAGGAGGGAGGGGAAAATACAGCTTTCTTATCATTCACATGCATTGGTTGAGTTTCTGCCTTTGTTTTACAGTTGGCTTAGACAGGAGGTTATTACTCTTCAGAGTGAGGAATAAGAATGGAGGAGGATGCAAATGAATAAAAATCAAAATTATAAGGAAAGAAAAGGGAATCACAGAACTAAGCGGGAAAATGGAAATAGAATTAAGATAGAAGTTGAAAACAATTGAAAGAGGGAGGAAGGACAGTTTCCTTCTAACACTGAGAAAAGGAGGAAATACAGAGAAAAGCAAAAGAGAAAGAAAGGGATGAGATGGGAATGATGGGTAGTATAGAGAAAAAGGAAGGAAGCAAATAATCCTACTAAAGGAGAAAGGAAAAAATAGTGTGAGATTAGACAAACAAGGTAAGAATATACAGCAAAAAAACCCAAACAACCCAAAGGAGAAGAGCACCATATGCTATCTCCATATATGTATTAAACTTAGACAAAGAAGAGTTGTTATCACTTATTGGAAGGACAGAAAATTTTGACAAATTATTATTTCTTATCAGTTTAGTTGCAACTATCACATACTATCAGTGAAACATCCCAATTCATATATTGGATGTATGCACAGTACATTCACTTTGACTGAAGTGTAACTTACGCAGTAGTCAGGTCCATCCAGATATCATCACAGTGTGTATTGTACTCTTAGTCAAACTTCTGCTGATGCATTTATTGTTTTCACTAACTGTGGCATTGACTTAATATTGTTGTTAGACTCAGTGCCTGACTATTTGGAGCCAATACTAAACAGTCCCCAATGCAATGGTTCTTGGGAATCAGACCACTTATTGCAGCTTCAGTAGGTGCTCCCTGTAAATGTTCCTGTAAGCACTGCAGGCAATAAATATGATAGTGGGAACTGCTTGGTTTAAATCATTTTGGAAAAAGTTACTGTATCTGAATGGGAAATAAATTCTTATGAAAATTTAATAAGACTATAGATGTGTAATATCTAAAAGACCTGTTTTCTCTTTGGAAATTCCAGCTGTAATAGGCCTAAATTTTTTTCACGGTCATTATTAGAAGGAATCAAGTATGTGTACTCCCAATCAGACTATAATGTAATGTTCCTTTTTTTATGTAAAAGTTGAGTATTTAAGGAGCACAATAAAGAAGACTGAAAACATGCTTTTGAAAAGAATATGAAAAATTATATGATGTTATTGGATTGAAACATAGGAAAATGTCAGGAACACAACTCTTGATTGTAGTTAACAAAAAGGTGATTTATTAAAAACAGCAATTTAGAAAAGAAAAATCTAAGCAACAACCGTAAAGGAAAATTTTAAAATTAAAGTACCAAAATAAAATGAGAAAAACCGGGTGCACGGATTAGAGACTCTTAAGATGCTGGTTTGGCGTAATGCCCGTGGCAGAATCCTTGCTGTGTTGGTCTTGCTTTAGCTAATCTAAAGCAAAAATCTTTATTATAAAGTCTCTTTTGTAGAGCTAGAGGCCAGTAACCTCAGCGCAGGGCTTTACCCACAGCTAGTCTGCAGGTGAAGGGNGAAAAGCGGGAAACAATCCTTATTGCAATTCAGGCTGGCCAAATGCCAAGCTGCAAGCCAACGGTCTTTCTCTAAAAATAGCCTAGGTGCCACACCCGGGGGTTTGGTGTCCCTTAATATTTAAGTTTTAGGATCCAGTCTCAAGGGATTCACTGAACTTTACAATACAAAGAAAACTTATAAAATTAGTTTAACGGTACAAAAAAACTTTATGAAATAGTTATCAACATCGTTTTATCAGTCAAACTTCATAAAACTGTTTTTAAAATACACCTTTAACAATAAACTGTATAGAACTATTTGAACACACATTCTCAACAGCAGTCTTAAAAAAAACCTGGTTTTCAACCCACGCTCTTAACAATAAACTCCACAAACAGGTTTTTAAATATAAATTCCAATAATCAAACTTTATAAAAACAGTGCTAACAATTTCTTAACTGGACAACTTATAAATTAACTTCATGAACATTATTAATCAACTTTCTAATCACTGAACAATTAATATGCGAAAGCCAACTCATGATTTTTATTTATAACAGAAAATAAAAAGACGTATTTCAGTGGCTGAAAGATCTCAAAAAGAAACAGAGTTGAAATGCATTTGAAACCAGAGTGAGGACAGATACTCTGCTTACTTATAAGGTCATTCCATATCAAACAACTGACAAAATTAAGTTTTTGAAAAAGAAATTATTGGTTTTTAATACATTGAGTACACACCGAAATGACAATATTATATTTACTCCCATAACTGTGACACATAAGCATGTGTTTAAAACCAAGAAAATATTTAGCTACTACTCTCTGTCTTGTAGGAAAGAAGGCGTTAGTGGAAGTGAAACCCATCCCACCTGCAGAACCTGTTGAATCAGTGCTGTGTGGCAGCTTGGCCATTGGGGGAACATCACTTGCCATAGCAAAGGCTGGGGCCACCATTAGCCATGTCCCATTGTACTTGTATATTGCACAGCTGAAACATCATCAGGTACAGGTGGCTTTTGTAATTTTGTTTATTTTATCCCAATTATCATACATATTGCAGAGTTCTGAAGCCAGTTGTGACAGTGTTATTAAATCTACCTCATAGGATACACCCTTCACACCATTGCCTATAGCAGTGTTTGAACCCTGTGCCATAATAAAAATATGTAAGAAATTATTCTGATTTTTACATTTTTATTTTCACCTGGTACTGCCAATTACAGGAGTCACCTAAAGAAATTACTCTACCCCTCCCAATGGTTACTCTGATGAACTGTGAAAAAATTTCACCTGCAAAACTGAAATTAGTGAAAGAAGTTATGCTTATACCACCAGTTCAGGTATCACTCAAACAGGTACTGTTTCCTTTCTGTTTTTAATAAATGTATTGTGTAGAAATCATATTATTATGTGCGTAAGTATGTAGATCTTTTCAATATAGTCCTTACAAACTATATGTTTCATTTTTTGTTAGCTTGCAAGGCTGAAATAAGTAAAAAGATTATTTAAAAGAAGAACTATGCAGATTTCAAGTTAAAAATGTATGTTAGTATAGAGGAAAAATCAGTGCATGTCAAGAACATGTCAAGGAATTGTGTTACACAGTCATAGATTTTGCATCAGTAGATTGGAAATAGTATCAGTTGGTTGACATAGCATACAAAACAACAAAACCCATAACAAATTCACAGGAAAGCATAAAATATTTGGGAATAAGTTGCTTTAAAATGAAATTGTGAAGCTACAAGGAATACAAAGAACAAGAACAATGGGTGAGACAGGTGGGATCCACCCTCTCTTTTTTTTTTTTTTAGCCATGTGTTGCATTAAAGAATGTATCTGCACAAGATGCCTACATTAGGGCCTGATTTCTATTTTGTGTGCTGGTGACCTGAACAAGTAGCTGAGCTCGATTCTCTTTCTTTTTGCTTTTCCTTTAACTTTTCCAAATTGTCCCCCAGAGCTGTTAATAAGGTCACTAATTCTGCCCCGTTCAAAGCCAGGATGCCTCCCAGTGCTCACGGGAGAGGAGGAAGCTGTTTGCTGCAGTGCAAAGCTGTTTGTCCTGTGCTGATGTGTCACCAGCTGTGACTGACTTCTGTCCCCTTCAGTATTCCTTTGCTTTCACAGTTTGAGAAAATCTGAAATGTTCTTTATGAAGTTAGCACTGAACTTTTACTAACTCAGCTGAAAAGGAAACAGAGCCTTGCATTAAAAGCAATGCATTCATTTAATTGGAGTGTTTCTCAATGTTTAAAATTAAGATGGTGATTTTTTTTGTCCTGTTTCCTGGAAATATTCTGAAGGTAAATGCATTCAATCTTGTCAAAGTTTAGGAAGTCTTAGGCAGAGCCACAATTGTGAATTATCATCTTCCCACTTCTCATATATTTCTGCAGACCCAGATATTTATTTACTGGTTCGATTTAGGAAGGGCTGCTTTTGGGGAAGAGACTGCTTTCCTTGACATCCCATAATCAAATACTCCTGCTCATTCCACTGCTACTAACCCTTTATTTTTTGATGCTTGACTGCATTTTGTGGGTGGAGAGATTGTGTGAAGGAGTATGTAACGGTTTGGGGGTTTTTTAAGGCTTTACATTAAAATTTGCATTTAGAATAAGTGTTGTCTCTTTTCTGATTTAAGCTGCTAACATGAATTAATATAACTTTCTTTTGAAGACTACTGTTGTTTAATTTCAGGGCATAGAAAGGGTTCTGGATATTCAGAAAGAAATGACAAGGCTGTTGGAGTCTCCAGGTGAAATGGTACAATAAAAATGTGAACTAACAATGTGATGTACTTCATGTGATCTTTTCACTACTATTGTCCTTTTAAACATACACATGGAACATTTAGCCTGTTACAGGCTCATGACACAGAATAGAAGATGTGTTTCTCTGAAGATGAATAAAACATTGGCCATTTGGTGATATTAAATTAGAAAATAGAGAACAAAATGTTGTTCTAAGCATAAGACTTGCTGTTTACCTTAAGAAATATACTGGGAGTGAATGGTATCACAGGCAATATTCAATATATATTCTGATCTTGCTACACCTCTCACACACAACATGTTGTATTCAAGGAGCTATTACTGTAGTAGTGTGTCAGTCTTAGTGTGTGCATGTGCTTTTTGGAAAGCATGGTGGTTGGGTTTCTCCAAGTACAGAGTCTAGATTGTCACTTCTGAGATCCCCTGTATTTTTGATGGGCTAGGTGAGAATGTTTTGAAAAACAAGTGATGCTTGGATGGATGCCCACATGGAAATAAACATTTTATATTAATAACCACCACAAAATAAAGCTGGATAGTTACTGATTCAAGACAAAACAGAAGGTATTTCCTAATTTAAATATTTGCAATCTCTAGACCAAAATTCAGTCAATATTTTTTTTCCTTTTTTTTCCTGAGGTGTCTCTGTCGTCTTTGTATTTTTCCATGGAATTGATTTCTTTCTTCTTTCACTCCAACAGCCTCTTTCTCAAGAAGCAGAGAGTAAGAAAGGAAAAGCACAGAATTCAGAGAAGAAAGCTCTGGTAAGAAAAGAGATTTTAACTCTAAGCCTTCAATAAGGTATTAACAACAGCGGGGAACCAAATGTTCTTAAGAAATGAAGCATTAATCTACATCACCATTTTGGAAAGGTCAAGGCAAGAATTAAATATTCCAGATGCTCATATTGTAGGTAATCATTTAGATTCTTCTGACTATACTTTCCCTTCCTGTGGGACAGTAGTGGAAATAGGGGAAAATTTCTGGGATCTGGTAGTTTTTCTCATATAGAAATCCTGGTAAATTATCCAAATGAGCATTTTGCAGGCCTGTGGCACCAGCAGAGAACATGCCCTTTTGATCACATAGGCCATAAAACTATCACCTGTAAGACTTGCAGATTGTGCTGTTTCCTAACCCTGGGAGCATAACTCCCCTCTTAATCATGCTGCTTTCAGTTCCCAGTTCCAGTTTGAGGTTATAGATAATGGCAGATACAAACCAGCAGCTAAAGAACAGCACTCACAATATTGTACAGGACATTATTTTATATGACTCAAATGATCTTTTTTACCCCTTCAAAGCCTGTAGTTTATAGATGAGTTTTCCAAATAGTGGGATGGAAATGCCATGCAGGTTTTGCTCTTCTGTCTGAGACAATTAAAATATTATTAGGTGAGAATTGTTGCTGTTGTGGAGTGTACAAAAGAAAGGATGAACAAAAGCTTTCCTATTGTTATTTAAACAACAAAAAATTCATCATCAGTAAGATGCTGGCCAACGTTTTTCTGGTGGGTAGTTTCCATATTAGTATCACTGCAGTCATAAAGTAGAATAATTCTGTAATATATACACAAGGAACAATGCATTAGATTCTCTGAAAAAAAATTCCATTTATTTCAGTAGGAGAAAACTAAAGGAGATAGTAGTGAAACCGAATTTAAAACTGATAAAAGCACCATGTTAGCTGGAACTTTTTTGTGGGGAAAAATGGAAAAATGACAAAGTAGGCAGTGAAGAAGAACTTATATAAGTTATAGAAGTAAAGAGTAGACAGAGAAAAATATTTTTATACAGATAAACAATGCTTTTAATAGAAAGTAACAAGGCACAACACATGGATGCCTTGAAAATCACATTAATCTGCAGATTCAACCTCTCTCTGAATCGCAGGAAGACTACAGCATTTTGTGCTGTCTATTGCTGCATCTTAGTGCTCCCAAAGCAACAAGTCAAACAGACTTTGCATGTTGCTACAAAATAATCTTGTAACAATTTGACCTGCATTTTCTTCCTGATTTCCATGTGAAGGAACATTCATATATCCTCTGTAGCTAAATGTCTGTTCTGTCTGTAGTTAGTTCCCTAGCTCTTGTCAAAACTGGTGCCTTCCGATTGACTTCTCCAGTCTAACCCAGGATTATATCCTGCTGCTTTCTGGGCAGTTAATTGTCATTCTTTATAATCTGAAATTCACACACCTTACAGTTAAAAATCAGTGTTTGGAAAACCTGCAAAAAACCTGACAACAGAAGGATGTGAAATATTTGTTCAATATAACTCTGCTTGTGGCTCATGTCCAGAATACTGTCCCTGCAGCAGACAACTGCATGCAGCTGGGCTGGAGGTATTTCCTCTCTATGAAATTTGTTCTTTATAGAAGTCTTGGAAGATTCTAGGGTTTCTTGAACACTCCATAGAGTCAATATCAAAGTTCTAGTTGAGGATAAATGAGTAAAAGCTATTTTAAAAAGGAGAATATGTTTTTGTGTCAAAGGATTGGTCCACAGTACCAGAGCATTCATGACAATTCAGTGGTTGTTGAGAGTGCCTTTAAAATCGTTTTGTAAACCAGTAGTGGCCATACAAGACTGATGACTGGACATATTTCCAAGGACTATTAGCTCTCTACTCATTAGCACTCAATTATCCCTCTTTCCTAGACAATTGTCCTTAAAGCTGCCAATGAAATTTCTGAGAACAGATTTTTAATTTGATGATTAAATGCAAACTGAAATGACATTGAAAAAAAAAAAAATGTATAACATATATGTGTGTAAATAAAGTGGTTTTTTTTTTGTTTTGCTTTCAGCCACTAATCTTAAAAAAAATATCACATTTAGGCTGCCTAACAACAGCATGTGATAATCTAGAGCAACTGATATTCCTAATGCAAATAGTTTGCAAGAATATAGGTCTGGAGCTAGGAACAGACATCTACTTAGCAATAAATTGTGCAGCTCATGAATTAATGGATTATGTAAGTAATTTTTCAATATTTATTTTCTTGGGTTTTAGAATGAACATAGCTATTTGTTAACATTATTTATTATTACATTGCAAACTCACCTTCAAGCTCCTAACTCCACTTTTTTTAGGGTAGCAATCAAGCAAACAGAAAAAAAAATCTCTGCATTTAAAATTCTGGTTGAATCTGCTTATTTTTCCATTATATTAAGCTACATCTCTTGTTTTTTTCGAACTATCCTGACATTTCCATGTATTTTTACTATGGTATGTTCATGTACACATTAGTGCTCATTTCATTGTGCATCAACATTCATTTTTTTTAATTTTTAATTTTTTAATGTTTTTATTTGACAAAGTCTGTTTGTGTCCAGATGAAGTCTTAAAGTTCTTGCCCCTTGTTCCAAGATCAATCAGGTTTTTCTCTAAGCAGAAAAAGAAACTTCTAATTCCATTTACTATCTCATGATATTTTGTCTCTTTGGGTGTTCTGTAGTGCCAAAGCTTCCATTACTAATATCTTTTGTGAAAGCAGTTGCTGTTCTGACTGTGATATCTGTACCCTATTCCAGAATGTGCAGAATCTTAACCATTGAATTATCAGTAATTCTGCAACTTTCTGTCATTGACCTGTCAAAGTCACTAAAGCAGTGGCTGTCCTGGCACAGTTCCACAGTGTGCTCTTAAAATTCCTCCCAGGCTGTGGTTTGTGCTTCCCAGTATGATGAGACTGGTTTTAAAGTAGGCTTTTGTTTTCAAAGGGGAAAGAGGCCAGGAAAGGCAGTGTCTTGGTTTTGAGCACTGAGGGTGCACTCCTTTCCCCAGCAATATTTTCTTTATGAAAGTGAGGAAAAAAATTACCTTTTTCTTTTTTTTTGGCAGAGAAAAATGGGATTTTTTTCATGCAAGATTCAGTTAAAATATCAAATATTGCTAATATTGCTATAATAGTGTAAAACTGGCAGTGTTGCCTAGAAAATGCTGAAATAGATCTCTCTCCTTTTGGCAGCAGCATCATTCAGAGACTTTGGCATGAGCCCACTGTCACTTTAGGCAGAGTTTTCTATAACAATGTGCTGTCAACTTAGACACAGAGTACAGCAGATGTGTGAATGCCTTGTGATTGAAGAACACACAGCCCACTGCCTTCACAGAGATACTTCTGTCACAAGATATGTACATTCTGCTTTTTAAGGTCTCATTTCCTTATCTTTTGTACTTTTTATTTTACTTTCTAGGATAAAGAAAAATATGAAATACTCACTGGAACATTCAAAAGTCCTGATGAAATGGTTGCCATGTACGTGGAAATGATCAAAAAATATCCTTTTATTATTGCATTAATAGATCCCTTAAGGAAAGAGGTAAGATACCACAGTGCAGTCCTTTAAAAACTGATAATACTGTTCAGTGGCACATCACTGACCTTTTCTCGTTTTTACAAAAAATGTATAACACAAAGCTTCTGTTTTTCAAGTCTTTAAGCACCAAAATATCACTGTAAGTCATCTAACAATTCATTTTAATATCTTTTCTTGACAATAACTCTAAACTTTTCTATGCTTTTGACATAATTTCTGATGGAAAATAGTCCTGGCATGAACAGAATACAATCAGTACATATACTTTAAAGAATTACAAGAAATTGCTTTTTTATCTGATTTTACTTGGTAAACCACTATTATTTTTATTACATTTTCCACAATAGGTACACAATTCAAATTATAAAATGAAATTGTAAAATTCAAGTGTATTACAAAAATCCATGTGTAATGCAATATTGTGTTATATTATATTAAGCTGGAGAAGTAAAAATTTGAACATAGTTGTATATTCCATAGAATCACCAAAAAATATTATTGCTGCAACTCTTTGTGATGGATATTTATAACCAAAGTCCTGTCACCAGCAGCATTGCTGGGCAGAATTTTTAAAGTGGGAGTAAAATACCATGTATTTACCTCTGTGATCAAAGTTAGAGGAGTTAATTAGTGTGGCCAATCAACTACAACAAAAAATTACGATACTATTAAGCATGTTATCAAATTATAGATGGATAAAAGAGACAGATTTCATAGCCTTAAATATACACATTTATACATAAAATTAAGTTTCCATGTATTACATAAAACCAATGAAAACTTAATTCTTGCAGAACATACAATTGTAGGCCTAGATTCTGCAGTTGCACAACTGAATAAAAATTTGCTCTTGGTGTCAAATTGCACGTTTTATCTTCTTGAAAATAAATATACGGAGTTCATTTTCATGAACAAAACATAAAGACTGTGATTGAAGGGAGAAGCAAAGTGATGTTGGTTTTGTGAATCTGCCCAGTGCCTAAATCAATAATTCTAAAACTCATGAACTGCAAAATGCATCTGATTTGTCCTTAACTGGAACTTTAAAAGTTCATTTTTCAAATATCTGTGTTAGTATTACCTCACTCTAGTTAGCCTTGCCTCCCTGTGTTGTTTCAGTCTGACTCTCTGAATTACCACGTTCCAAAACACCAGGTTATTCCCCACTCCTGCCAGGGCTGCAAACTTCCTTGAGAATTCTTATGAAGGAACATATTTGCGATATGAGAATCAGCAGGAGAATTACAGCAGATAGTGAAGTGCAGTTGGAAACAGAGTACAGAGTTAAGGGAAATGCTTCTCCTCACAAATCTCCAAAGTTTACCCATGCCCACATCTTTGCCCCAGATAATGAGATCCTTGAGGATTAGCTCTGGTACCAATTCAATAATTCATTGCCAGACACCAGACCACTTTGGTGCTTAAATTTAAACATTTGTTCAGGTGTCAAAACTTCATTTTCTCTCACATACAGGCTTGAAATCCATACAGGAATGGCCCCTGATGTATATTGCAACTAGATAGGTACAAAAGTCTGTCTGATCCACAGTCCAAGAATTACTAAGAATTACGAAGCAGAGGAGTAATGTTTTTAATGTGAGAACTTTGCATTCTGTGGACACAAAGCAGGCAAATTAATTCGTAAATTTCTTCTTTCAAATTCTTTACATATCCTTGTCCTTTATTTAGCCTGGGCCATGTACCATGTGGACAATGCATTAAAATAAAGAAACAAAGACCCTAAAAAATGGAGCTTTGCTAGAAAAGAGACTGTTGGTTTCTGCTCTTCCCTATGAGTCCTATCCTGATACGTGTCATTGAGTCTGTGTCTCCTGTTCATTATTTCATATTCAAACAATTATGACACTTAATACATTAACACAAAAATGCATCCTCTGAATAAAACAATTGAAAATTATTTTATATTCCATCAAAATGAAATAAATTTCAGGAAGGAAATCAAAATAGCAAACCCCTACAGTTAATTTAATTTGAAATATTTTAAGCTAGATTTTATGCAAATAGTGTTGATTAATTTCAGATTAAAATTTATGTTTTCTAGCAAAATCTTAAAATCCAAGGAAAACCCAAGTGATATTTTTTTCTTAGGTAGACAGATTTAAAATAGAGTATTAAATATAATATGTTCTATAAAGGATACATATTGGATTAAACCCAAATTTATTTTTTTTCCTCCTCAATTACCGTTTTCATTCAGTTTAGTTTTTTAAGCTCCAGTTGTTTACTTGATCTGTTTATGCAGGAGAGAGAACAGTGGAGTAAAATCTGTTGTGCCCTTGGTTCCAAATGTTACCTGATTGCTGAAGATGCTGCCACATGTGTTTCCAAACTGAAAACTGACCAAAACATAAACATAGCAATGTGCAGCGGTGTTGTCCTAAAATATATCAACCAAACCAAGGTATCAGACCTCATAGAACTTATTGGAATTTTTGATGGTGAGTAGAAGGAGGAAAGGCTGAAACCAACCTCTACAAGCTACACCTGTAAATATTACATCTTTCTATTTAATTATTGCCTCTTCTAATTCAGAAAGCACTTGTCAGAAGAAACTGAAATTCATGTTTTGATTCACAAATCTCTGTCCGGGGGCTTAAAACAGCATTTGAGGCTTCAACTGTAGTCAGTTAATACACTGTGGATGTTTTGAACGTGAGTGCCCTTTGACACTGCAGCTCAGAGTCATGCAGTGAGAGATCAGAATTAAAGAAAATAAAAGAGATGGGGTCAATTCATCTGAATTTTGATTAGCATTAATAATTAACAAATCCAAACAAGTCCAAACTGTTTAGAATTGCATTTGTGTAGATTATTGACTACATATTACTGAGCCTTTGTGGTAACAGTACTAAGAACCTGTGCAGCTTCATATGTAAGATTTCTCTTTGTATCACATTTTCTGTATTCATTTTTACACATGAGGAATAGTTGGGCAAATTTAATATAGCTAAGTTTTTTTCTTATTCCTTAAAAATGCTCGGAATTGCTATTTCAAAACCAGTAGATAGCAACTAAAAGATTTCATTCAGTCAGGATGGCAAATTTTTTTTTACAGTGAAGAAAAATCATTACTGTAGTTAAGGAGCACATTTAAAATAAGTAGCACAGCCTGATCAGACAGATCAGTGAGGACAGAGACTAGGACAGGATGTTAGATATTGCCTTTTCCATCTGAAAATAAAACAGAATGCTAATGTAGCACACTAATATAGTTTACATTTTTATGAGATGGGTTTCCCTGGTTTTACTCCTGTTTGTATTTAAGCTTAGATAGCCCAGGGGTAAAAGAAGAATGAAAAGTCCAAACAATTTCTGTGTCAAATATATAAAATATACTCTAATGAAGGTTTTCACTCCCGTTATATATAGGTCAAAGACATATTACCATATTAGGAAGTCCAGATGGAGAATCTTCTGATGAGAGCCTCGTGGATCTGGTAAGTATTGAAAGCTGTTCAATTGCAGAATTGCAAAAATACTGCTTTTAACATGTACTATTTTTAAAGGAGAAAGCCTTTTTGTGCTTGAGAAAGAAACAACGTTTTACAAAATGGGCTTTTTCTAGAGAGTTGCTTTTTTTCCCCACAGAGAGTTATTCTTTTGAGTTTCAAGAGAACACACAGGAAATTTGCCAAAGCAGGGAGTATATTCAAAAGTGTGTATGATCCATTTGGTTGCATTAGTTTATAAAAAAATGTGAGTTACTTAAAACATTCCTGCGTAGTAATAATATTTTAAGCGAAAATTCTTAACACTACTATATTTAGTCTTTTTGGATTAAAGCTACATTTGCAAATAAAATTTCAATTCACATGCCAGTGAAAATTACTGTTTGCATCCGGCAAATCTTTCATGAAGAGGTTTTACTTCCAGCGTTTTTCTCAGTGGAGAGATGAGGGCGTTAAATTAGAAGGAGGATACCGTGTTTAATAATGAAGAATGACTTCACTTCCCCAAGTGTGGAGTTTTAAAACAGCCCCTCTCTCCTTGCAGGCTGTTGGCCTGGGTGCCAGGTTTCTCAAGTTGGGAGGTCTCTCTCGCGGAGAAAGGGTGGCCAAATACAACCGGCTGCTGGCTATAGAGGAGGAACTGGCCGCGAATGGAACGCTGCGTACGAGCTTCTTTCTTACTTTGTTTTCAGCCTGCCATGAATACGGGCACAAAGATTGGAGGGAGAATGATTGAAACTGCACCCCAGGAGGGAAGCGAAATCAAAAGGCTGTAAATAAGGGCTGACAAAAAAAACCTAGGATAGCACTTGCCACAATGTATATTGTTGTCCTAATGGATTATCTGTTTACTGAATGTTAAAATAGACCCCTTCTTGAGGAGTAGCCTACATTAAGCTTTTTTTCCAGAATTAATTGGTTGGAGTCTTGAAGCCCACGGTGCAAAAGGAACAAAACAAAAACCATGCATATAACATGTCGAAAAGCTGCCAAAATGGAATTTTAGGCCAAATACCCCACCTCCCTCGAGCCCCTAAACATATATTGGTAACAAAACTTCATTTCACAACCCTCTTTTGTATGTTACATTTCCAGCAAAATGTGTTTGGAAAGCTACAATTGCATGGGTAAGCCTTAAATAAAACCCAAGAAACCCCAAAGTTGATGATGCACATTCAGCCTCAGCCACTTGTATGCATCTGCCTGCCTGTTTCAGGACCTGCATCTTCTTTTTACACTGTACCAAGGCACTGTTAAATGCTTAACAGTTCATTAGAGCCACTTCTCACTCGCTCAGGTATCAATCAAGCCAGAATAAAGACATGCAGTCTGAAGGGGAGGCAGAGAGACAAGGAGAAGAAGAAAGGAAGGAAAGGGTTTGCAGGAACTGTATTATGCCTAAGAAAAAGGAACACGAAGGAGAATTAAGTCATTTTACCCTCTTGTTTCTAATAATTTTCAATGTTCTATACATAGGGTAGCAGCACTTGACATGCACACTATAGAATGAAGTTTTTAGTTGAAAATTGTTTTTATTGCAAATATTTTGAGCTTTTTGAAATCTCCCCCTTGCTCATATAGAATCATTGTAAAAAATAGAAACATAGACAGAAATTCTTTTTTTTTTTTCCGCTAAGAAAGTAGTTTCACAGAATGCACTTTTCAAAAACAAGACAGATAATTATAGAACTATGAATTTTAACTGCCTCGGCAGTAGTAATATATTCCCTCCTCAAATGGTATAGTCTAAACAAAGGCACTCGAGTTTGACAAATATTTAGACCTATATCTGATGAAATGAAATAGCAACAATCCCCGACACCGCTAATCATTTGGCAGAAATAAGATCCAGTACCTAAATCAACAGCAGGGAAATAGTGAAGAACAGGTCTGAGCTGCATACCAAGCTCTTCATTTGGCTGGGCTGGAGCTGGGAATACCCTGGAGAGCCCATGCCGAGGGCACTGAGTGGCTCACGGCTGGGAGGTGACACTGGCCCATCAGGAGTCTCCCCCAGGAGTGTGTGAGGCCCGGGCTCACAAACATCATAGCCAAGCTCTCCCATTCCCTGGCCCGTGTCCCAGGAGCTGTTCCGAGCAGCCCCGGTGCCGAGGAGGTGCCATCCCCAGCTTCACCTGCACGGGTGTGGGACCTGCTGGGCCAGAGCAGCCTCCCCTTCACCCACAGCAGCTCCGGGCTGGGAGGCACTCGGGGGTGGAGAGGGCATCGTGGCAGAACAGGGGGGTGGGGGGTGAGGGTGGGGACAGGGACGGAGTCACAGAAGTGGGTAAAACAGCAGTGAGAACTAATTGTGAATTGTTACAGGATCAACACCGGGACAGGGGATTTGATGAGGTGGTTGAAGGCTGGGGTAGGGATGAGGCAGAGTCAGCTGATGGGAACTTTGGCAAGAGCATCACTGCAGAGTCAAAAAATAAGGCAGCAAGGTGAGATGGTCAGTGAAGAAAGGAATGCCATAAATACCCCAGCTCAGGCTGCTGTGCACTATGTCCTGATCCTGTAATCAAAGTGCTCCTTTCTTTCTAAGGACCAGACTTTGAAAGGTGTTTCAACTCTTGTAAGCATCACGTGGCATTTTAAAAACATCTGTGTGCACCAGGAACATTACAACAAACCTGACTACAGCAAACATGAGCTTCTTTTTTCTCTTCTATTTCAGGTGAAGCAAGACTTGAATTTATTGATTTTGCTCAAGAATCACAGCCAGAACAACTTCCTGACATTCCTCCTGCCCCAGAGCAGGATTAGTTGCCTCCACAACTCTCAGCCAGCCCTGCAGGTTCACAGCTTGCCAGAGAACTGCAGCTGATCTAGGCTGTCAACACTGACTTTGGGATAAATTTCTAAGAAAAAACATTTTACTAAGAAACTCATATATTAATTATTCCTAAATCCATTTATTTTAATTCTAGTATGAAACTCATATATTAAATTTTCCTTAATCCATTTATTTTCAAGCACTTCAGCCAAACATTTCTAAAAGCATTCAAATACTGGTTTCTCTTTTCCCAGGGACCACCGCCTTCAGCTGAAACCAAGTTAACTGAGCAGTGACTATAGTCTGAAAGTACTGCAAAATTCTGTGCTGCATTTACAAATTGACAACACAAATACTACTGTGTTAAGTCCAAAACTAAATGTTTGTTTTGGGAAAATCAAAATCTCTCTCCCTACAAAGAGCAAGCTGTTGACAAACAGTAAAGAAATAAAAAAAAGCACCACATTTTACAAAAAACAAAGGCCTTGACTGTTATGCTGCTCCATCCCCCCACACTCCCTCAATGCTGCTCTTAGATCCAGCCTGCAGAGGAGGTTTTGCTCCAGTTGTGGCTATCAAAGTGCATCAGTGCAAACCCCAAATGCAGGGCACAAAGCTGCAACTGGCATCCCTAGGAAGCCTGCTTGAGTCGGAAGCAGGGAGTAACAAGGCAATTCCACAAGGTCTGGGAAACTTGTCAGGAATCTTTTTAATAAGCAACAATGAAAAGTTAAAGAAATAATTTATGTTCTAGGTAACAAAACAGTTCAAGTAAAAGAAATACTTCTTGAAAAAGTTCCGGGGTTTGTATAATTTGAAAATTTGAACATATAATACAGCAGCAGTAATTTCAGGGAAAAATACATATATGGAATGTTGCATTTTAAATTCAGTGTAACAGACAACTAAGTGAAAAATTAACAACCAGAACCAACTGCCCCAAAGAAATGAAAATATCAATGAGAGACAAATTTCCCCAAGTTCATGAATTGTATGTAATTCAGTAATTAGATCAAGTCCAAGATTTTCTTAGCAAACATGCAAAACCCACCAAAATAGATGTGAAACCACCACACTCATTACTATCATTTTATTTTTAGGAAAAGCACCAGACAGTTGCATGCAGAGCCAAACCAACAAACTCAGAACATTCATCCTTCAATACTATCACTGTTTCAAATAATTAAATAAAAAAGAATCCAAGTGCATTCAAGTACGTGCCCACCCAATTTCAGTTACACCAATCTTTAGGTAAATCCCTGATTCCATTTTTTTTGTTCATTATAAAATGAGACACTGTGCTGAATTTAAAAAGAGACAATGGAATGTGAATTGGCAGTGGAGCAAATCAATTATGTTCCTATCTCACTGTCTTCAGAGGAAATAAGGGCTGAGGGAAACTGGGATTTGTGTTATCAAATACAGACATCTAAAGTGTCACCTAATAAAGAAATTAATGCCACCAGCGTGTGCCAGGTTCAAAGCAAGGGCTCATTTGTTAGCACTGTGAGCTTTCAGCTGGGAGTTCCCAGAATGCTGCTTCCCAGTAACTTGCAGTCCTAGAATGAATCCCAAACACAGCCCATACCCACCAGAGCCTAAGGCAAGTTATTTTTTTGCAGCAGTAGACACAGACTCCAATTGCAGCAGTTCCAGAAGTTGCTGTGTAACATTGAAGCAAAACCCAGGAGTAAGTCCTCTTTTGCAAAGCTTTTCATTGAGAGCACCAGTCCCAGCCCACAAACCCCTGACTGTGGCTGTCACTGCCCCAAGTCTCGGTATCACAATGAGATGCTGCACTGCCTCTGCTCTTCAGTCTCTGTCCCCTGGCAATCTGAGACAGAAGGGTTCTGCTTGTGCTTTTCATTTCCTCCCCAGAGCCTGTGTGGGGACAGCAGTCAGGGGACCAACAAGATCCTGGTTTAAGCAGGTATCAAAATATTTTTAAAGCAATGTGTTTAAACACATTTTTATTAATGATTAGTAACACCCCCCATACTGAAGCTGATGAGTGTGTAATCACTTACAGGGTCTAACCCAAACCTGTTCAATTCAAGAGGGATGCAAGGGGCTTCTGGCAAGCTTTGGAACAGACCTTTAACAAGGCATCTTCTCAATAAAAGAGTTAAAGAAGCCTTTTCAAATACAGTTTTAAAGGTAACTGACACTAAGAAATTAATAACCATACCTGCAAAATTAAAATGGGAAAGGGATTTTGAGTGACACACAGTTATTTAACACTTCAGGGCATGTAACAAAACTGCATACAAAAGACCATTTCAATCTGTATTATTCCTGCCTGGAGTACAGACCGTAGCCCCTAGTAACACACCTAAGCAATTCACATGTCCAGATAATGATTCCCAAAAGTTACAGCCTTTCAGAGTAACAATTAACAGTTAGAACTGTCTGTTTCTTTTATCTTCCCAACATTAGTTTCTTTATGCAGAGGCTTGCTTTTTTCTTCTTTCACTTTGTTCTGATTCAGGGTGTTTTCGGACATCTGATCCCCACTGGTAGACACAGGATCTAAAACTACCACGGATTCGGTCTCTTTTTCACTGCTAGAAGCTTTTCTTGTAAGTTCTGTATGACTAGTTGATCTAGAGGAAAAAGAATAGACATATGAATAGAGATGACAGTTCACATATTCAGAAGAGCATAAAGACACAGAAAAGCATTTCCATTAGTAGCACATATGATCAAGAGAAATCTATAAGCTAATAAATAGATTTACAGTTGTAACAGCTGTTACATACAGATAGTAGTGCACAGTCACATTACCCCTCCTGGATCATTTAAGCCAGGCACGGAAGATGAGAAATGAACTCATAAGGCACTGCAAACTGGCTTCTCCACACCTCTGTCCCAGAGCCACCTGCACGGGGCTGTCACGGGGCTGCACCGCACGAGCGGGAGGCCGAGGCACGACGTAACCGGGTGTGCCCTTGGCTGCTGCTGCTCTCACTGGGAGCAAGTGCCAATGATCTGGGGAAATTCACCCACGGGGTTTGCTGAGCTACCGAGGGCGATTGACCCACGCTCTGTGCTGCAGAAATGGGGTTACACCACGGTTGTTCGCAGTGCAGGGAATCGTGTGGATAAAAGGCTCCGAGCGGGGAGGAAGGAAAGGTCAGAGACACCTGCGTTGTTTGTCGAGGCTGGCATCAGGCTATAAACACTAAAAGCACTTGTCTATATTCAAAAGCTTTGTACTGGTGTTGAAAACATGCAGGCAAATCCTTAGATTAGCTGGAATGCACCAGCAGAGAACATGGCAAACACTGGGAAAGCTCGACCTGAACAAGTGGCAGGCTGGGGTGTTCCCAATGCCATCTTAACCCTGCTGGGTGGGCAGAGAGGAAGCCTGTGAGCACAGGCTTGTGCCTCCTGCACCCTGCCTTCCACAGCCTGTACCTTCCAGAGCCTGTGCCTTCCAGAGCCTGTCAGCCCAGTGCCTGAGAGCTCAGAGCCAGGCAGGCTTAGGGACAGCAGTCACACGGGTACTGGCCCATCTTTAGGCAAGGCCTTACACACCAGTATGGATGCACTGTCCACACCCACACAGCTACGATCTGGCCAGATGCTAAAATCCCTACTGCTGGAAGGTCCTACATGCACTGCATTGGCTTGTCCAGAGCCTTTTTCTCCCCTTTTTCCTTTTTTTTTAAATTTTTCATGCTCACTTAAAAGCAACAGTCCTCCATACTGGAAAGGCAACACCCTTGAAAGGAAAAAGTAGGATCAACTGGAGGCCAGAGAAAGAAATTCAGCTACAGGATCCATCTGCTATGAACTGCCCTTTAATGTGACAGCCTTTGTCCTAGAGAAAATTACAAAGAAGAAAGAGGTCACCCCACTCAACAATTAGAACATGGGGTAGGGGATGCACCGGCTCCCACCCAACAGGAAGAGAGTAAATGAACAGGTTAAAAACAAAAAATCATCCCAGAAACAACAGTTGCTGCACTTTCCATTTCAGAAAGAATTTACTCAGCTTGCTACTGCAGCACTGGACACAGCAAATGAAATTCCATGTTCAAGCTTTAATTACAAGAATTGTCCCTAACATTAGAACTTTGGTATAAGTTAATTAATGCAGAAATTGGCACTAACAGATACAGTTTCAGACTCATTTGATTATCATCAGAAGCTAGTGATTTCAGAAGGAAAATAATGTTTATTTTATGCACAAGTTGCCAATCATTCCAGAAAAATGCTAGGTCGGGTATTTTGAATGTTACAGCAAATTAAACTTTTTAAAGCAGTGTAACCAGAAGAGGGTTATTTTAAAAAGTGCTACTTTTGAAAAGCTGATTGCCCAATACTATAAAAATGGTCAAAGCCATAAATGCCAAGTTCATTTTTATTTCACTTTGGAGGTAACTATCTTTCAAATCCCAACAGCTGGACTATTTAATACAATCTGGTGAATCAAAGTATAATTCTTCACTGGGCTCACAGTGGGGAGCCTGCATTAGTGTATGGCAGCATTCCAACAACTGATGCACAGCCAAACGCTCTGAAGTCTGTTTCATTTGTAACAAAAATGGATAAAATGGCAATCATATTTACCACCTTCAAAGGACAGAAAAATGAAAGATGTCGATATAAAGTAGTTTAATGGAGAAAACCGGTGATTAAATCAGTGTTTGCAGCATAAAAATAAGAATTACTATCCGACTTTGTTGTACTAGTATTGCCTTCGTCAAATCCTTTACACTGCTGCAGCATCAGCCTGACAATGCTGCTGTTACAGCTGAGGCATTGTTAAAATTATTAACCCTCTTTATCAGGTATTCACAGCTTACTTTCAACAGTTTGCCAAGAGCAGAACGTTTCAGGGCAAGAATGAACATAATTTTGGTGCTCCTTTTCAGAAAACAGAGTCTACTGCTACAAATAAACCTGGGAAAAGCAATGAGTAAAGACAGAGTTTGCCACTGTTCTGAACAATCTAATTTTGTCCAGCCAAGGTATTTGCATTTAGCTGTATGCAAAGCTCTTCCCTCATTAAGATTGTTAATGCTGTTATCAATATTCTTGTTATTTGTCCAACTATATATTTAAGCCAGAAACTGAGAACCTAGTTCTGTTTTACTCATTTGCACACAGTTGTTTGTAAGTCTGCATACATTTTATGACTAAACACATAAGATCTCTACTGTGAAATACAGATGTAGATGATAAATGCATTTGAGATTAATTCTGTGGAATATGCAATGTTCCAGGCAGTACTGAGGCTGCCTGTGATATAAGAGTACCAAAACCAATATATTCAGTTCATACAGTTACAGAACCCACAGAATGTGTAAATACTAAAGGGTTACTAGAGTCTGTGAACTAGCACTGCTGTGCCCTTTGCATGCAATTTACTGTAGGAGTACAAAAGGACAAACTAAGGATCAGGTTGTCAACTGAGATTTGGATTTTCTTTGTTTCCTCTGCTCAGTATTAGAACTTGGCATTATTTAACCTGGTTCGGTGCCCTATTCGTGAAATTATTGTAAAATCATTGTAATATGTTTCCATTAGAAATCCAAATTTTATGTCAGTATTCACTGAGAACAAAAGCAAAAACTGCAGATGTGTCTATTATTTCAGAATTCTGAACAAGGAAGGGGAATAAACCAGAGACGACCAAAGGCTAATACTGAGCAATAGTAAAAACTACACCAATTCCAAGTTTTGAAAGTCTTCAATGAACAAACAATTCCATCACACTACTACCAGTATTTGTCCACCAGAGATTACAGGGAATATAAACAGTGACACTGGTGAATTAGCCCTTTGTTCCCTTCCCTGATAGTACCAGTGCTACCTGTAACACCGGACATCTGTGCAGGAAGTGCAAGAAACCTTCATTTCTGAATGCCCCTGCTAAATCCAGCTGAGTAGAAAGGTGGTCAGCAGAGCAGTCAGCAGAACAGAACTGCAGACAATCTTCAGTATAGAGATTATTCCCATTTTTAGGTGCTCTTTTTGAAAATGCTCAAAAAGATTGGAAAATTTATTTAAATGAAGGATCTTGGAGAGCTTCTGCCTGAACTGAGAAGGCACACAAAGAGCAGACGCTACAAAAAAATGTGTGACAGTAGCTTTTAGAACAGTAAAAACTGAGGAGACCTCAAACTTTCAGAACATATTGTTTTCATCAGCTGTTGTTCAAACTAAATTGCCCATGTTCAGCCTGCACTGGAAACCCTTTGCAGTTCAGTCCAGCTGAGGCTGAGCTGCTCCCTGCAGAGCTGCTGGATGATTTGGGATACTAAGATTACAGCCGGGAGAGGGAGGACAAATCCTTTAATTGTATAAAATCATCAGATTAAGACTAACCCTCTCTGTAGTGCACTCTGTCAGCAGAGAACTCTGCACCCCAGAAACACAGTGTTTACAAAGTGCTGGAAAAAACCCACCAAACCCAAAACCCATGGGCAGAGCCAGACACACCTTTCCCTTCTGAGCCTACACACTGCAGGGGGTCACGGGAACTCTTTGCTCCCAAGGAAAATAAACTGTCACCTATTCTCTTCTAACCAGGTGTCACAGAATTACACTCATGCTGGGTTAAACACTGGGGGAGAGAATTGCAGAGGAAGTTACCTGCACTCTGAGGTACGGCCTCAGTTTCTCTACAGGACACACATCACTGATGTCTCCCCCCTAAGCACCACCTCAGCAAAATTTCACACATTCCAAACCATCTCCTTAAAGCCTTCAGACACACAAGGACCTCTTGCACGGAAATAACACCACACCTAGGGGTTCTAAACTCAGGTTTTCTATAGCAAGCTGTACATTAAAATCTAGGTGAAGAGAGAATAAACCCTGCCCTGCAAGAGACACCTGGCAGTTATGAGACTTGCAGTCCTCCGCTGTGATGTGAAAGGTTTGCTTGGCTGCTGCAAACAGCTGAAGGAAGTCACACCTTGGTCAGATTTCAAGGAATTGCAAATGATGAGGGAGCTGCATCCTTTAACCTCGGGTATGAATAAGGAGAAGAGGAGCCACAGTAAATTTTATGTATGACTTTGTCATTTAGGGTACCCAGGCCAGGCAGTGCACTGTTTGTTCAGTCAACAAGGGCAAATTTAGGAATGGTGTGGAGGGAAGCAGCCCCTGCTTTAGGGCACGTTTCAGGGGTTATTCACTGAACCACCTCACCCATTAAAGGCTGGATCACATCCCCTGGTTTAGTTTCACTCATCCAATGAATCCAGGGATCCAGTTATGCACTAAGAATGCTGCAGAATACAAATCAAAGCACAGCAAACGCAGACAATAGGGAGATTTGCTTCAGAAGGGCTCTGCTGATCCAAACTAAGCTGCTTCCGGGGAAGCCCAGAAAACTGCCTAATTACAGAGCTGAGTTGTCAGACCTGTTGGCACCAAACAAACTTCCCTCTGCTCCTGCTTCCAGTGAGCCCTGTTTCCAAGAGGGAAATAGCCCTGTTTCACACTTCAGAGTCTGGAGGCTGCTTCTACCAACCTCTGCTGCAAACAGCACCCAGGAGAGAAAAGCAATTGCACTGCAACTTGCTACGGAGCCTCCAGGTTATTCCTGCTCCTCCCTGCCAGCCTGGGCCCAGAGGAGTAGGAGAGCATCAGCACCTTCTCTCTTGCTGCAAAACCATCCCTAAGGATGAGCCTTCCCAATTAAGGAGGTTTATACCAGAGACTCAGGGCAAAGAAGCCCTGCAGCACTAAGGAGTCTGGCCCACCACATTTGTTTTAATGCTTTAAACAGATAAATTAAAGTGAAATGTGTCTTTCAGGATGTCACTGAATAGGCAAGCTGAGAAATAAATTGAGCTTCACATATGCTTTTATAACACATAACAACTGTGACTGTCAACACAAGATCCTTTTCACTGTCAATTCACCACGCATTCTGCGAGACCTTGGGGCCTCCAATTATTTCATTTCCTTTCTTGTAAATGCAATTTCCACTTAGTTCGGTGGAATAAAGGTACACAAAAGGTGGCAGGAGTTGCTTGTATTTTCTGATCTGTTCAAAATTGTAAAAATCCACAAACTACAAACACAGTATTTTTCAGGAACAACCTCACCTTTCTGTCAGGGTTCAAGAAAATGCAATGGCATTATTCGTGTCAAATTAACTGTCGAACAAATCTTCATCCTTCTGATTAAACTAAAATGAAGATCATCTTTCTTCTAAGGATACTTAAACGAAATAAAAGGGGAAAATACATATGATTGGAAAAGGCAATCTGCTTTTAATACTCTGTGGGAATTAAATACAACTGTAGAGTACAAAAGGAAATTGGGCTCTTTCTCCACTCAAAAGTAAATGATGAAAGTACCTGTATAAGAGTGAAGTATCAGTTCACAAAAACAGATGCAAACTGAATATCCAGCTTATTTGTCATAACTTCCTCCTTTGAACAAAGCAATGGAGACTTGCTAGACTTGGTACTGGTGGTATTTTGTAACTGTCAGAGCAGGAAATCAGAGTTTTAATGAGCCATAACTACAACATTCTGCCAATCTGATTTGTCTCATCTATTTCCTTTTCTTGAAGTGACAAACAACCTGGCAAGGGAACCAAAGCAAGTGCACAGCCTAATTCCAAAAAGAGCTTGGTATTGTTGGAGAACAAACCAGTCCACCAGGGAATCTGTCTGAAATAAAAATTGCTGAAGCAGGTTTAACTCTGATGCTGAACTGGCACCTCAGGTCTTCAATCTGCTGTGACGAAAGATGCTGCTGCCCATCTGTGTAAATGCAGCACTAACTGTATTTTTATTTTTAATCTTGAGATGTCAAGGTAACTCAAAATTTTTACCAACAAACTTTTAAGAGTAATAGTCAGGACTTGTTTTGGTGGAACAGAAACTGCCCTGCACACCAGGATATAGACCAATATGACTCACATGGTTGTATTTTTTAAAACATTTGCTAGAACTACTTTTAATCAAGAGTTAAGAATACAAATCCATATTCTACTTACTGTAAGGTAGGCTTGGAGCCCGTTGCACCCTTAGGCTGGTTAGAGACAGGACCTGAGTCGGGTACTTTGGAAGTGAATTCTGTCTCCACATCTTTCTTGTTCAATGCTGCCTGTGGGGCACTGGCTCCCAAACCCAGCACAGGCAGAGACTTTGATTCTGATGTGGCCAAGATTCCAGTGGGACCTAAAACCCAAAGAAAGTTTAATGCTTCTGTTATCCACATTGGTCTAGAAACAACACAAGAGCAGAGCAGAACTCAAGCTAACTGCAGAAATCAAAATGGAATTTTAATGAACAGCATCCAGTGCACAAAGAGTATCAAAATACCATATTTGCAGCTTCTGCTCTCCCCACCAAGATTTACCCTTTCTTGTACCACAAACAGCACTTGCTATGGTGACACAGTTGTGCACTTGATCCTTTTGCCTTCTGGGGTGGTAAGTCCTGCTGGCCACACAGCACTACCCAGTCACACCCTGCTGGTGCTCTCCCAGCCTGACGACAGAAAAGCCTGTTCTCAGTACTAATGAGGAGTCACTGAACTGTCTGCAAAGTCCAAGATAAAACTATACAGTGACATTCAAACCAGCCACATCTGCATCAACTCTGGCATGGACTTACACTTGCACAGACTGTGTCTGTAACCAAGTAGAACATCAAGTTTTTTACAGAAAAGAGCAAAGCACAGCATGAAATCCGCAGATCCTTGGTCCACAGAGGAGGTTTAATCCATACCATCAGTCCTAAACCTCATTTCTCTGGCTACCATTACTTTCAAGAGTATTTTCAGAGTAGGTTCAACCATTAACTCCAGCAATAACATCTGAGCTCCAGGCTGGAAAGAGGAACCTGAGTGTATGTGTCTGGGTGTGCAGAAAATCCTGACAGAGGCATCTCTTGGAGAAAATGGGGATGAAAGGCAACAGGTGAGACAGGGAAAGGAATCAGTGTAGAAGGAAGTGGAGTCCTCCATAATGGCTGAAATGGCAATGGTCTGGAAGACAAAGTGAGGCTTCAAGAGTCACTTAATGCAGGGAGAGGAAGAGGACTCCAAAGGAGTCCAGCACTTACTGCCACTGTCCTGGTCAGTGGTCACTTTCCGGCGGCGCAGAACTCGCTCCAGCTCTGTTTCACCACTGTCTGTTTCAAGGGACTTCAAGCTCCGGGAACTCGTGGATTTATTCAGTGTTTCCTACAGCAAGAAATAGGCATGAGAAGCTCTCTGAGGACAG
The DNA here is from genome assembly GCA_013397565.1 of Ptilonorhynchus violaceus. Taxonomy (NCBI): domain Eukaryota; kingdom Metazoa; phylum Chordata; class Aves; order Passeriformes; family Ptilonorhynchidae; genus Ptilonorhynchus; species Ptilonorhynchus violaceus. Next base: position 2,168,204 of record VZRJ01012357.1, on the reverse strand, counting down.
ATGATGCCTTTCCAAGCAGCTCATATGCACAACTTCAGAATCTTTCACACTGCAGTTCCAGAGCAGCGTGCCAAGCTCTTCCATTGGCACAACAGAAGCATCTGGGATCATCTCACCATCCCACCCTAACTTGGATTGCACAACGTAGGGATAAACCACACTTACTACACATTAGGGAGTTGATATCAGGCTTAAGAAAGATGTCCTGGATCACTAATGAACAAATTTGGATGTTTGTTGGGAACTGCCAACTTCCTCCATCTTAACATTTAAAGGATCTTTAAAAACTGCTAGAGAGTTATCATTCTATGAGCAAAAAGCCAAAGATCCGTATTTTACTGCTCCAGTGGGTTTTGTATTTTAGCATGGTCCTATGTTGCTGCATCCTGGTGTGTACAGGTATCTGCAGAAGTCAGTGTTTATCAGCTACAACTGCAGCACATTATATCCTATAATGCAGCTGATCTGCCATAAACCTGACCCTTTGTCTACATACTTCAAGGTTTCTCCTTTGCACAGAGTTAGAGCTCAAGTTGAAACAGCTTTTTATACATACAAAACAGAAATAAATGCTATTGCTGCCTTATGCCAAGGCTAGCATGTAGTATGAGTGAAGCTGCAAATCCAGGAGCACTTTTCTTAAGGTGGGAGGAAAAGAGGCTTTAAGCAAAAACTGAAACCTCACAAACTTGCCTACAGGAATTTAAGCATGCATCTACTGCATACTGCATGCATTTCCCAACTCACAGTAGTCAGCTACTGGATCAGAATCCACTTGATTGTAACATTTCCCCAAAATTTTTATATAATGGAACTGAAAATTTGGTATCCATGTAATTTGTTACCCATATTTCATTCTCCCTCTAAGTCTGGCCAGGAATCTTGTTTATTCAGCCTTCCAAAATATGTCAGACTCATATAGCATTTTTACAGACCATAAATAACATACTCTTGACATCTTTGGTTGACAAGCACACAACTTCTGAGCAGGAATAGGCAAGGACAAAAGGAAATAGCATTGCAAGTTGAAAAAGCTGTGCTGCTTTCAGGAGCCCCACAAAGTAACTCTTAATTCTTCACTCCTGCCTAAAAGTTAAAATATTTTCTTTCAAAACTATTTGAAATTTAACTGAGCAGGTTATTCATTAGTAGTATGCTCCAGATCTGTACAAATGTACACGTACAAAAGCAACTTAAAAAAGGGAGTCACTCAAACTCTGCAATTCACAGAACATAAATGTGTTTTGTTTGTAACAATTATATGGAGGTCTACACAAAATGCATAATTAGCATAGTAACAACAAATGTTTACTCCATCACATTCCACCCCCATGTTTGTTGTCTGACTGTGCATAATCACTGCTCTCAAGAACAGACTGGAGCTGCATTTTACACAGTTTGTCTTACACTGCAAATACCCTGAAAGGCTCAAAAGCAACGAGCCTGACACAGAAGTGCAGTGACTGCAGGTTTCTCTCTGCTCCCTCTGAAGTGCATTATCAATTCTCCTCTGATGTCAGTGACACGGTGCTGAAGAAATAAAACAGCTATTAGAGAACGAAAGGACCTTCTGCAGGACGGCTCTGTCCAACCCTCACTGGTCCAAACAGCACACCACATCCAACCATTCCTGTAATTATGGCATTCTGTTTAAAACACAGTCCCAGGGTTGCATTTTATTCCTTTCCTATTTACCACCACATTTAATGATGTGTCCCTCTAATGAGGGCTCAGCATTAAGGTCTGGTGACTCTACAACATTTCTTTCCTTCCTCCCCTGCTTTCACACGACTGGAGAACAGCAAGCTGAACACATCCTTGGTGCCTTGCTGGTGATTTTATATCACAGCACAGGCTGTGGCTACGCTGTTCCGTCCTGCATCACCCAGAACACTACTTGTTTTTATAAGGGCTGTTTAACCTTAGGAGGATGAGAATGATTAGCCTCACCTTCTGTAGAGTAGAAGTGAAGCACTTTGCTTCAGTACTGGTAGAATTTCACCTGACATGCCAAAGTTGCACTTCAAAAGTTTCAAGGTTACAGAAGTCAGGGAGCAAGAACTACAGCTCCTTCTGAATGATACAATTTTAGCTCTTGCAAAAGAAGCAACCAGTTAAAAAAAAGCAATGCAACGTGAGTAAAGGACACAAAAGGAGCAAACTTAGCACACTGCTCTCAGCAGGACCAAACACACGCCTAATGTTTTTATTTCGTGATAAATGGGTATGTGGACAGCTATACAGAATCAGTTTTTTCTACATATAAATGCAGACAGACTAGAGCTATTGCTTTATTTAGGCTTCATCCATGCTAACAAGAAATTTGGTGCCACAGAGAAAAGAGCAGTTGATGAGGAAAACTCTACATCTACTAAATGTGCAGTCTAGGGGCCTTACTCTGGACTAGATACAGATATTCAGATGCCTCTCCATCCCTAAGCTTCCCCACTGTGAGTATTTAAAAAGTTTCCAAAGGATCTATGGTAGATGCAGACCATAAAATCTTCTCTAGTGGCAGGAGCGTACAAACCTGGAGCAGAGTTCAAAAGCAAATTCTCTTAGCAAGACCAAAACCAATCCTAAAGTTGAACCAAAGTCAAAGGTGGAATTGGGGGATTTGGTCCAAAACTGCTCCATGGCTTCAAACCAAAACACTAATGCAGAAGTTTCAAATTTTGCACAGAAGGCCCTGTCAGCTCAATGAGAAGAAAATGAAATAAAAGCTAAAAGTTCTCTTACCAGAATCCCTTTTAGTTCTTTCATTGCACTTTCAGAGGGCTTTGGTGTTTCTGGCTGTGAACAAACACAACACACGGATGTTAAAAGCCACGAGAAATGGCCCAGGATGGACTCAGTCCTTGCAGCCAGAGCTCACACAGGGTGTGCTGCACACACGTGCGGGTGTGTGACGTTCCTCTGCTCCCTCCCCCCGTGGACACAAGGCTAACATTCCATCTATTTCCTTACTCAGATGAAGAGAAGAGCCTCAGCTCTTTGCAGTGTGAATTACATAGTATACATAAGGATTATGCTTTTGTGAAGAAGGTAAGCAATGTTTTACAGTAGCCACATTCAGGTGTTAAGTGTTGCATAAAAGAAAGAAAAATTGCAAGTACTGTCTACTTCTTGATCACTCCCTGTAACCAATTCAGTTATTCTCTCTGTGCTTTTTGTTTCCCAGCAGCTGTTTGTTTACAAGTTTCTTTTCTGTGTCAAAGAAACTGGCCTTTGTTTACTTACTGCTGCCTTCATTTTTTTCTGTTCTTCAGATATATGCTGCTATAATTAATTTTATCCAAAGTAAATGAGGAGAGGAAAACGTATTCTTCTGAATATTTAACAAAAGTCTTATTTTCAGTGTAAATTACTGTACTTAACTAATATTATTGGTCTGCTATTTATTCAAACCTTTGTTTTAGGCCTGCTTGACTGGTTGACTGGTCTCAGGTGAACTCCCTTTTTAATCCTGTCCATCATCTCTTCAACAGCTTGCCTCTTCAGATCCGTAACTTCTTCACCTGCTAGAAAGTCAAAGAGCAGATCACATTTCAGATAGGAACGACAGAGAAATGGTATAAAGTAAAAGCCATGTTCTAGTTCTGGATGCAGCCATCTTTGCTATCAGCTAAACTGGCCCAAGCTCCTCAAGGATAAAATGCCAATCTACACTGAGGATCCTGCTGTGGACTTTGCAAATGCCAAACTGCAGAAGTTTGGACAGAAGCAGGGCCCACATCCTGAATACTGCAAAGCCCCTATAACTGGTCGAGAATTGCAAAAGCCAGAGCTATAGGCTGAAGCACCAGGGGCTGAAGAACATGGATTTGCTTCCACTGGGGCTCAGCAGAAATTTCCACAGTTCCACTGACACAGAACAAGCTGATAATGCCCCATGGCAAGGCCTGTGTGCACAAGACTCCCAACCCTGTTTCTCCTGTTTCACGTGGATTTGAGAACCCGGCTGTAACAACACACCAACACCTCAGACTGAACTAAAGCCAGCCCTTTAAAGAACACTGCATCAAGTTAAAGGGCAAAACTGAAACACCATGAAAGGAAATGGCTGCTTTTTCAAGAGATTTGGTGTCAGGATTGCAAAATATTCAGATGACATGGGAAGCTGTGTGATAAACCTAAACAATACCTGTTAACTTATCAGCATTCTGGGGAGTGTAACAAAAGACACTTAACGTGCCGTGCCATAAAAAGGGGGGGGAAAGAGCACTTAAAGCAAATACATGGAGAAACAGGGTTGATGCTATTCAAAGCTGCAACATTCTACCTTACATAACAGGAATTTAAAAAGACTTTTGCTCTCTCACTTGTCAGGGGACTATTGATGATTCATAGAAATGTGGTTTCTGTATTCTAAGCCAATTTAACGTCAGGCTTTAATTTCACAAACAGGCTGTTTCAAATATAAAAGCTTAATTGGTGGTATGGGATAGAAACCACTCATTCTAAGTCCTTAACAGGGGTCAAAACAAGACCCAAGTTTGATATAATAACTAGATCACGAAAGAACTTTCTCCTTTTTTTAATTTTTATTTTAAGAACAGCTCAACTATTAAGAGAAAAAGCAGTTTATACTTGATTGAAGAAAGGTCAGAACTGTTAAAGTTTGCTAACAGGCAATGAAAGGATGGGGGGTAGAGAACTTAGAGTGGATTTCATAGTATTGCCTGCAATCACTGTTTGTGACAGTCTCAAGAAAAAGCTGTAATCAAAACATCTAGGACACTTCAAGGTAAGGAACCCTGATAAATGAAGGCACCATAATTGCACTTTTACTGAAAGATAAGATTGACTCTTCATCAGAGACCTCGGTACAAGGTCACCTCTCTAACTATTTTATTCAGACCAACAACCTTATTTCTCTCAGACCGGTAACCAGTTCCCAAAAATTCCCCCAGGGGCCTGCCCAAGTCATTCATTCCTCAGTTTCTCACCTGAAAAATGGGAGGGGTAATACCTTCTTTCCTCCACTTCCTGCCTGTTGGTTCCATCCACCAATCCAGCCTTACTTACATACCATTAGTCTGCTAACAGCAGGGGGTTTTTTTTAACAGTTATATCCTATAATTTCAGCCAGGTTCTCTTCTTTGTTTAAGCGGCAGCAAATGAGTTAAGCAATTCACTACAAACAAACTCCTGCTGTTTCAGAAGGAAGAGAGAAACAGCAAGAAAACCCTTGGTTATTTAACTGGCAATGCCTGTCCAACCAGCTCTGACTCTTCAGGCACTCACGATCATTTGTAAATCTGTACTTAACTCCTGTTCTCAACCTACTAAGTTTCCAGCTTCCATTAACAACAATAAAATGCAATTTCAGCTGTTACTTTGCATGCAGGGCCACCTTAGTGCAAGACTGTTTTGTTTTAGGTTTTCAGTGTTATTAAAGGATTAGCATTACAGTCAACTCTGAGTGGTAATTTCACAAGATATGAATCGAGGGAAGAAAACCCAAGCATTTAACAAACAAGCTCTGTGGAAAGGCTCTGGACAGAAGTAATTGCAAACAAGAAGCTACTGGAAGTTCAGAAATTTCCATGTATTGTGCTGTAACAAACTGCTCTCTGTTAAATGCTTGTTGGGTTTGGTCTTCTGCCTCTTCCAGGTAACTTGTGGAAGCACAAAGCCCTGTACATGCTGTAGCTCAAGTAGGAACTTTTCTTCAGTTACAGCAAGTGCTAGGTCTTCCCTTGAGGTTTTTGACCTGCAGTCTCAAAGATTTAAATCCACTTGGAAAAAGTAAATTGGATGCTGATCACCAGTTCAGTTGTGGAGGCAGAGATGGCTATGAGGGCCACACAAATTTACTTGGGATCTCAAGGAAGCTTGCAGTAGAATACAATAGAATGTTTTAGTTGGAGTGGACCTACAATGGTCATCCAGTCTGCCTGCCTGACCAAAACTTAGACCATGTTCTTAGCACCTCAAACACTTACAAGCTTGGGGCATCAAACACCTCTGTGGAAAGCTTGTTCCAGTGTTTGACCATTCTCATCATAAATAAAATCTTCCTAATGTCCAGTCTAAGCATTCCCTGATGCAGTTTAGATCCACTGTCACTGGATCCCAGGGAGAAGAGCTCAGCACATCCCTCTCCCTGTCCCATCCTCAGGAAGCTGCAGAGAGCAATGAAGTCACCCCTCAGCCTCCTTTTCTCCAAACTAGACCAGCCCAGCGTCCTCAGCCACCCCTCACCAAAGCTGTAGTACCAAAGATACCACTTCACCTTGGTGCACACACACCTGGGCTGCAATCCCATTTCTGGACTGCAAGGTAGAGGAGCATGCTGGGACGTGGATAGCTGTAGTTAATGTTGACAATTAAGAGCATCTGAATCACCATCTATATCCACAGTTCCTTTCCACCAGCTTTACCTGCAGTACCACTGGATACTCCACGTGGCTTGGTGAGGGATGAGCCCTACCTGACTCCTGCTGAGGAGGTTTCTCCTTCTTGCTCACATTGGTGTTGGAGTGAGACCTCTTGCGAATCATTGACATGAGAGACCTTTGGGGGAAATGAAACTGCAGATTGTCACTCTGTCCTGTATCACACACTGCCAGAATGAGCCTGAACACGACACACCACCAGCTTGCCTGTACCTGATTATACAGCCACTTAACAAAAGCCTCATTTAACTGTTCTTGAATGCAGATGTACTGAATTACCCCCCACAATGCCTCCCATCAAAATCCACCAGAGAAATTTATTCCTTTTTAACAAACATTAGGCACAAATCAAAACACTCCAGATTTGAATATTAAAAGACAGTGTCTCATTGTGACCCATGACAAATTGAAGCTGCTCCAGCATAATAAACAGAAAGAAGAGCTATAGATATTGAAGTATTGTTCTCCAGAGGACACTTAAATATGGTGATCAGTATCTCCTCACCATCTCCAAGTTTGTAATCTTACAGTGTCAAGTAATTATCCCCTCACTATAGTCAAAATGTAAAAGTCCACACCAGTAAATGATTCATCTTCAAGCCCAAGTATAAGCTCCTGTGCACATCTGATGTGTCAGCAAGGCCCAGCACTCCCTACTGAACATCATTCCTTACAAAGCAGAGTGACATCCTTGGCCTAAATGGTCAATACTCTGTCCCAGGAAAACATCATCTCTATTTCTACATTTAACAAGACTCCTGTATGTCATTTCTATTACAGAAGGTTGCAAAGCGTCATCGAAGTCCATTTATTTTTAAAATGAAGCAGACAACACGAAGATTAGCTGAGTTTCTAAAATTAACTACGCAAGCTTTAGTTAATTCATTTGGGTCTAATGCCTGATACATCATAGACTGGTCAGTTTCTTTTTTTAGTCCTTTGTAGCAATCAGGCTAAATTTTTTTAATTTTGCCCAAAACTGCTTGATGACTGGGTGATGATTTTCTGATTGTTTTTTTTTTTTTCCTTTTAAATTTATGAAAGTAATTGTGGGAACTCAAAGGAGTCTGCATTTTCATCATCAGTATCTGACATGAAGGGACGCACAATAACATATCCTTTGGTTCAAAGGAGTTTTCTTGGCAATAGAAAGCATTTCACAAGTCTATAATTACAGCTATCAGGTGAATAGAAAAAAATAATCTCCTAAATTCAGAGGAGACAGGTATCCCTCCTCCTCCAAAGTCACAGTCTAGACAATTTGTTAGGCTTGGCAAGGCAGACACTTCGAAATTGGTCAGGGTGTTAAGTCTGAGGGCAGGTGGGGCACAGAGCGTGTCCTGCTGCTCAAGAGCCCCAGACAGGTGGAGAAAGCCTTTTTTTCCTTTAAAGACACTCTTCCTGCTTGGATGCCAGCTCTTGTAATGAGTTCTGCTTCTGCAGAGCACGACTGCTGTGCCCTGGGTGTGAGCACTCACCGTATGGGGTTGGGAGGAGGAGGAGGAGGGAGAGGAGGGGGCGGCGGTGGCGGCGGAGGCGGAGCAGGATTTTCCGACTGCTGGATTCGCTTTTGAAGTTCATCGACTGCACAAGAGCGACAAAACAAACCACAGTGACTTCTTGGGCTCTCACACCTCCTCTAAAAACCAACTTTGATGGTTTAAGAAAAAAACCCTACTAATTATCTAAAGAACAAACAAGACTAAACCACACAACTGCTGAAGTCCTATTTTTGACATTTTCTACCAAGAACAATGCACAGGATTCCCACTAAACCAGTTACCTCCAACCTGAGTTACTACTGCAACTAAAACTCTCCCACACACAACATTCTTCATATAAAATGATAGAGCAGGGAAGACTTTATCCCATTCCTGCAACGGTCTATTTGAGTTTTCATCTGAGAATGAACTAACAAGAGATGAAAGAAATTGACAATTTCTTGGATATGTTATTTCAGCATCAAGACTCTGTCTTGCTGATGGTGTGGGTTTTCCCCACAAAAATGGTCAAAATTGGGTGGTAACCGAATGGATTTCTTCTCTCCTGTTTTCATGTCAGATCTAAAATGTGGAAATTACTTTTCCGCACTTGAAATGCTGTCAAATGTAATTAACTGGGGAAGGGCAGAAACAGAGGAAAAAAAAGTCCTGAATTTCTTCAAGTTACAAAAATCCTTAGCAATTGTTCTGTGTACAGTAGGTTATGGCAGAAGTACAGAATACAATTTCCAAAGTGGATATGGTTCTTTGTTTTTGTAATGACGGGTTCACATTAAAATTACAATATTTTACACTTACTTTTAAATTTAAAAAGGTAACAATATTAAAAATTAACTGAGTGACTTTGAATTCCAGGTACAATCTTTTGTGTCTTTCACACAGACAGCCAATCCCTTGTATGTATCCATCTGTAAGACTCAGGGCAACCTAACAACTGTGGTTTTGTACCTTACAGGAATTTTACACGGTTATTTTTTCATACATTTTGGACATGATCGTTCTGCAGTTGAAGGCAGTTGCTGTACTTTGTCTAGTGAAGCACAGGTCTGGATCACAGCAACACAAAAGCTTCTGAGGTCTCAAATATAACACGAATAATTCCATTAGATGGGCACCAATCACCCCACACACAGACTTTACCCCTAAAATGAAAGCTGTTACATGGTTTTACCTGAATGCTTTAGGTCTCTAGCTTTTTCTTCTGCATGCTGGCACTTCAGCTCCATTTCTTTTTTGTCTTCTTCCAAAAGTTCTAGTTGTTGTTTAAGGCGACTAATCTCCTTATGCAGTGATTGATTCTCTAGCTGCTCTTCTAATTCTTTGATCTGCAGTTGGCAAACAAGAGCATTCCCTCACAATAAAAGGCATTTTCTGTCCCTCCTGTTGGCAAATAACCCACTAGATACAGTTATCCCTGAAAACACCATAATATATAAAGGAGTGAAGTACAAGTTCCAGAGAGAGGAAAATTTTTGAATGAGAGCTGGAAAGATTTTTCTGAGAGATGTCAGAATTCTCTGTTATGACGCTAATTTCCTTTATCTCTTCTTTAAAATGTCTTTAGCTCCCAAGTACTTAAGCTCTACGTCATTCCCTTTTCTTTTTACAGAGTTTTTATCACATAATTAGAATTTAATTTCAGAACATTTCCTCATTTGAAGCACGAGAACATTGACATTTTTGTTCTCTTACTGCTTCCACTGACAGGCTGGTTATTTAAACTCCCTTGTCTCAACTCATGCAGATGCCAGTGGGTGAATTATGGAATATCTGATTCAGAAGCAGCATTCAGATGCAGAATAGCAGTAACTTCATAGCTTCCTAAATATGTACATTTTGCTCTAGACTTTCAAGTAGCCAAAGATGCAGAGGTTTTCTGTGAACTGGCAATTATTCTTCCAAAATACTCATTCAGAAGAATTTGAGATTGCACAGTTAGTATTGCTGCACTGATGAAAGAGAGGAATTTTTTACCTATCCCTAGCATTACTCTATTACCAGAGTTTAAAGAACAGTCTTCAGGGCGAAAGGAAAGCTTATTTTCAGGCTTTCATGGGACACAATGGTGATTTCTCCCAGTTAAGAGATTGCTCTAGTCCAGTTTCAAAGAATACATTTCTTTATATCCTAGCACTTCAGATCCTCTCACAGCACTTTGCAGACTCACCTGACATTTCCCTGCTCCAGTATGTCTGGTTTTTCCCATCCATTTCTTTAGCAAGACACAGACTATTAATGTGAACTGCCTACCTCTCACCTCATGTTCTTTGCTTATCCCCCCAAGATACACTTTGTATGTCCAAAATATTCTCCTGTCATCTCTTCACTTAATGGAACTTGACTTACTGCTTGTAATTGCACTTTACTGGCACCCAGAATAAAATACTTACCTAAACCAGAGCCTTCAGGCTGAAAAGCCTTCGAATTTTGTATTCATGTCTTAACAATGACCCAGAAGAAGGGAATCACAACCTTCTCTGAAATTTAGTTTTTAAACTCTGAGCTCTTAGAGGGCATACAATCTCAAATAATTCTGAACATAATAAAGACCTGACATTCCTTAAATTCAGGAGCTTTTCAATGCATGAGATGAAAAGAAATTCTGTTTTACCTTTTGCTGGTGTTGAAGCCTCTCTTCTTCTAATGTGTGGGTTAGCTTAGCATTATCATCCAAAGCCTTCAAAAGCTGTTGATCGGGAGCAGAATTCTGCAGAAGCAACTGACTCTGCCTTTTCATCTTGTTTTGTTCAATAAACATCTGCCAAAACAAAACCCACCCCCAACAAAATCAACAGTTAGGCACAGTCTAATGCTATCCCAGGGAAAATGGCAATTGGAAAGAAAATGAGATATTAGCATAGTGTTAATGTGGCAGGAATAGTGAGGAAGAAGGTGAAAAGGAAGGGGAAAGAAAGTTTGAGAGTAAAATTTGCAAGAGCTAAGCTCACTTTGAAAGGAACCAGGTGTTTGCTGAGAACCACCCACTGCTACACCTCAATTACCCACATGTTGGCAGCGTTCAGAGTTTAAACACATCTCTGAATTCTGTTTTCTGGAAATGGGAACAATCTGATCCCCATTCTGGGAGCTCTGCAAAGATTAAAAGAACTCTAGGTGGAGGATAAAATATCTATGAATTCACAGGCTATCTCCTCAACCACGTCTGCAAGCCTTGGCAGAAAGCCCACTTATTTGAGGGTTAGCTGGATATGTGAATGATGGGAAGTCTTCAGGAAATGAATTTCAGTCCATGTCTGTGTAATCAGTATGCACTTGCCCCAGGAAAAGGCTTTCCAGGGCAATTTCAGCCTTTTAGTTCTGGTCCTTGTGTTCCCTCCTCTTCCCAAGTTATATTTTTGATATGGCAAATGAATACATTTGGGCGGAGTGGGCAAAAATCAAATCGTCTAGAGACTTGACATTGATAGAAAGATCACACACTTCTCTAGGCTTCACTTAAGAGATGCAGAAGCTGTCAGCACATGCAGTTTCCATAAGAGATCTGTTCCTTCCAGACTGTTTAGGAACTTAGGGGAAAAAAAAGATTGCTTCCCAACAGAAAAATTCCCAGTGAATTTATTCTGCACCTTGACATCTCTTTCAGGTAGAGGTTTGCCCCCAGGCAACAGAAGCTTCCACTAGACCAACTCAGCCGTGCCTGTTCTTAGAGCAGAAACAGGGCCTGGGTCATGCTGAGGTTTCACATGAGTGTGCACAGGTCAGCAGAGCCACTTATGGCAGGAGAACAGAGCACAGCCTGAGAATGCAGACACTCCCTCAGACTGCAAAAACACTGTTGTAGAGCACAGCAAAAGCAAGAATATATTTTAAGAACAAAGTATTAGAAATACAAAAGTTCCATGACATCTTTTCAGATTCCCATCCTATTTATTGAGAAATGAAAATCAAAGCTACAACATACGGTTTCTTCCCACCTGGTGCTACCGTAATGCTCTGTGATTTATTTCTTTTAATACAATTGAATATTAAAGAAATATGAGCTGATGCAGATTTGAGGCAAGCATTCCACCCAGTGCTTTGCACAGACCCTCCAACTGAGCCTCCTCAGCAAGCAGCTCCCTGTGTAGCCGTGCAGACAGAGCACAGAGCCACTGACCGCGCTGAACTTCCCACGCAGCCTGTCTGACCCTGCGTGCCAGGAGGAGTCAATTGATGCGGCCCTAATGCCACTAAAACCTGCAGTGAACACTCCACTGGGCAAAGCTGTGCCATGGGGGCAGGCAGGAAAGCACTGGAAGCACTCGATGGAGAGGAAATGATGAACGGAGGCTCCGCTGCTCCACTTCTTTATAAAACAAACAGGAACCAACTAATGACAATACACAGGCAAATGTGCACTGGACATCAGCTCCCTGTCCCAAAATCCTGCCAGTCAAACCAATTACACTTATGCCACCTTACACTAGTAGGGCTGTTGGCAAAAATAAACAAAGGGAGGAGAATTTCAGAATCAAAGCTACCCACAACAATCCATAAAGGTTTGCCTTTGTATTGCAACTCATTCATTTGCTTAACATTTTCTGTTCTTAAAAGAAACAGCATCTTTGAAACATCATACTTGAGAAAGGCCACTAAATCACTGCTAAAGATTCAGTACTGTCTCAAAGCCTCCTGTGTTCCTGTTAAGTCGCTCACAGAAGTTATTTATCCCTGACAGAAACAACATTTCTCTAAAAACCAACTTTAGCAAACATCACAGTTTACCCACTGTGAACTTTCCAAGTGAAGTGAAAACCTGGATTTACTTTTTGTTTTGGAATCTGAAAAATGATTTGAAGAAGTGATCAATCCTAGATTTTTATTCACCACGTTCTGCCACTAAACCCAACAGAACAGAGTTGTTCCAGCCTGAGGGAGCAGAAAGCTGCCAAAACACAAAGAAATCAAGTAGAGCAACTTGATTTCTTCAACTTGAGCAGATACTTCACCAAGTGTAGAAAATTCATATTCACTTTGTTTCATGTTCTTCTGCAACAAAATGAAAAAAGTCCTTTTGAAGACCTGGATGAAAACTTTTTCATTCAGAAGCTTTCACATCAAGTCCTGCATTTTCAATTAGCTTTATAAATTGCTTTCATGATATTGCAAATATGTTCCTGCTTACACTTTATATATATATGAAAGTGTCTTCAACAGCACAAAAAAATTTTTTGCTTATAGTGCAATGCTGCAATCAGATACTTGGGAATCAAATTCTGATGGGGAGGCCCACCCATTTCAGAAGTTACTTACACATGTTCAAGTGCCAGCATATTCGAAATGGAAGGGACAAAACCAGACAGGACTGTTGTATCAGACAAAGCAGAGAGAAAGCTGGTGGGTACTGATTGTAAGTTTTTGAGAGGCTGCTCTGTGTGTTTGACATAGGACAAAAAAAGACCCTTAAAAATTAATTCCAATTTAAAATTTAAAAAATCAATTCCTGCTTCACCAGGGCAGAAACCTGGGTGCCTACAAAACCCTGAATATTAATTAAAGTGACTGCTGAAAGGGCAAAACAGCTACTAACAAGATTATTTGGACTAGGTGGAATTTAACCAATTGATGGATTAGTTCCGACTTTGCCACCTGCTAGACAATTATCTGCAGAGTATCCCAATCAATGCTGGAAACACAAGTCGATAGTGCAGGAATCCACTGAAACCACGACTGCAGCTGAAGGCAGACCACAAAGAAAACCAGCTTGCTTACACCTCTCATTCTAATTTTAAAAATCTCCAAGTGTTGTGCAAAGCAGTTATGTATCTTTTTCCCCCTTAAGTTTACAAAGAGAAGCTTCAAAGTACAGGAAATCTGGGAGCTGGCCACTTTCCATCAGTAGAGTTTGCACAAGAACTGGGGAGGTGGAAAGAGAAGGGGGTGAAAATAATAGAAGTTTTTCCCTTGACCTCAGTGGGGCCACACCTCTTTCTCAGACCCCTGCTCTAGCCCTTACTCGACAGAGCGTTCACTGCAGCTGTTTTTTGTTTACACCCGGGCTGAAAAAGGAATTCTTCCTCATTAAAAAAGTTAGAAAGCAACTCCGTTAGTGTCAAGTCCCTGGGAACACCGATCCTCGTTCAAATAATGATAAGGGTAAAACTGGATGCTTTCCAACCTACTCATCTGCCAGGAGCAAAACAAGGACAAAGGAAATTCTTTAATATCCACGTGTGGCTACACTTTCATCAATACATCCTTTGGGTATTTGCTGTGTGCAGTAACTTTTTTGTCTCAGTTACAGTTTGAAGGGAGAATGCCCCAATACAGCAGGTGTTAGAAGTTCTAATTAGGTAATCAGTGATTGCACAAAGTAAAATTAAAATCAGTGGCATGCTATCCACTAGAAACAGGATAACAAAAGGTAAGTAGCAGGGCAGAATCAAACTTGGGAAGTGTCAAACAGAGAAGAGAACAGCACTCAACTAAGAAGTTGGTCCTTATTTCAATCCTCAGCAGCACTGTCCCATCCCCTCCACAACCTAGAGAGGAATCAGTGAGTCATCCTCATGGAGGGGCAACCCACTCACTTATATTTGTCACAGTTTACAGGAGCTGATGCCTTTTGCATTATGTGTAGCCTGAAGGATTACAACCTTGTGTTCAGACCTGAAATAAGTCCCAAGAGAGGCAGGATCAAGGTACTTGTACCTCCCCAAAAAGAACAGGCTGTTTGAAGGATTTCACATGATAGGAAGGACAGAGTGATCATGTCTGATTATGGCTTGACAGGGCACTAAGTGCCTCTACAGTTAGCAGGTACTTTGATTAAAATATAACTTCAGGTGCGGTTTTTAGTTCAATGGCTAATCAGGAAAAAATAAATATATATATATTCCTTTAGAGGAGCCGAAGACTAATGTAGTTGGATTTTCAAACTGCCACTGAAAAGTGAGCAATGTGACCATGAAAAAGGACATATGCATAATAAGGGCAGTCAAAAGTCACTCATGTAGATAATTTATAATATTTTAGACTAATAAAGATATAACACAGTTTTCAGTTACTTGGCTGATTGCCGGAGAGCTTCTGAAGGGCTACAAGATGCAGCATTTTTAAGTTCTGCAGCTCAAAAGAAGAGGTCTAATTTACTCAGAATGGGAGAATGGGAGTAGATGAGTTAAGCCTATTTCTTGTCCATCATTTGCTTCTCACCACAGAGGTGCTTGGAGCATGCACTCTGAGTGTGAGAAAACTGAATTGCCACCAACAACGTGACTTCCTTAAAAACAGAGCATTATTTATTTTACCAGCCTGGTCTGTGCAAAAGGGTTTGTCAAACTACACCACTCATTTTTTGCTTATGAGGTGTAACTGCCCAAGACCCAAAATACAAGAGGAAAAATAATCTCTAGTGTTACTTATTTCTTCATTTCCTGCAGTTTTATTTTTGTTGTGGTAGAATACATTTTATAATGCTCAGAGTCTTCCAGCATTTAGACACCATCAAATATATTCAGAAGTAGATCACATACCACATGAAAAAGGAGGAAACATCTTCACATTTTTTTTCCCCATAATTAATTGCCTGAACAAAAAAGAGATGTGGGGGAGAGAGACTAAAGAGATAGTTTCCTAGTGCATACATCTGTTACCATTCCCTAAGCCTCTTCCTGGGAAAAAGCCTGATGAAACATATTAGCATTACATCATGCTTCAAAAGTGGTAACATCCAAGCTCAGGAGAATTCAAGTACTAACTACTTATCATGTCTCTTTAATTATTAAATCCAGTTCAGTCAGCTGGACTGCAAATTAATTACCTTCAGATGCCAGTTGCTGTTCAACTATCCCTGGTAATGCACAGAGTATGGTACTTGTAAGCACAGAGTTGCTCCTCAAGTGCTGGTTTTGCAGTATCCACTCACAGATGCAGCAGAAGTCCTCAAAAATTAACCCAAAAGGTCACAAATGCACCTGAGGAAGAGTTCTTTGGGAGCTCATGTCACCAAGATAACTAAATCCATGGCATGCAACCTCATGAGTAGTGCAGACATCTGTTAAGGATGACAACGATTTTCCCTAAGTTGATAGCCACCTTTTATCTTTCAATATGGGAAGATTCAGCCCCAGAGTAAGTAAAGTCAGCTGTGCACTGGCCCAGGTATGGGATTGCAGTATTTTGAGGAAAAACAAGTTAAATGCAAACATGTTGTTGTGCAACAGTTACTCAGAAGCACAAATAGATGTAGGATGGTGTAAACATTGAATAGTGGATGAAAAGTCAATAAAAAGATGAACGATGCACATTAGAAATTCACTTAATTGTTTTAATCCATCTGCATCATAGTTCTTTGAACGCAGCCTTTCAGCTTCTCAACTGCAGGCAGTTTTACAGTTACCATAATTCCTTCAGAAGCCTTTCCTTTTTTTTTGCCCAGTGGTGCATTTTGAGCAAAAGCCTGCGCTAGCCTCAGAAGTGAAAGGAACCCCAACAAACTGCTCAGCAGTTTGACACTTCAATTCTATTCGTTCAAAATACAGAGGACAGAAAAAAACCCAAGCTCAGTGCCAACTTTGAGAGCACACTGCTTCTTCTCCATGAGGTTTCCAGAGAACTTTAGGTGCAGGGATAGTCTCTTCACCAGCACACACAAGAGTACTAACTGTTCACTCGTGCTGGTTTTGGCTGGAATAGTTAATTTTCTTCGTAGTAGCTGGTATGGGGCTGTGTTTTGGATTTGTGCTGAAAACACCATAGATAATAGAAAGATATTTTATTATTGCTGAGCAGTGCTTGCACAGAGTCAAGGCCTTTTCTGCTCCTCATCCCACCCCACCAGTGAAGGATCTTGGGGTGCACAAAGAGCTGGGAGGAGACACATCCAGGACAGCTGACCCCAACTGTCCACAGGGATAGTCCAGACCATGACATCACACTCTGCATGTAAAGCTGGGGGAAGAAGGAAGGGGGGGACATTCAGAGTGATGATGTTTGTCTTCCTGAGTGGCTGTTGTACATGATGGAGCCCTGCTTTCCTGGAGAAGGCTGAACACCTGTCTGCCCATGGGAAGCAGTGAATGAATTTCTTGTTTTGCTTTGCTTTTGTGTGCAGCCTTTGCTTTACCTAGGAAACTGTCTTTATCCTAACCCAGGAGTTATCTCATTTTTAACTCCTGATTCTCCCTCCCATCCTGTCTGGGGAAGGTGAGCAAGTGGCTGTGTGGGGCTGAGCTGCCAAGCTGGGCTTAAACCACACTACTACTTTAGAAAATATTGTTGCAAGGCAGAATGTATGTTTAATAAACCACTTATGCAAGATTATTTTGTTAAACTCCTGAGATTTTTACATCGCTAAGACTTTCAATTTACTTCTCACACCGTGTTCTCCCGCTTTGGGCTTGCTTTGGCTGTATCTATTGTATTTTGATCATCTTTGTGGGAGAGTGCCTTTCAGGGCTACCTCTATATTATTGCAATGGCCTTCAAGATAGTCTCTGCCTTCCTTTGTTTTCTTATAAACTGCTCCACAAACAGCTGAGAGATCTTAAAGTGTCTCTTAAAACCTGACACTAGAATTCTGGTTAAGCTTGCCAAGATTCCTGTGTTAACAACCCTATTTTATTCAGGTAGGTACAGATTTTTCCATGCCTCCGCCCCTTACACACTCTATTTATTTAGTTCTTTTATGCAGATTCCTGTACCTTTCACAATGGATTGTGACTCACTTCAAATCCCCTTTCCTTTTCCTTCCCCCTCTCCACACCACGGCTGACAATATTTACTCATTTTCTTTAGAACCTCTAAAGAGCATGAATTCTAATGTTTGAAGTTGGATCGCGTCTGATTAATTAAATATATATTATGGTGGTGCCAGCAGCATGACTATAATTAAAGCTTTATTGGTTTTTTTCTTATTTTAATCAAAAGCTCTGATTTTCAAGTGTTCCCTCACTCCTATACGTGCTTGCTCCCTCCCTCTCTTGCTCCATGTCTCTCCCCCATCTGTGTTCCCTTCTGCACACATGCTCACCTGCCCATTATCTCTCACACCTGCATTCCCAAGTGCTCACATTCTGTGGCAAATCCTCCTCACCTGTCAAAAGGGCAGGAGGCCAAGGACATCCTTCCAAAAAGGAGCCCCCACCAGCTGCCTCCCTGGTCCCCTCCCATGGCACCCTTTACTCAAAGCTCTTCCTTCTCTCAACACCACACAGCTCATCACACTCAACCACTGTGGCTTTCGCAAAACCCAAGCGAAAATCCAGCAGAAATTTTGTTTTCTAAAAGAAACATTTCACAGGGGCAGAGAAAGCAGGTGGCTAACGAAAGCAAGCAGAAAATCCCTGAACATCCTTAGCATAATCCAAACACAGCTACTGTAAGCACATCCTGGAAAACTTAGCCCTCCAAACACAGCCGTGACCTCGCGACACGATGCACGTGAGAGGACGCTCACACAGCCTCACTGGAGCAGAAAGCTGTGCTGCTGCGGATGCAGTTGTGGGCCACAGCCTGTCTCTAATGTCTCAGGTCACTCAAGGGACACCAGCAGTGTGAAACCAGGCCAGTGATAACAGGTTTTTAAAATAATTTGAAATAGTGGTTCCCCAAACACAAATGAGCAGTGCCTTTGTTGTCACATGGTCCTGTATTTTAAAAAACTTTCTAAAAATCTTTCTTAACAGCACAATACCAAAGGAAGACAAGCAGGTACACAAAGGGAAGAATAATGCAGGCCTGAAGCTGTCTGTAGTAGTGACTCTGTTTTGAATGGAAGAACTTTATGGAATGAGAAGCTTCAAGTGGACAGCTACACTGATAAGTCTGTACCAACAGGGGCCCATATTCTCAGAAGAAACAACAACTAAATAATGATAAAACCCAGGAAATACTTGTTTGCAAATAATCAGCATTTCTTTGGCATTGTACTTAAGTTCTTGCCTGTCAGTTTGTTACTCAATTACAAAACATACTATCAATATAATCTTTCAAAATGAATATGTGTCCTTCAACTAATATTCTATTTTTGCAACACCTTTTTTAGGAGTCCACATATTTTTCAGGAAAAATATGATCCTTCAAATTCTATCACTAGAAAGGCAGCTAATCCCTCCCAGATCCAACCACAACGAAAACCACACTGAAATATAGCTCACTAAGCCCATTATAAACTTAAAGCCTTGCCTTGAAAGGGGACATAGGTAAGACTGCATGAATCTTTCTGAAGTGCTTCATAAATGCTTGTTGAAACAGTAAACTCGTTTTATGGATGAAGTACAGATGTTGGCTAAGTCATATGTGGGACTGGACGAGAGCTGGGAATCGGAATCAAGTCACCCAAGCTGGTAAGTTTTTGCCCAGTTGCAATGTCTCCATTTTACAAGATCCCTGTTCCTGAACTACTCACCTCTTGTGCAAATGACTCTGCTTTCTTCCGCAGGTTCTTTTCCAGTTCAAAGTTTACATGAAGCTCTTCATATTCCTCTACTGCCAGCACAGACACTGGTTATAAGAATAAAACAAGATCAGAAATAAAAGTAGAACAGATCAAAAGAAGTACTGTTTGATTTACCCAGATAAGCTGCTATTCCCTAGTACCATGAATCCCTGACTGACAGCACGACCTAGTTTTACATTTCCATATACAGTCTGCTTTGCAATATTTGTCCTGTTTGCTCTAAACCTCACTACAGATGTGCACAATTACTGATCTAAATAGAGTAATACTCCTCCTGTTCAGACTCAAAATCTCCAGTAACAGGCATCAAGTACCACAGAGCACATTTTGCCTCTTTGGGTGTATGTGACCAAAACCTCAAGAGAGCTTTGCTGAATCAATCAAAGATTACCATGTTATTTCTGAGGAACCTGTATTCGTTAACCTGGTTTGGAGATGAGCATAACACTTTTTAAAGGTAGATACAGTAAGTGGTGATTGACAGTGGGATACACATCCCAGCCCACTTGACTCTCAAGATGATGCTAACTTAAAAAACAAAAAACCAAACAAAACCCCCCATACAAAAAATACCCACCAACCAACCCACATAATTAGAAAGACTTAAGATAAATTCATCAACTCTGACTGAAATGCATGAACTGCACAGGTCCAACACAGTGCCACACAGACACAGGATACAGGAGCTATTGAATTAGCTACTTAGGTAGCTCACTTCAAGCATATGAAAAAATCTTGCTTCAACCCTTCCTGGGAAACAGGCAAATGTGAAACTAGGGGTTGTTCTTTCCATAATGCTTAGAAAAAAGAAAACATTTCAGCAACTTTTCACCTGCCACACTGTCCCACTGAAAGCTTCAAACTAATCTGTTTAACCAACGTTCTGAAGTTTGGTGTTGTAAGATCCTTCTAGTACTGCCTGTCATAGGCTTAAGCAATGCAGAGACATGGAAGAGGTAAGAGATGGACACTTTGTGGAAGCTTACAGGACATGCCCTACTGTATCTCAGCCAGACCCACTGTCTTCCACTTCAGGAAAATGTGGAACAGCCAATGAGACTTTTTACCAAACCATTTTTAATTTCACAAAGCTAAATAAGCAGTAAGAGGAAAGGGCAGAGTAATTCAAGGCACTAAAACTTTTCCCTCCCCTCAAAACTTCTTTGGGGTCAATCATTACTCATGTAGAAGCACCTACCTTCATTAAGCAAAACTTCCCTTTTCTGAGCCATATCTCTTTTTAGACTTTCCCTGCCCTAGTTTTACCTCTCCTCTCTTTCCAGGAAGCAAAAATTTCTGATTTCCTTCCATAACTTGGAAATCATATTTCTGACTTTCTAGCTCTCCTGCCTTTTTCTCATCATGCTCTGAATGTAAAACAAGTTGCTTCCAAGTCTTTAGACATTCAAAGTAATTAGCTGCATCCCAACTAAAAGGAAAGCTGGTATAACGATTTAGGAAAATGGGAGATTAAGGTTCAAACTCCATCTCTGTGAAGGACTGCCTTCCTGCCCTAGTTTGCCACTTGTGCCACACAGGGAAAAGTTTTCCTGTTCTCAGGTAACATCTGCTATTTACACTGTCACATTTTCCTGGAGTGCAGAGAGTCTGGAACAGTCCATGTGTTGATGCTGTGCAGCAATAAGGTCGAGTGTCAGATCTGGACCACAGTCACTCTTCCGTAACCTACTCTTTGTACTAAAACATTAAAGCTCTAAAGCTTCTGCAAAGGATGTAGCAAACTTTCAGAGAACCTGCTGAGAGCACACACCTCTGTTACACTTCTCCAACAGTTTTTGTTGCTTATTAACTTCAGTTGTCAAATCAGCCTTTTCTTCTTTCAACTTATTTACCTAGGAAAGTATAAAGAGCACATCAAAAACAGGAGCATATTAGTTAGTGGCATAAGGCATACAGCACATACATAATGCAAGCAGTATTTTGCTGTCAGTAGTTGTGTTTCCTAGGTTTGGCTTGATGCTGGGGTTTCCAGTGGGATGGAAAGCATTTTTACTCCACCTTACAGATGTCATAACAAAAGTCATAAAAGGTTATGAACTAATCCTCCCGTGGCACATTCCAGTCACAGCTGCACATATAATATCTTTGGAACCTTTCAGGATCAGGTGCCATAGCACCTGGTTGAAAAGTTACTTGACTTTTTGCATTTTAATATAGTCAGACTCCTGTTTTGCCTTTTTTCCCCTGAGTTCTGTTTATTGTCCAAGACTTGTCAGCTGTGTCTTTCTGAATGCAAGTGTTGCATAGACAGGAAGAGCCACTAAGTCCTGACTTGCATCAGTACATGGCTTATCCAGTCTTCAAGCAGGAATGAAACTCTGCTGGCTCAAAAGGCCAATTTGCTGGTCTAATTACCATGACACAGCACTGCCAATGACTAAACCTAAGGATATGCTCAATGAAGTAGCACCAGTGATTAAACTACGTGCCCTACAAAAGTATTTCTTACAGATCTACAAGTTTAAGGAAATGCAAAAAGCCCCTGCAGGCTGTGATGGGTGAGGGGCTGTCAGGAAGGGGAGGTGACAGTTGTAATATGGGCACTAGAACAGATCAAACAGATAAGGAGAAGTCATGTGCCAGCAACAGTGGCAGACTGGCCTGTGACGTAGAAGGTTCCTTCCTGGGATGTGCCCTAAGTGATCCATCACTGGCAGGACTTGGGATTAGACAGTATTCAATTAACTTCACAACTGAGCGTTTTTAGCAAAATTAGATACAGAAAGTACCGACTCCACGCTAAGATGGTCTCGCCTTCCATGCTACAATACATACTTCTTCAATTACTTCTGCAAGTTTGCACCTCAGGTTTTCCAGTTCAATGGCCAAGGTCTTCTTTTCCTCATGAACAGATACAATTTGATCCCGCAGCTCTACAGTTTGAGGATGGAAATGAAAAATGTATTTTATTCGAAAAACAACAACAAAGGAAATGTCATAGCAATGCAAGCACAGTTCAGTATGAAACACCTGAACTACGTATCAAGCATCAATTGTAATCAAGGAACACCCTCAATAATTTATGAGCTTTGCACAAGTGTCAAGTAACAGATCTATAACTGGGCCACAGTTTCAGATCTACTCTGTTGAGGTAAGCTCCTTGTTCAGTACTGCTGTCTTTATCTGCATTCTGAATGATTCATTTCCTGCTCAAACGGGGCCAATGCTGCCACCACAGAGTGTCCTCAGTCCTACTCAGGAGACTGTCACATCACAGAGACTCTGGTATGGAGGCAGCAGAAAGCAATTTTTAAGAGGCATCCTTTAAAACAAATTAATGCACTTCAATTATTTTTGGATCATGAGTTCTTGTCACAAGGGAAATAAACAAAACAACAGGCAGTTAATACTTGGGAGGTTTTCACTGAAGAAATTGTCCTGAACAGCTGCCAATTTATAGTCTTTGCAACATTATGTGAACAGAGTCAGAATATAACCTTTACTGATGGAAGAGCTAATGCTTGTAATTTTCCCCTCAGAATTTTTGTTCCTTAATTATTAAAATATGAAATAAATTAAATTCACAATGGAATAAAACATTTGATTATAATCACTTCTTAACAGGAGATCAGTTTGCATACATAATATATCAAGGTTTAGGTTAACATAAAATCACCACAAAAATAAAAATTTATTGATATATATTAGCTTTCAGTAAGTGCTCTCATTCCCCACCTGCTTCCAGTATTTCACAGCACTGCTGTTCATTGAATACCAGCCACGAGTTGAGAAAATTGTGGCTAATCAATTGCAGATGATGATGACATGCTGGATGTCATTCTGTTGGTCTCACATCTTGAAAATGTCCATTCTGTACCAGCATCCCCCCTCCCAATTCAGGAGCCTCAGATTTATTGTCCTCTAAATTAAAGGCATACACTTTCTCAGATAAATAAAAATACTTGTTTTCCCAGAAGATTCTTATCCACATTGTCCGTTTTATGGATTCGTGCTTTCCAGCAAAATTAATGGTAAAAAAAAGTCTCCCTGAAATTTATGGTACCTGGATAAAGTCTGGTTTGTATCAACCTCATCATCCAGAGAAGAAAGCATATCCACATACCACTAAGAGCCTCAGATTCTACTACCTTATTTGTGTGTCCCTACAGAAAAGTGGTGGAAGAAATCATTCCAAGAAACATCCAATACTTTGTTGAGTGGTGAGAAGGCTGAAAGACTTACAAGATCCCCAAAATACCACTTTTCATGCTTTAATGAATTGTTCATCAAGACAGAAAGCAGATATATCAGAGGCTTTCTACAATATTTCTCTAATTTGACCCTGCTACCCTCCTAAAAATGTTCTCCTCTGATCTGCAGCCAGTCTTTGCTCTCTAAATGTATTCCTGACATCTTTCTCCAATAAAGACAAGAGGTACTCCAAAGCCTTATTCCCCATTCAGGTGGCTTGCATGGTGTGCATCTCACCATTTGCTGCCTCTTTTCCTACATCTATAAGATGGAAAACTGCTTATTATAGAAGGGTACTATGGCACCTTTTTTCTTGGGTGGGATTGTTTTACATGCATTTTTACAACACACATTGTTCTTCCTGAGTGATACTTTGTACCACTTCATTGCTACCACTGCATTCAAAAAGAAAGCAATTAACAAGGTCACACTGAAAGTTCAAAAAAGCTGTACTTAAACATCATTTGCTACTGTAAGGCACAATCTGAAAAAAAGTGAATCTTTTTGTTTAAAGAAATGAAAGACAACCTCTCTTGTCACCAAATCCAGAAAATGGGCATGCCCCTGTTTTGCCTGCTATGACACAACAACGTACAAAATCACAGTGATGTCATCTCAGAGATGAGAAAGTCTGATTTTGGACTACAGAAATACAAAGTGCCCTTCAAAAAAGAACCAGAAATTTCTAATTTCTGAAAAAAAAAGCACAGATTTCTCTTATCAATGTATTTCCATGTTCTCAAGCGTTGCTGTTTTACTCAGTGCAACAGTCCCTTTTTAAGCTGCTTGTTTGGTACTAGCTCTGAAACACGAATAAACTTTGTGCATACAAAGGTATATAACAGAAATAGAAATGGAGAGTCCTGTCTTACAAGCTTTGAAATAATGACATTGCAATTGAAGCAATACCAAGGTGACCATGACCTTCTGCTTAACTTTTACTTTGTTAAGGGTCTTAGGAAATATTTCTTTTACTGACTCAGTAACACTGAACTCTCTTAGCAGGGTAGATCTCATTTTCCTATTGCATTGTAACTTCCTTTGCAGGCTGTATAACCCCCATACATGTTACACAGTGTCACCACCAGCCCACCATGTTCTTGGTCATTCCTGGAAATCCTTCTGTCCACTCTCAGAACCATGACTCAGAACCAGATGGATCTCTGGTCCAAACCAACACTGTTACTCTTGAGACAACTTCTGCCTTGCACGGTGGTGTAGGATCGGCAACAATGCTCACCTTTTATTTGCTGCTGACAGTGCACAGAGTTGCATGATCCAGAGGTAGCTTCTGTATCCGTGGATGATTCATCCTCATCAATGTTAATCTCTTCAGTGATAATTTCTGGGCCCAGTTTGGCCATATAAAGCATACTAATTCTTTTCAAGGTTTTATTTTCTTTGTTCAGCTGAAAGGCAAGAAGGATAAACAGTAAGAAGCTGTCTTTAAGCTGCTGGGCACAAAAAAAGAGTTAACTGGTTTTTTTTCCTTTGTCATGAAAAGATCTATCAAACAAAGAAGACAGAGTAACATTAGATTAAATGTTTCATTGAACATTAAAATGGTCTGAAGATGGGATGCTTGTCCACTTTCTCCTCTGAAAGCCTTGAATTCAACACGTTGCTTTATCCATGCCCTTGTTTCACCTCCAGTACTTGTGTTTAATAAATACTCTGTGTAGGTTCAAATCAATAAAGTCAACTATCAAGCTTACTTAATGCTACACATGCTTTGTGACAGCTGCTTCAGCTTCTCAACCTAAAGCACATCCTAGCATCAACAGGAGTCCCAGCTCAATGACCTAAAGAAGAGTTTATGTTCCTGAAAGCTCATCTGGTTTTCCCAGCTGTATCAATTGCTTAAATAAAAATTCTTACCTTCTCCTATGCCTTGTTTTGCTTATAAGCTACAAACACAACTACTATATTCCTAGTCACAAAAGAATTATCTCAAAATTCTTTTGAGTCAACATATATAAGATAAAAGCCATCTCATAAACCAATTCTTTATGGGTCAGACCACAAGTCAGAAACCAGTTTGGGTTGGATGCTTAAACACTTGACTGGTTGGTGGATGGTACAGAAGAGGTTCTTGCAAGGCATCTCCGTCTTGATCAAAGTGCCAGGAAAAACTGAACATGAATCACTGCAAATGTTTCATTCTCATAATTTCTTTCACTGTCTGCATCCAGACACCCCGAAGCAGCAGCTCTCTGCAAGCTCAGCACAGCCTCAGTGTTGTTCAGGTCAATGTTGGGGCGATTTGTCCACCCACCAGCCAGGCATTCTCTGTGTTCAGGTTTAAGAATGAGACTCAGTTCTCTACTAATGACATATGTGTGAAAGTCTACATGGAGTTCAGAAGTCCAATATGTACCTTCAAAGAAAACACAGACTGTACAGTTCATCTCACCTTGAATTTTTACCTAAGCAATCATCTTTAATCCCCCTTTTCCTCAGCCCTTCAACTATGGGAGATTTACTCAAGAACTTCTTCATCTCATTCCCAAGGAATGAAACTGAGCAAGGGGGAAGAGTGGTGTGAGGAACCTTACATGGCTTAGTCAACTCACAGCAACAAACAGCCCCACGGAGTAAAGCAAGTCTTTGAACTGCCCTTGTACATGCATTACAGGGAAAGTGCAGAGAAGAAGACAAGTTGCATAAATGTGTTCATTTTCTTACTTATATGCTGATTGTCTATCTTATGAATTCTAATATAGTGTCATTATGCAAACAATTAAGTAAATACCTCCCGAAAGTACATTGCTAATGCATCTAAATTAAAGTGATTTCTTGCTGGTGTGATTTTTACCATATTTAAGGATGTACTTTGGGCAGGGAATGGGGAGGGGGGGGAAAAAAAAAGAAAAAAAAGGCAGTCAGCATTGCTAATGAAATTTGGTTCAAAATTGCTGTAATCCATTTTCTGATGAAGTGGCTCAGATGCATTTTACACAACCAAAAATATATAAGAGAGATAAAAACATTCTTTAATAATAATGCACTTCTGATGAGATGGAATATAGAAAATTACACACTTGCTAAATTCATCAGACTAGACGCAATCAACAGAGCAGTGGAGGTCACCTTTCCCCTGCCCTCGCTTTGCTTTCATAAACAATCACCTGAAATGTAATGCAGTGGTTGACTTTTTCCATTCGATTTAGTCACTGAAATGCTCATTATTGTTTTCACACAGGAGAGTTCTAAAACTTATTTTCCATTTAACCTAAATGCATATGAAAACTAGATATGAGGATGCTGGCCCATGAAAACAGAAACTACGTTAAAATGTTGGGGGTTTATTCTTTAAAGGCAGTAATTGTATTTTGCATCTCACATATGGCTTTTAGTTTTTTCCCACTTTGAAAGTATTTCACAGATCCACAAGATTATACAAAAACATATAAGGGTCATGCATAAAATCTCAAGTTTTAAATAAATAAAGAGATAAATAGGTAAATAAATAGATCAGATAAAACAGCATCACCATGATTCTTCTCACCTTAGAAGCCAAAGCCTCAGCACTTTCACGGCACGTCTTCTCAATTTCAAGATGGTTCTGAATACAGTTTACTTCCTCAATAACCATGTGAGAAACTAAGGGAAGAGTTCAGAAATTAGTCAGGATTTTCCTGAGTTTGACACATGCTTCCCATGATCAGAAACAGTTCATCTTCTTTTTCTAACTTCCAATATAAGTATTTCAAATACAGGGAAGTACATACTTAGATAATCTCCACAGATAAGAACTGTTTTCAGCATTGAATATTTGTTTTGTTTCTTTAAGCAACTCTCTCAAGCCGTGTTTGCAACATTAGAGGGGCAACTGTAGAACTGAGCACAAACTTATGGAAGCAGAAGGCCAGCAGGAGCCTCTGTGACCATCCTCATTCATCACCATTATTTCACTAACACTTGAGGAATCAGTGAAACCTTTAGGAATGTCCCTTAAGATTGCCATCATAATCCTCTTGAAAATTTGGTATGGATGCCATTGTCAAAGATTGGAACCTCACCATTTTTAAACCACAAGATTAACTCAGGTGTGTCACAAAGTTTCGTTTTCTGGTCCAAACTGTTTCTTGTCTTGTTTGAAGTCTCTCTGTGCTTGAGCACGCCCTAAAATAAGCACCATGGTCTCACCTACCTTCACTGTCCACAACATAGATTCCAACACACACACACACACACACACACACACACACACAATCTACCCTGAGACCAGGGCAAGACTGGGCTGTCTGACTGCATAGGAAACCAGCAACACATTGGTTAGTTGAGTAGCTGCATGAAGGACGTGAGATCTACAAAATACGAGCAGACAATAAAAGAAAAAGCAGGTAAATCTTGGTCTAAAAACTGTGTTCACATGAAGTCTTCTAACAGCAAAGCTACCACACCTTTTCTTTGGTTGTCTTCTTATTTCCATTTCTCCTGACTATGTAGAAATTATCTGCTCCAAGTGTGCTGTACCAGCTGCTACACTTAATTTGAGAGTAGAGAAGTTTCAGGTAATACATGTCCATATCTCTTCTGGTTTTATTCTACAGAGCCCTGGGAGCTTTGAGCAACGAGATGCTTTGGGCTGGATGAGGGAGCAGTGGAGATACAGAGCTGCTCCCATTTTACAGACAGGAATCTAATGGCCTCAAGCAAGGCTAAAGTTAGGAAACAAGGATTGGGCTCACATGGCAGAACTAGGGATTACTCTTGGTTCATTTAAACTTAATTAACCTGCAATTATGATTAACTCAGGGGAAAAAAGTCTTTCCAAATTAAATACAAAAAATATATTATTTCCTAAGTCTGTCCAAAGTTCTTATTATGTCAATATTAATATTCATAAAGAAGCACTAAGTGGCCTGAAACATCTCTAACCTTGACAGTTTTTTTCAGGGGTAATAATAATCCGCAGCAAATGCAGGCCAACCAAAAACCACTTAACTAATTAGTAGTTGCAGTCACCGAGAAAACATGAATCAACACTGTTATTACAAGTGGCACATTTGAGTGGCATCTAATTATGACTTGATGAGCACGATACTTGCATTATCAACATTACTACTGCATCCCATCAGGGACTAAAAGCCGCTGATGGCATTGACTGCGAGAAACTCCCCCTCAATGGTTCTGCAGCACCCAACAATCTCCTTGGCAGGGGCACCCTCACTAAATGACATGTTAAGCGTAATTACTGGTAGACATTGTAAATAAACAGGATTGGAAGTGAAAATTGTACCAAGTGCATAAGACACAATCTGACACATTGGAAGTGGCAGCCTTAATTGAGAGTTTCTTTGACTGCTCAAGATCATTTCAACTGCATTTCTCGGAGGACAGTGATTATAACTGTGGAGACAGACGGCATAATGGTATCAGCACTGCTGACAGAGCAGTGAATTAAATTGTATCTGCTGTTGTGTGAAAGCCTTGATGAGAGGTACAGATCCTTAGTGGTCTTATCATTATAACACAATGGTCATGTTGTCATCAACCTTGCTGGCTCCAATTGAAAAGAAATGATTGTGTGTTGAAGCTTTCCCCCCCACCACCACCTTCTATCTCTTGTGCTCAATAGAACCAATTTTCAGAGAGCTATGAAATCACGCAATAGGGCCTAAAATGCAGCTGCTTGGCATACAAACGGGGCCCCATTAAACTGGAATCACACACAATATGTGTTTATGCCAGGAGAACAAATAGAAGCTGAGTACAGGCCAAGTTTATTCACAGACACAAAGCCAATGTAGCTCTTCATCAATATAATTGCCTTTTATATTGTCGTTTAAATAATGGGCTCTATTATTGCTTTAAAATCCTAATATTCCTGGCATTTTATCACTATGTTTACAAGGTATGTCCTTTAAAAATGTGAAAGGAAGATAAAAGAAACCTATAAAATCTTACAACATCAAATATTACCTCAGATTTTAAGTCTTAACTACTTGACATTTTCTGCCACACTCCAGTATTCCTCATATCATAACAAAAACAAAACAGGCAGCCGTTTTTCCAGAGGAATTATACTTCCTAGAGAACATTCTTCCCTCACAGAACAGTTACCTAAGATCATTTAAGGCAGTAGACAATTCCTGTTGATTTTAGATTATTTCCCACAATTGTATCACATGAGCTATTATAAAACAGAAGTGAGCAAATTTCTCTATTAACACAGTCACACAAAAGTGTAGACCATGTGATTTCCTTCTCCTGCATTAACTTCATCCACATTTCTGATGCTTCATCGTGCAGTTCACTGTACTGGCACAAACCAGACATAACAGACCACAATCCCATTGTAATTGTCTCTTCTAAGAAGCTATTCCACTAGGATACTTCCACTCCCATTAGATGTGCTTTGTTGCTTCCAGACACCATACGGTTTCAATAGAACCATTACCATAAAAGTGTAAAACTGAATATTGACATTCTCACAGCCCAGACAAGATAGAACTTGCTCTAAAAATCATCAAGTGAGAGCAGCTCATCCTAAAAACCGTTACTGGTGTGTCTATGCTTAAAGTACTTTTACTCCTTCATGAAAAAAAATTGCCATTATTATTATTAGAAATCTCAGCAACAGTATCAAATCCCACTCACTTCATGGATGTGTCATTCCAAAATCACTTTCAGAATCCAGGTGAGATAGAGCCACATTTGCACCACTGTACTTTCACCACTTTGCACCGTGGGAATGACTACCTGTGCCAGAGTACAAATGCTGTAACAGCGTTTAGTCTGGCTATGGGCAAAGTCTCACTGGATTAGCTCCTCAAAACACAGCTTTGAAGGAGAAACAGCAAATGGACCTGAATCTCAGCATTCCTAACACTGCTGTAGAGTGTGCAGAATTATGTTCATAACTGTCTACATCAAGAAAATCCCACTGACATTATCAGCTTACTTTTCTGAAACTCCTCCAGTTTTTTGACAGCCTCATCTCGTTCCTGCTTGATTTTGTCACACTGTAGGAAAAGAGAAAATTGAAATGAAACACTGATCCCGGTTATTTAATTAGCAGTCAGTCACAACATGCAAAATCAACAAAGATCAATTGCCAGCACAATAATGTACAGAAGCCTATCAAAGCATGTTTTCTTCTTCCTTTCAGCCATGTAAGATCGATGGAAATTATGCATAAAAAATTCATTACCCAGAGAATTTCTTAACCAAACTGGCACATTGTACTTGATTCTAGGTTCCCATTCAGAGCTACTCTGAAAATATTTTAGAAGAGACACATTATCCAAAACTGATATAAACAGTCATCCACATTACACCAACATTAAAAGCAAAATTTTGCATGTCAAAAATATGCCTTAAGTCTAGTTTCTCTAATATAAATAGACTCGGAAAAGAGGCCTGTATTTCTATACCTACCATGTGCAAGGAAAACCTCAAAGCCAATCATCAGGGACAGCTGTTTAGTTTCACAACATTATGAGCAAAGCTCCAGACTTGCAGAGAGCAAGACACTCATTTTCATGCTTTAAGGACTTCCCGCCACCCCAGTTTTATTAATTTTGTGGTTATTACTAACACTACACAGGCCTGCAATCACTGATCTTATGATGGAACGGTTTCTTCAAAGAGAAAGAATAAAACAGATGTTAAATAGACTTCTCTAAGAAAACCCATTCTGTAAGTAAATGAAAGAACTCAAAGAAATGAGTAAAATTCACAAGGGACACAGTCAATGATTAATCACAGTGTGAAAAACACATGACCCGGGGGGAAGTATGACTGGCACACAAGGTGTCTTACACACACATTCTTCCTCACATGTGGCTGTGCATGTTTACAGCAATAAATCAACCTAAGACCATGAAATAACTTCTAGAAGAGATCTGTGTGAGTGAGCTTCTTACAGTGCAACTCCGATTACAAGGATACTGGCTGCTGGAACAGAAAAAAAAAACCTGAAATGATTTTGCTCGATCTTCAGTTTTTCCACATGAGGAGCCACTTTGAGTTAGCTGGGAAAGGAGCCTGCTGTTAAGTAACAAGAAGGGGGAGAGTCTGATTCAAAGGCAGCCAAATTCAAAAGAACCCTTCTATCGGCTACAGAGGACCCTGGATGAGGCCCAAAGAAGGATCTGCTCTTGGGCAAGGCGAGGATGCCATCGGTGTTGCCTTCAGGGGCAGCCTCCATGCAGCTGATGGCTCTGTGGGAGCAAAGGAATTGCACTCAACAAGCAATCTCTCTTCTCATGGCCATGGGGTGATGAGGCTTCAAGGGACAACGGCTGAGTAGGGAGACAGGTCAGTCACCAGCTGCTGTAAGGTCTGTGGAACAAGGCAGAGCTGCAGAAGAAGCAAAGACGTGCTGAGCAAGCGGCGCTGGACGAGGACTCACGGTTTCCTGGGGCCCTGTTAACAAAGAACCTGTTAAGAGAATCTTGCACAGGAAAGGTGGGGAAGGGAAATCTGTGCATGAATCTTGCTGCTCGCTGCCCTCCGTTTCCTCAGCAAAAATTTGTGTTACCTTAGTGGCAGAAGTGCAGTCTGAGAGCACAAGGCAGTGAAAGATGCAGAGAGTATTTCTGATTGTTCCGGCAGAGCACGGTTCTGCTGCAAAAGGGGAATCACTGTGAGCTGCTGCCTCCTTGTATTTCCCAAGAAAGACACTGGAGCCACACTGACATACTTCACCCACGGATTTTTCTGCACACTGCAAGCTTTCAGCCCACTGCACATTAAGTGAGCAAACGCCTTCAATGCTCAGTTTAAAAACCAGGAACATTCGCATTTTAAGGATCTCTGGAAGTCAACGACGCTTTCCTACTGACGGAAACCTTGATGTAGAGGACAGAGCATACTCCCTATTCCCAACCACAGGAAAAACTCCTTTAAAAATCCTCCAGGCAACACGCTGTAAGGCGTAGCAGCTTTCCCTGTGCAGTGAAAGGGGAAGTTAAATGACCTATTCCACTTCACCTCGAGTGCTATTTGCAGAGAGAGCTCCATTTGGACCACGGCAAGCTGACAATTCTCCTCATAACTGCGACATTTCTCTGCACAATCAGGGTCTCCAGGCTTGGGTCTCTGCAGAGCAATTCCTGCTCCCAGTCTCAGCTTTCTCAATACTTTTCTTTTGCTGCTACTGTGCTTCAGAATGAAAGAGGAGGAAGAAAAGGAGAGCGGGAGATTGCTGCCCTTGCTGAAATGATCAATGGGAAGCACTTTGCCTCCTGTCTTGCAATCAGAGCCGTGCAAGCGGGGCTGTTACAGGTCCTTCCAAAAAAATACCCCAGTTTATCTCCCAAGAATTAGAAAAATTTGAGTTGTCTTTATCTACTTGAACTGCTTCAAATTTGAAATTTACAAAAAAATAAAAATCCTAGAAACTATTTTTCATAACAAAAAATATTGTCACCCTTTAAAATAGAAAAGTTTAGAAATATCAAAATTTAGAAGTATGAGCTGCTCACAAAAAGCTGCACAGAAGTCTTAAAAATTCACAACAGCCTCACTTCTCAAAAAAGCAATTTGACGTATATATAGTAGAACTGTTAAAGGGCAAAAGTATCACTATTCCTAAATACTAAAAAGCAAACAGCATAACATTATCATAAAATTCACTGTTCACTTACCACATTCAAGCACATGCAACTGTTGAGGAGAAACAGTGTATATTTACCAAGTTTCCCCTTGTCAGTATTAAGGGATAGCTCCATACTTGAGTATCCTCAAACAAAAATAAAAAAGTTAATAACTCCTGGACTGTCAGTCAA
Organism: Ptilonorhynchus violaceus; assembly: GCA_013397565.1. Taxonomy (NCBI): domain Eukaryota; kingdom Metazoa; phylum Chordata; class Aves; order Passeriformes; family Ptilonorhynchidae; genus Ptilonorhynchus; species Ptilonorhynchus violaceus. The sequence goes on along the minus strand of VZRJ01012357.1, from coordinate 2,134,948 downwards.
TTTTCTGTTTTTAACTTAATTCTTTCAAGAGTTTCAGCTTCTCTGCAAAGAAAAATAAGCATTTATTCTATTTTATTCAGTATATGTACTATTAGTAATCTAATACACCGTTAGCACTTAAAAAAAGGAAACAGACAATATTCCAGTCCTGAACTGGCTATAGGAGTCAAAGATAATCTCTTAGCAGTAAAAAGACATTGCATCTGTATTTTTAGAAACTAATCAACAGTCCAGCTGCCAAAATTACTTTTGTGAATAACTCCATACAATTCTTAACCTTTGCAGGTGCAAGTTCAGAAGATTTGCTGATCCCACTCCATTTCAGATTTCTGCCTTCTAGGTACCCAATATACAAGGCAATACTTTAATTTCTAGTTTGTTGTCTATTCTCTACTAACAGGCTTCTTTTTTGCCAACTATTTTGCACATAAGCTCCTACTGACTTCAGTAAAAGGCCTTCAAAGGGCAAAAACAACAAGCAGATTGTTCAGCCCAGATATTAAGATGCAAGAAGTTCACGTAGTAGTCATATAGTCAATTAAGCCATTGCTAAGCAACACAAGACACAATTCTTTCCCATTTACACAGATTGTGAAATTTATGCAGATTTAATGCTTGTTCCAAAATTGTGAGTTTGGTATGGTGCTCAAAAGTATCCAATGACATTTGCTATACTCTACTTACAGAAACAATGAGCATGTCACCAAGGCAGAAACCCTTCCTCATTCCCATTTGGTGACAAAACATATAATCCACTCTATACATGTGCTCCAACAGAGCAAACACCATGAATGATGTATCAGAGATACAGTATTACACCTACTGTTTTGGATAGCTGTCTTGCTTTTTTTTCCCCTACTGGCAGCGTGACAAAACACTGTCAAAACCAGCATTCGGAGTCATTTCTGTCTGATTAGCAAGTAGTCAAATATTTATTCATGATCTGACTCTGAATATGTCAGAACTGCATATTAAGTTACCCACATTTGTGTGCAGCTGAACGTTAGTTATCCATTTTTGGGGGACTGGTATGAATGTTTTGTTGGGTACATCAATAAAAAGGGTGACCTAAGGGATGTAATCTACCAATATAATTTTTGCTCCACTTTTTCTGAAAGTATTTAAAAACACTGACAAAAAACGTCTGTGGAAATTTTGTCAGAGACTCCACTAGTGGTCTCCAAATTGGCAGTTTTGCAAGGCAATGAGGAAGAGACATTGCAGATCAAAGATCTTATATTTTGCTCCTGAATTTTCACAATTAGCATCCTTTTAAAGCAGCAGTGCTTTGAACAAAGTAACCTACATAAGAGTCAACTTACTTTCTAGTCTTCAGAAAAAATATGGAAAAAAGAGCATGAATTTTCAAAAATTAAAATTATATCTTAAGTTAGCTGTCCATTATCCACCAAGTTCTCTATGTCAAATGGAAACTAGGATAATTTCTGCACGCACAGCTCTTCTTTCAGAGCCATACCAGTGGTGACTTGGAAAAACATTCCTCCAAGTGTGTGTCAAAAGCACATACACACAGACTGGTATTTAACTCCTGTGTGGTACTTTCCACAAACAGCCTGCAAGTCACCTTCTTGGTGACTTCTCATTCTCCTGTCGATGCAATTATGTGACCACAATGGATATAGAGGAAGCCATCTGCTTTCACTCACACTGACAGACAGGGGCAGAAATTGGAACAGAAGTCACCCACAACTTCCCAGACCCAGAGGCAGTGATGGTCTGTGCTACAGTTCTTCCAGCAGCAGGTTTGATCCTGTAAAGCACAAACTAAGATACAAAGCTAGACATGCTAACAACCTTTAGGATTACCCTGCCCTGCCATAACACAAGGAATAGTTTCTTCCAGTAGTGGCACTGTAAGCAAACACAACCATATACTCTGTATCAGTAAATTCTGGGTTTTTTAGGGCCTCATACTCAATCACTTGAGTCCAAGCACTTAAACAATTAACCAGGACTGCTTACACAAGCACACCAGTTTGCAGGATGGAGGTTTTTGGATGTAGAATACTTGCGTAACAACTGAAAATCCAGCCATGAGCACGTGTTTAACTGATTTGCTCAGCTGGGAATGTAATCCTCATGTGCTCAGGCTTGGAGGATTTTCAGGTGTTACGCAAGTATTCCAAAAAACTTCATACCAACCTCGAGATGAAACACACAGGAGCGGCTAGAGACATGCAGCTGTAGGAAAGAAGTCTTGTCAGAGAGAGGAGCAAAGAATAAGGAAGAGCAGGACGGAAGAAACAATCTCAGAACATCTCATTCCATCTAAATTTCAGAAATAAAATTTTTCAATGACATTTCTTTTGAAGAAAAAAAAATTTAAACAAAAATGTTGCTCCCTGTTGGAGCTCAGGGCAAGTCTCCTCATTCCCCCCTCCCCAAGCTAAACAAAGCTTTGTTGAAGAAACACCAAAGCTGACACGACTTGGGTTCAGGGCAAAGCTGAGGAGCCTGTTTTTCCTGTGGGGGACAGTCCTGGTGTGGCACTCCCCACATATGATGGAAGCCAACAGCCAGCATGGGACAAACTAAAGGAAGAGAGCAGTGGAGGGCAGGATGCTGAAATCACTTTCAGCAGAGGAAGCTTCCAGGCTGCAAATGGTTTGGAGGCTGCAAGAGAAACCTGCCCAGGTGTAAAACATGCTCCTGCATGCCTCGCTCTGCTGCTGTCAGAGACAGGATTCTGGGCTGCATGGAATCTTGGTCTAACTCAGTTGCATTCTCCTTTCCTTCCAAGCATTTCTTCCAAACGGTAAAGACAGGACAGATCCTCGGATATCTGAGACTCTGGTGTAGAACAGCAGAACAGGAACGCAGCAAGTAAAGTGAAAAAGACAAGGAGATAAGTGGATAGGAGTGAAGCACAATATGCTGACCTCAGTGGATACTTGTTGCTGAATCACAAGTGAAGATAAGTTTCAAATTTTCTTTAATAATGGGAAAGCAGTTAAGGACAAGGTCTTCTCAATACAGCCTTGAATTGCAACATTTATAACTGGCCTAAAAAATGACCCTTCCAAAATGACTTCAGAAAAAAGATCAATTAAACCGAGGTGCCTTGGCAGCTAACAGGGATTTGAAAACTGACACCTTACGTCTCTTACACTTTACATTGCTTACATCTTCAGCTCACTAATACTGGAGAAAGGAGAATTTTGTTTACAATACAGTGTAGCACTGACTCCCCTGCATTCCTCACTACCTTCAGAAACCATGTTCCTACATTCTGAATGTTCAGAAGGGCTGGCTGGGGGATGTTGTTCTATTTTTTCTTTTCAGTAACTCCCCCATGCAAATGAAGTCATAGTAAAACAAGACTTAGATCAAAGAGAAACAATTTTATCTAAACATGTAAGTTGGTCTATGCTCACACTGCAATCACAGGCAAACTTGGTAAAGCAGCAATCACTTAGAATATATTTGCAGGAAGTTTTCTGGAGTGAGACAGCCAGAATAGTTGTGGGAGCTGCATTCACTGTTCCTTAAAACATATAGGTACTTATTACTAGTAAGTAACAGTGAACTCAAAACAGCAGACAGCATGCCCTAGTCAACAAGGTATTCTGATATTTAGCATTTTAGTATTAAATGAATAATAACTATATACAAACCTCTTCCTTCGTTTTCTTATTTTCTGCTCTAAGCTCTTCATATTCGCCAATAGCTATACAAAAAAAAAACAAAAAGAAAAAAGTTAATATAGCAGTACCTCTTCCCAAATTATCTCTCCATTTGATTAAATTGAAAACTCTTCTGTTTGTTTACACAGACTTCTTAAATAACATGGGTCATAAACTTCATTAATAGCCTATTAATATCCTATGAACTGGATATCCTTCTAGAATTGAAGCAATTAGAAGGTGTCTGAAAAAGATGGTAGCTCCCAAAACAATCAATTTTTGATCAATGTAGAGTTAAACAATCTTATTGATTGAGTTCAAAAATTAGAAGGTGGATACACTGGTTTGCAGTGACCATTTTAAACCCACACTGGCTTAGGTTACAGATCAACCCCAGAAAGCATGGTTAATGCAATCCATAGGTAACTCCAGAGTAGCTCATCCCACACCAGTAAAACCAGGATCTCCCAAGATTCCTACCCACCTCCCATACTCAAGAAGGAGGGAAAAAAACCCCAGGTAGATGAACAGACAAGAAACCACACTGGTGAAATAACGTATTTCCTACACAGGAACACAAAGCTATGCCTCTTCCTCACTGTTCCACTTCCAAGCCATTCCCTGTTCCCTTCAGGAAAAGAGGAGAAGAGATTTCTACCATCCAAGAAAAGGAATGAAAACTGTATCAACAGATACAATTCAAACTTCATACTTAAAACCTGCTAGTGTTTGCTCGCCTTTAAGGCAAAGTCATTCTTGCTATTCAATACTTTACAAATGACTGAAAAAGGTAAACATAGATTTGCCCCACCCTCAATAGCTCTCTTCACATGCCCCATGAACAGAGAGCTCTGAATCATTAGCCCTTAAGGCATGGATACAAGAACAAGCTACCAAAAAACAAGAATATGACCTTGCACAGTGCTCCAGCAATCCCCACTAAGGGCTCACCCATGCGAGACTGGGAATTGAGCTGCCTGTCCAGGGCGGCCCTTCCCTCTCACTCCTGATGGAACCCACGTTTGTCATGGAATGCAAACAGAAAACCACCAGTTACTTCATGCTGCACTCACACAGCAACTTTCTCAGTGCCCTTTTACTGCAAAACTTTAGTTCATCCTTGAATACAGTCAATGCATAGTGAGGGTCTCATATCTTAAAATAAGACTGTCCTTCATTGATGGCAACAATACATATCTTCAACACTCAGGTTTTCGGGTGTGGATTCACTAAACACTAAATCTAACAAAAAACCTGCTATTTTCACCAGGTCTGAAAATGGAAATAATAATTTTAAAGTGACTACACACGTTTTCTGGTGTGGATCAGATTCTCTGCAAAGGCAGAAGACGAAAGTCAGCAGACTTTATTATTTTTAACATTATGGGGGTTTAATAGGAAGTTTTCATATCAAGTTTTTCAAGTGTTTTTCAAGTTAAGGGACTGTCCTGTAAAGACGTATCAATGCACTTTATCAGGATTAAATTCAGTAGGTAACTTTGCATGCAGAAGCTCCTTTAATTATAACTTAGTCCTTTGATTTTTAACTGTGAACCTGTGTCTCCCGAACCTGAATTTGCTAACAAAATGTAAGTATTATCTAAATTAGATGTTTTATATATTAGGTACTTTCTGTGGCTAAAAAGCACTTATTAGTAAAATAAGGCCATAAGGGTAAAAGTGTATATAAGTGTATATATAATGACTATAATTCATAGTGAACAACAGAAAAGACACCTTCATTTACACAGAGTGAGGTGGTGACTCTTCCTATTCTTTTTATTAAAAAATTCATCAATCCCTCTCCTAAACCTGCATATTAAAAAACACAAATTAAAGAGAAAAAAAAACCAAACAAACTTTAAAAATGCGACATGAATATACTTTAGCATCTATATTGCAAACCAGAGTGGCCTTCAAGTAGATTGAGAGCCATTCCATGCCAAATCAATAAGTAATGCCACTTCAGCATTTCAAACCTACTTATTTAATCAAAAAGTCAGTAGAGCTGTCAAAGGAAGCAAGTGTCATTCCACTATTTATGCCTCCATACCATGGACCAGGCATGTCTTTACGGGTACAGGCAAGAGAAAGAGCTCACAGTGCAAGAAGTCGTCTGCTCCACATGAAACAAGCTATCCTAATTAAGTCACTTTTTGTCGGTAGAAGTAAACCAACACCTGGCTTTTTGGATATATCATCAGAGACAGAATTACCCCTGTCAGCACCAGAAGCCTTAATGGAATTGCTGCTACCACATTCTTCCTCACAGTGTACTTGGGACAGGAAGAATCAGGCCAAGAATGTTGTGCAAACTCTCTCTCAAACAGCAATGGTCTCCCTACATGTACAGCAGGCACAAGACCTGTGAAGTGCTGTCAAGAGGATAAACAAAAGCTAAAAGGGATCAATTTTTCTCTTGTTCCCTGTTTTAGGCTCAAAGATCCCAGTGATCCAGGTAATCACTATTTCAATGGGATACAGTATGGCACCAGCAGCACCAGCCATGTGCAAACTACTTCCAAATGATACCTGGGCAGCATTTTTAACACCTCCTTCTGTAAAGGTGAATGTTTGTGATGGCATTACACTTCTCACTTTACAATGACTCCAAGTCCTGACTCAGAATATATAAACCTATTATCCGGCCTAAAGCTTATGTGGACAAACCAAGCTTTTGGTCACCTATCAGCTGCACTTGCTGAAACCTAAAAGGTTCAACTACCACACAGTTTTTAAAAAACAAGCAAATAAAAACCACCTCTGTAAGTACACAAAGGTGTTAAGTGCAAACTTAAATTGTAAGTCAGCTCCTGCATCTGTGTTCCCATACGCCTTGATTTTACTTAAATCTGTGAAAGTGTGTACAAACAAATTTAATTAAACCCCAAATCTGCATCTTGCAAAGATGCTTCAAGAGCTTCCTTGAAAGGAAAACTAAACACACCACTGCCTGATAAAGACCAACCACTAAGTTCACACCAGAAGATTTGCTTTCACAAGTTTCTGAAAAAAGATAAGGTTCAACACAAGAAACTGGAGTGGAAAAACATTTAAACTCTCATTCATTCAAGCAGGATGGGTTCTGCTGGAGAATGACGGCTGCTGTGTATGAAGACAGACAGACACGTACATGGGGAAAAAAATAAATTTACAGGGCAGATGACCTCAGAGGGAACACAGCAGACAACAAGGTGTCCTAAGAAATTCCTCTGGCCATAAAAATTACCCATCTGCCACAAAGAAGAATAAATTTGTCGAACCACATTCAGAGCTTGTCAATAGTATATACTTAAAAACTACTGCTCTGAGATATTGCTTCAGATTGGCAGTCTGGGTTGCTCCTTAGAAGATACGTGATACTCCCTTATTCAAAGGTTCTGGCATTATAAAAAAGTTTTTAGAGATCAAATAGGTCATAATTAGAAAAAACAACATACAGAGCGACAGTGCTTGGGACTAGAGATTGGAAATCATCACACTTCATCAAACCCAGCCAACAAACAAGGAGCAAGATTAGACCTTTTAAAAATGAAGAAGAAAATCCAGGCAATATAAACACGTTTAGTCTATGTGTGGTTAACAGCAGTTGTTAACCACTGTAATTTAGAAAAGTGACCAGAAATGTGGCTATGACAGTGGCAGTGCTGCAGTGTAATTTTACCTAGTTTATAACTCCAGATGTTTTGATCACTGACTCCTGTTTACAACTGAACAAAAAAGGGACTATTGCAGAAGATGACTCTGTCTTTAAGGGCACGGTACCAGCAGTGCCAATAAAACCAAAGACAAACAAGGCAATCTTCCAGGCAGGTAATCAACTACCGTTATGATTCAGCTGTTAGTCAAGTTTGCTACAATTCCTCAGCTCTTACAACCAACCACTAATAACACAAGGTTTTGTGAAGTTAATTTTTTTTGTTTTAAGTCTTACCCATAGGAATTACAAGGGCCAGTTGAACAGAAGTGTGCATCACTGGAAACATCAGTCAGAGTACAGTCAGGCAATAGTAATATTTATAGTTGATCCGCTTTATTAAACCAAGCCATCTCAGAAAACTATTTGAGGATTAAAACTCAAGCAACATTTTTAAGTTCTAAATATCATCAATACAGAGAGATCTTGTTCCTTCATGATGCTCACCTTAAACTTGGTAATGGAGCAAGCCAAAGAACGATCAGTATCAGGTATCTGAGTCTAACACACAGGACTTGGAAAATTCAGCACGGGTGAAAGATAAGCGTATCTTGCACACAGACGGCTTCAGTGTCCTTGGTGCTGCTCAGAGCTCTGCCAAACAGCCAAGTGAATTTGCCCAAGCCCCAGAGAGCTTCAGAGCTGCCACTGAGAATTGAGCGGGCAGCTACAAAACACCTGCCTCAGGTACAATCTACTGACCTTGGTTAGGAAAAGTATAAGCAGCAGTGGAAATGTGACAGCAGTCAGCCACAAACGCTGCTATCTGCCTTCCCCTCTACCTATGGCATCATTTCCCAGACAGTTCATTTACCTGCTGTCAGGCAAGCTTCTCAAGACTAGAAAACACATCCTGAAAGAGAAACCAACCAAGGGCTGCTGAATGAATTTTTCCTGAAAGCCCTCCAAATCAATTTGTGTTTTTCAGAAACCTGACTACACACCAAAATGTTACAGTAATCCGAAGCCATGCGCCACTCTGAACGAATAAAGACAAGTCTGTGTACCCATTACCCCAAATATTCAGATCCTTCCACCAACTGCATTTACTTCCAAAATAATACTGTTATCTACATCTGGAAGCAGTAATGAGGAATATTGAGAGATTTTTCAACCTCCTCTTTTCACGCTCTCTCTGTTTAACAGACCACCCTAAAATCACTTGAGTAAAGTTGGTACTATCTAAAATAGTCTTGTTTTGTTATCAATATGAATGGAGGGGACACTATCTATTAAAACCTACAGTATATAAAGAGTAAGCAAATTTACTTACCTACAGTAACAATATATTTTATTGTATTGTTGGAAAATTTTAATTTTTGCATTACTTTTTCATTGTTTGAATTTTTTACGTTAGGCACCTCAGACTTGTCCGTTAACACAGTTTAACTACCAATTTAACTATGTGTGCTACTGTATTTTTTGCATAGTTTTAGATGTAAAACAGCATAGAGAAGAGTATTTTAAATTTTTTCCCACTGGCCAACTTTTTGCCCACGTAATACAACTTTCTCACCAGCCATACAATCCCAAAAGCATATGTTAGCCTCACGACTACACACTAAACCTCCTGTGTTTAGGGATGAACATTCACCAAGAACAGCACCTTACAGGTGTCTGCCAAGTACAGCTTCTGTTTCAACAGCTCAGGTGGATCTGGGACAGCCACTCCTCAAGTTACAGTAACTTTCCCTTCAACTAATTCCTCTAGTCCCGTAAAATTTCCTGAGACATTAAAGGATACCCAGCCTACTGGAGCAGAAGACTTTCAGACAGCAGAACTGAAGCCCTGCTCTAAACAATTTCAAGAGGCTGAGTTTTCTCTAAAGAATAACCCAAACTTGTCTTTTCTGCAACTGACTGTTGTCATTTTAACAAATGCCCTTTTGGTACAGACAACTCCTCTGGAGGCAGCAGTACTGGAGGCAAGTACTCAGTCAGTAAGAGAACCAGATTTTCAGCCTTTATTTTTTGATCCCAATTATCAAAACACACAGCTGCAAGATTATCATTTTACGCCCACAGAATCCTTCCAAGGCAGAATCTGACCTGTGCAGCTGGTAATCATTAATTCCCAAAGCTGAGTGTACAGGAAAAACCAAAAAAGTAAGCGCCAAAGCAGGTCATAAAGACTTCATAAATATCCAGAAGAAACTTGCTTAAGAAAAGCTTCTGCTATACAGGTAAGGTGATCGAGCAAATTTATGGTCAGAACAAATGACAGAAAAATGAGCATTGATCACACCCCTGTAATTTCACTCTTTTACATAACTTTGTCCAACAGGTCTTTCCAAATAGCTCCTCCCAGGCTCGCAGGAGACCAGGAGAGCTCAGCTGTGGGAACTACCACCTGTGAATTCCAGCGTGGCTCCTTCACACCTCCTGCACATGAAGCTGTGGCACAGGAGGCAACACCAACCATTTAGTGCACGTTCACAAGCGGATATCCGCAATTCAATCACACCTCCAAACGTTGCCTACCTGTTCAACTAAGGCTGCACCTCTGCTGGATCAACCTGGTTCAGGGATAGACTGACCACCAGCGAGTTAAAAAATGGCTTACGAGCACCTAAGCTCTTTCCCACACCCCTTCTTGCAGAAGATTAAATATTTACAGTGTTTTAGTTTCTGAGTCAAACTATGCACTCATGAAACTGAACACGCTGAAATTCTGGACTTTTCTACAAAAGCACTGAAAGTGACTAACACACGGCACCAAACCAACCCAGGTCAGGCACTTCCTTTCATTTACACTGGAACTACAAAGGCTCTCCAGAAACCGGCGAGCCCTGCGCTATCAGGGGAAGTTTGCTCGCTGACGGGCAGTGGGATGGCAGGTGTTCGACGGACGGGTTGGGTTACGATCGGAGATGGGACACAATGCTAGGTTAGGCACAGCCTGGCACTCCACGTGAGGCTCAGCTCCTCGGAGGGCCGGCGAGGCGGACGGGCTGTCACCCCGGGAGCTGTCCGGCCGTGCGGGCTCAGCGGTACCGCTGGTCAGGGCTCAGCACCAGCTCCCTGCACAGGGCAGCTCCGGGCGGGCAGGGCCGGGCTCGGGCACCCACGGCCCATGTGCCGCGGCACCGCCGCCGCCCGGCCTCGCCACCGCCA
>VZRJ01012357.1:2079923-2123723 GCA_013397565.1 Ptilonorhynchus violaceus | reverse complement strand
CATGGCACCGAGTGCCACGTCCAGTGACCAGTGAACACTGAACACCTCCAGGGGTGGTGATTCCACCACCTCCCTGGGCATCCCTTTCCAATGTCTAATCACCCTTTCTGTGAAGAAATTCCTCCTAATGTCCAACCTAAACCTCCCTTGGCTTAAGACTCTGCCGTTTTGACCTGTCGCCTTGGAGAAGGGCCCGACCCCCACCTGGCTACACTCTCCTGTCAGGGAGTTGTAGAGAGCGATCAGGTCTCCCCTGAGCCTCCTCCACGCAAAACATCCCTAGCTCCCTCAGCCATTCCTCATCAGACTTGTGCTCCAGACCTTTCCCCAGTTTCGTTGCCCTTGCCTTGGCTCACTCCAGCACCTCAGTGTCATTCCTGAACTGAGGAACAACACTCAAGGTGTGGCCTCACCAGTGCTGAATACACAGGAAGAATCACTTCCCTCATCCTGCTGGCCACGCTATTCCTGATCCAAGCCAGGATGCCATTGGCGTCCTTGCCCACCTGAGCACACCTGGGCTTATGTTCAGCTGCTGTTGACCAGCACCCACAGGTCCTTTACCACTGGGCCACTGTCCAGCCACTCTGCCCCAGCCTGTAGCGCTGCAGGGGTTATTGTGGCCAAAGTGCAGGACTCTGCACTTGGCCTTGTTGAACCTCATGCTGTTTTTCTCAGACCATTGATCCAGCCTGTCCAGGTCCTGCTGCAGACCCCGGGCAGGGTCTCCCACAGGGTCAGTCCCCCTTGAGTTAGGATGAAGCCCTCCTGCTCTGCTCCCTGTGCACCTGCCAGTGTGGTGCTGCATTTTTAATACGTCCTTTTGCATGACTTGCATGGTGCAGCTTTTCACTGAGGATACCTGCATGGTCCAGATGTGTGATGGGGACATAAAACTGCTCTTTGCTCTTTTGCTTTTGGAAGAAAGCTGAAAAGTTTAAAAAATAAAAAATAATTGGAATGTTGCATTACTGTTTGTGGGGATCCATGGGAAATAACTGCATGCCAGTGTCCAGCACTTAACAGCAATTTTGGGACAACGTGAGGGCAGAGGGCTTTGACAGGGACCTGCTGTGTTCACTTCAGAAGAACACACTTCTCTCTGCCTTTCACTGATGATCCCTATCTGAAAAAGGGGCGGATCCAGTAATAATCTCTGTATTAAAATGGTTACCTTACCCAGTTTATCCCAAGGCTGAAACTAAGCGCAGTGCAGAGTTGGTTTCTGTTTATACTTTTTTGCTGAGCTTTGGTAGCGGTCAGCTGAGCAGCAGCTATCTCCAGCTTGGCATGGGCAAAGGTACAGTTCATACGCCTCCCTCCCTCCTTCTTTGGCAAACACCCATCGATCCCTGTGGCAGGCAGGTCAGAACACACAGCACTGCCACAGACGTGGCAACATTAGTTAGAAATACCCGGGAATGAGAGGACAAAGACCTTACGACAAAGGGTTGCAGGTCCTCCTGCCTCTTTCCTCCCATGCAGTATCCTCTAGTTGTCTCATTTTGACCTAGTAAACCTTTACAACATGAGGAGACTGTATTGATGCTTTACAGCATTTTCTGTCCTAGAGGTAGTTAACGACATGTGTAGCATCCTGGAAAGAAGCCAGGAGAACCTGGCTGAGCTGTGCTGATATCTCGGAAGCATGATATGCCCCAGGTAAGGCAAAGCAGGGAAGTTCATAAGTTAAGTCAGCTTATTTTGAACTAGTCAGCACAAAACACCTTTAACTGTACCAAATGCAAAGTTATGAATTTGTGCTCCAAGTCGTATGTAAAGAATGGGAAATGACCTTGGAATATGAAGGCTCTGTAGAGGAAGTGGGAGGCAAAGTGCAAGTAATTATGTAAGTGCTGTCAGTAAGGTACTGCAGCAAAAGAATGGGGGTATGCTGACAGCAGGGTAAAAAGTTTCTTCTGTAACATTGACAAGACCAAAATAAATTTACTGTATCCAGTTCTTCTAAAAATGGTACAGAAAAATTTACAGGGAAAGCACAAGAGAAAAAAATGACCTAAGGTTTGAGGAGAGTGCTTTGCAACAAGAGACCTCAAACCCTTGATCTTTCTAATTGAGCAAAAAGGAAACAAATTATTTGGTTATGGTAATTTCAATACTTGAGGGCTTTTCTGCCTAGTGGAAAAGAGTCAACCAGAATCTGTGTCTGTAACCAGAAGCTGAACATAAAAGCTACAAATAAAGCCACACATCAATAAATGCCTCCATTTGAAGGAACACAGAGGTCCTATTTAGGTCCTTGGAGTTCTGGGATGACCTCGGTTTTGAATAACCCCCACTTTAAGTCGGAGCAGTTTTGCCAGTGTTTTACTTTTTAGTGTCCTTGCTTGGGCTGCCTTGTTGGCTTCCCTTCAGCCACAGGTCTCGTTCCAAGTCCCTCTTCCCACTGCCGATATCATTCCCTTTCCTTTCCAAACCAATTTCCTTTACACAGTGTAATAGCAGGATTTGCAAAAGAGTCATTGTTGGGTTGCTTATCCCCGCACGGTGCCAAGGCACCGGACATTTTCATCCTCCAACAATGTTCTGTCTGTTGTATGCAGCCAGAACAGGGCATAAAATCTCTTTGATATCTGCAAAGGCAGCAGGTCAATGTTTCCATTATTTTATTTATTTACTCAAGTTAAAGTGGTGTGTTTACATCAAAAGAATTCACTTCCGTAATTTCTGTATTGGGGTTTCATAATTTTTGGTTTGTTTTTATTCGCTTAGATCTACATCCAGTTACAATACTTTGAAAAGTCAGCATTTTTAAACAGGGATCTCCTTGTTGCAGACTGTTGGTTGCAATAGTAGGATGAGTGCCACTACAACGTTATTATTTATTATTATATTAGTAATGATAATATTATGATATTAATCTGTTGTTGCTTAGATTTTTCTAAGTTAGCAGATAGCTGAAAAGTTAACTCTATTACTAAATTTGCTAATGGATTTTCCTAAGCTGTAAGGATTTAACATTCCCAGAAATGCTTCTCTGGATCAAGAATTCAGTTCATTGTTTCAAGGTTATTTTAAAAAATATTTAGTTCATACCTATTTCCATGTAATATAATGTCTACATTGCAATTTGATACCACCAAGATCATAAAAGGCCTGAGCAGACAATACAGCATTCCACGTGGAATTTCAGTGTTTAAACAGGGACTGGGTAGCAATTGCTTCCTCTATCAAAGAAAAGCAACATTGTACTTTGAAATACATAATTATTTTCTAGTGATAGCATTTCAAGAACACTATTTCTTCTTTGTTAAATGGGAAAGCTAAGACTAAAGGTGCCTTAAAACCTGTCCAGTACACAGTTGGTTGAGGAAAAAAAATCAGGGATTGAGTCACTTTCTACTGAACATGACATGTTGGATAATCCCTGTCTTTTTGGAGACCAAAATTCAGGTGGATTCATTATACCTTTAGGTTCCACGAACTAACTCATGGCTGCAATGGATGACAATCTGTCTGATATTCTCAATTGCACAGTAGCCAACAATCGTATAAAGTAGGATAATTATACAAAAAATGAAAGAGAAGAAAAAATACCTGACGTTTTAACTTTGTCTTACTTTGGAACATATCTTAGTGAGAAGTTGGACACCTCCTGTTGTTTTGAGTAATGCTTGAAGCTGATGCAAAGGAGCAGTTCCCAACATGTGTGTGTAACTCAGGCTGCTGTACCTGTGCAGAGTCTTATTGATTGCTAGCTTGCATATTATTTTTGCAAGTTTTTTTCCACCATTCTCCTCTTGGATGGGACTTCGATGAGTACTCAAATGATGGACTTGGCAAGTTGAAAATATCACAGAATGATGAACTGAAGCAGGTCGTAGTGATTAGTCACATAACTCCTAAATGCAGAGAATCTAGAGTGAAGAGCTAGGAATTCACAGAATAATAGAATTTTTGAATTTTGGATGTTGAAATTTTGAATAATAAAATTTGAAACAATTATTATGTGTATAAGTGATTTTGTCCTGGGATCATTTAGAGACAGTAAGTTGTGAACTTTATCTATAAATCCTTATGGAATATTTTTTCTCTCATACATTAGCTGTTTAACATAACAACAATCATAACTGCACATACAGAAGTAAAGGTTCTGGGACCTTATCAAACAGGTACTACAGTCAGAAATTTGATGTAATTGCTATCTATCTATTTATGTATGAAAATGTGCGTATTCCTGTTCCTCATTTTGGGATGACATTTGCTCAGACCTTTTAATAGATACAAAGGCAGCCTTACCTCTCATCCATAAATAAACCCTCAACATCTCCGACAACAAACAGCAAGGAAAGGAGCAGTGGACCCCTCTGTCTGGGAGAGAAAGGCGTTCCCTTCGGAAGCAGCGCAGTCCATCAGTCCCTGCAAAGCCTGAATTGACTCCTGAGGATTCATCCCGCTCCTGTTGAGGAGAGCTACCTGGTGGAAACAGCTGTGACTGCAGGCTGAATGTACCCTCAGGGCACGACTACAGCCATATGCTTACTGCTTCCAGAACAGACATCTTTTATGGAGTGGGGGGTACAAGGGAAAATAAACTACATAATCACTGCACAGATAAACAACTATCAATAAACTAAAATAAATAAATAAATAAATGGCAATAGCTGTTTGAGCATCTAATTAACACGATGAATAAGACTAAGCAGCTTATCTTGCTGGGGTAATGTATATTTTTCCATCAAACCAATCAGTGCTGAATAATGACCAGCATAATATATCAGGGTAAATATAAGCACTTCTTGTCTCCCTAGGATGACAACTAACTAATCAGCACACATTCAAACTGGAGTATAAGTATGATTAAAGATAAAAAACCTCAGATAATGCGGATTCATTTGAAAAACTTAACCGTTTGATTAGAGACACTGGCATGATCTTTGCTAGTCATCTCCATCTAGGATGGCAAACATGCCTGTCTCTCTGCACAGAAAAAAGGCACAAATTGATTGGGGGAAAAATCAGAGAAAGATTATGTATTTAGCATGGCATTTTTAAATGCTCTAATGGTACCATAATTGACAATGCTGGATATTAAATTTGCAACTATGAAATATAACTAGGCAAATTAAATCTACTCACCCTTCAGAGCAGTTTGTGGTACTTTATGGATGCTCACCTCATATAATTTGGTTGAAATAGGTGCTTCCTCTATCTTCACAGACAGGTGGTGGAGTTCGCCCAGTGAGGTGTGAACACCTGCCAACACCTGCAAGGACACGTATTTAAAGATAACAAATTGCTCACTAGTGAGATGTCCTGTGCTTCCAGCCTGTCAGAGACAAATACCACACTTTTGGAAAGTTAGAAATTGAGGTGCTTTCCAGACCCCTTTCCCGAAGTGGGGGACCGTGTTTCACCAGTATCACTGGGAAGCCTTTGCCTCACCAGTTGTTGCAGTGGCTTCTATGTGCTCCTCTGAGGTTCCTCTCTGCTTTATTCTTCAGCAATTTGGATAACTGGACTGCCAGAGCAGAGCAGAGAGGTTGTATGGGAATCTTTAAACAACTAGGTCTTACGTGATCATAAATGACAATAGCAAGAAAGTCTGTTTTTCCCTAGGAGAAAGGGATGATCTATCAAATTGGGTGAAAAAAAAAAATTAGCCATATAGGATCAAGTATCTCTGTGCTCGTAATTTCATTGTGAAACAGGGACGTAATCTGATTTTGGTGTGGACAGGTGTTTATGATGGGAGAAACCACAGGGAAACAACACACTGGAAGCTGGTGAAGTGTCACTGAATACAAAAAGTTATTCCTTGGTAAGTTATTCCTGGAGCTTGCAGTGCTATTTCATACCTTGTTCTTTGATGAACAACTAACATCATGTCAAACTAAATAATACAATCAGTTAGTTAGGAACTTAAATACATTACTGTACAACAGTCAAGGTCTTTTGGTACTGATCATAAGCATGTTAATAGACCATTCATTATGCATGGCTTTTGAATTCAATGCCACTGTTATTTTGCCTACATCTTCATTATGCTGCTCTGCAAAGTTGCCTTCATAATTAATTTCTACAGAAAGGGCAAGTCATTTCACTCATATTAAGCAATTTTGCAGCTTATGAAAAATAACCCATTGCCCTGCTTCCTCAACACACTTTCCATCTAGTATTTATGTGCAACTGGAGCCACTTTGTCTGTCTCCCTCTCCCTCTCAGTTGAACTTTGCATACAGCTCAACAGCAGTTGATGCTTTTGTTCCTGTTGCAGGCTTGTCCCTTTTCTGGTGCCTGCACTACCTCCATTTTACCACATAATTAGGGTCAGATGCTAGTTCCCTGAATTAAAAGGCATTTGGGCTCTCCTTCCAACAAGCCTTTCTACTCCCTTCTTGCAAAACAAAGCTGTCACATGCATTCTTTAGCTGGTGTTGGATTACATTACACCACTTGACCACACTTACTACACTAAGATAATTATGCCAGGTATTTTGCTGATAAAAATCACCATGGCTTTATTGTGTGCTGTGGAACTCTATCAATTCATGTCAGCAGAAAATTGGGTCCTTTGTGAGAATTTAGGGACAGAGGCAAACCTCAAAGTTGCCATAAGGATTCTCACCAGGCTAACCAGCATTTCTGGAAGTTCTTCAGCAAGGCAGAAGTAAAGGGACCAAGGAGTAAGCGAATTTATGAAAGTATCAAACGTTCTGCCACTTGCTCAACTGTACATTATCAGGTAGCGTAGAAATACACCCTTTGCAACACTTCATTTTGCTGATTTGCAGCACCACAACCAGCTCCAGCTCCTACAGCTCACACAGGCGCTGTTACTGGCCATGCTATAAACAGAGGTAAAAAGATTGTGTAATGAATTGTGAGCTACAAAGTCTGAAAGTCTCATAAAAGGCTGTTCAGGAGAAATAGAAAACTGCTCTCAGTGGAGTTTCACTTGGTCCAAACTGTTTGTTAAAATTTAAGGGGACTCCCTGTTCTCAGAGCTTATGCAGGACCACTTGTTTCTGTGAGGCATCAGCCACGGGTCAGCTGGAGCTGGGTTTTGCCCTATGGCTTCTCACTGTTAAGTGGCCTATTAAAAAGCTGCAAGTTCCCACTAGAGTCTGAAACCAAGCACCACAGACAGTGAAAATGGAGAAGGACCTCACAGTACAGTGTGCCCACCAGGGATTGCCCCCACAGGACACTCCACTGTGTCTCCTCTATCAAAACGGGTCATACAAAAATTCCTAGAAGTGAACATTTAGGGTAAAATCCTGCTTGCCATGCTACTCTATTCCTTGGATGAGAATATATACTATTTTTATCACCAGAAGTAATATATGATATTCTCACTCTGCCAGTGCTTTTGATTTGTACTGTTTCTACATTAAGGATTGTTAGTTAAAGTAGATGGCAAATCAGGCATTAGCCACATCTCTGGGCCTGATCAGACAATTATTTGTTGGCTTAATTGCATTATTTTTAACCAACTTCCTTCACATTCCAGATATCGAGCATATCATTACTTATATATAATAAAATACCATAAAACTATGTGAAAATACTGCTTTTGTGCAAAAAATTGGAGGGCGTCTTGGAGAAAAAAAAATTATTTCCTACATTGTACAGAACTACTGCAATACAACAATCTAATAAATCAGAGTGTTCTCACAAGGTGAGTTGTTTTGTCAGTTGAGTGCTTGAAATGCTATCTAATGTCTCTGTGGAAATGGCTGAAAGAAACAACAGATGTCTCAGATTTTTTGCCTTTCACCTCTTATTAAAATCAAGAGAAGATGGAAAGGCAAACAAAGGGTTACTCATCATTTTTCACTCCCTGGAAGAAGTTCCTGTGAACACCGCCTACAAGAAGAGGCAGTGATAACTGAAAGACGAAAAAGCAATTTAGATAATGATGAACATTTATAAAAGAAAAGGTTCATTGAGAACACTATTCCCAAGGATAAAAGATAGGAAAGGAGACAAGAAATTCTGCAAGCAGCTCGTGTGAATAACGTGGCAGTGCCACCGCAGCCTTCAGCAGAGCCATCTTGTGCTATTCCCTGCCAAACGCATCCAGCCGAGGAACCCTGAATGAGAGGCTTGTGATCTGATTTGTGCTGGATACTTTTGACTTCAATCCCTCGTTCAGACTTGCAGCTCTGGCCTCTGAGCCGCAGCCCTGCTCTGCAGGGACTGAAAAGCTCTTACCTGAGTCAGGCTCAAGTGACTTGGAGCATCTCTCTGGATGTTTACAGCAGAGCTTTCCGCTCTCATCGCCTAAGACGTCTCCAACTCCCACTTTCATCAGCTCCCCACGCTGCCTTACATGTGAAACAGCAATGTTTGCCGTTGTTGATTACCTGCTAAACTACGAGAAATATTCAAATCTACTTCACATTGCTATGGTAGCCACTTATACTTCGCACTAGAAGCCAAAGCAAACACCCAATCCCTTATTCTGTTATTTTCCCCTTCTGTTGCTGCAGGAAGATGAGTACGCAATTTGCATTGACTGTACCAAGCGTCTCCTGATAAGATGAAAATCTTATCAGGGCATCTTAGAGAAAATGCATATGCAAAATGTGACCCAAGCAGTGTTTCCGAGCCTGTGTTTCATCTCTGGGAAGAGCGAGTGAGCACACTCTGGGGAGCACACGTTCAGCCCCCGCCCCGTGTGCGTGTCA
Organism: Ptilonorhynchus violaceus; assembly: GCA_013397565.1. Classification (NCBI taxonomy): domain Eukaryota; kingdom Metazoa; phylum Chordata; class Aves; order Passeriformes; family Ptilonorhynchidae; genus Ptilonorhynchus; species Ptilonorhynchus violaceus. Next base: position 2,115,069 of record VZRJ01012357.1, on the reverse strand, counting down.
CTGTGTGCTGGGACGGCTGGAGGTCCCGACGCTCCCCGAGGATGCCTCTCCTGCCACTCCCACACCTCCGGAGGCAAAGCTCTGAATCAATCCAGGCTGTGAACGGCAGCACTTGATGTAGCATTAGAGAAAAGGCGCCGGAGCAGATCAGACTGCTCTGCAGCACAAGCCACTTAAAGGAGATGCGCAGAAATCCAGCCAAGATACTTAAAAAAAATAAAATAATAATCCTGCTTTTGCATTCCTGAGCTGAAATACTGTAGAGGAGTTCACACAGAATAAGCTAGCTTTGATCTTGAAAATTTTACACTTCAAATAAGGAAACTGAAGAGATGGTGTTTCTTTCCTTGGTTGTTTTCGTTTGAGGCCTGAATTCCCAAGGTGTTGACACCAATGGGCTAAATGCCACTGAAAACTGAGAAAAACCAATTTTTAAACCATTCAGTGTATGACTTCATATGTAATGCCAAAGCCTTCAGGCACTGAAAAAGGCTGGGCATGTGAAAATGTCTTTAGAGAAGGCTGTCCTCGATTAGAGGGCCATAGAACAATTTAAAAATCCCTACAAACTGTAATTGACTAATTTTTGGACGCTTCCTGCAAAGATCCAGACCTACTATTTGTATACAAATGCAAGAGAATCAAAACACTTCTGTACCTAATGTAAAAGTTTTTAGACCAATTAAAGTGGTGTCACATACATGTCATTATAATGTTTACTTTTGTTTATAGAATTGCCAAAAATATAATGATATGGACTAAAGCATTCAGTGGCAAGTTTCTGAATAAAACTGACTTTCAGGTTTGTTACAGTGCCACTGATTTTGGGTACCTTAAGGGAAAAAAAAGGACAAACCGAAACCAAAACTAATTATTGCCGCTTGATTGGGAAGCTGTAGCACCTCACCACCTTGTGGCAGCTCTAAAAACCCAGCCAGGGATCCCTGTGGTGGCCAGAAGACTTCTTGGCCACACAGTTTGGTTTTGCCAAAGCAGAACACTGGAGAGACAGGGCAGGAGCATCCTGGAGAGCGTGGCCTCTGCACTGCCTGAGCCAGAGCAACCCGGAGAGTAATGGAAAATTCATCCTAAATGATCACTCATGTTGGGGGAAGCTGAAGTCTCTCCTAACCTGCCTTCTGTCCCTCCTCCCCCATGGTTTTAATATGCTATAACTTAGGAAATACCTCTAGGTGATAGTATAACACCAACCCAAAACAACTTCCCTTTTGAAGATGACATGTCAGGTGCTCCACTTTCCAAAGAAAAGATTTGGGTATGAGTGCCCTAAACAAAGGTTCTAATCTTGACAATTCTTCGCTGGAGCAGGAATTTGCAGCTGCAGGTGCAGGATGAAGGAAAGGAGAAGGGAATGCTGTGAAGGGGGCACTAACCCCTCTATTAGCCCGGGCTGCTGTAACACGCATTCCTGTCTCAGGACAGGATTACAGCTACAAGTCCAAGCAGCTGCACCCCCTCCAGAGAGGGGAAGATAGTCATTTCCCTCTGCTGTTACTGAAATCAAGTCCCCCATGCCTGTGCCACGGCTCATGTGAGACAGGAGATTCACCCCTACAGCTTATGCAACACCACCAGCTACAAGATATTTATTGACTTGCTGTTGAAATAGGTATAGAATGGCTTTGTAGCAAAAGTGTCACACCAACACTTCCATCCTGGCTCTGGGTCCTCACACTAAATGAACTGACCTACAACCACACCAGTGTTTGGAGAAACCACTCTGCCCTCCACCAAACACATCCACAGGCGTCCAAGCCACTCCAGCGGCAGCAGAAGAGCCAAAACCAGGCAGTCTGAATTGAACAGCAGACTTCTTTGGAACAAATGCTTGGCAAAAAAAATGCTTTTACATTTTTGCTTCCTACAGTGCCTCAGAATGGTGTCTGTTTAACTAGCATGTGCTTATTAAACTGGTAAAGAAGGCATTCTGGTGTGGTTGGTGAAAAACACAGGCAATTGTGTGTTGCGTGGGATACAGTCCAGCTTGCCAAGCTTGTCCAAACAGCCTGTTCTGCCCTATCATTTATGAATAACTATTTTACTTCTATAAAGGAACCAGCTATATTTTATGGAAGTAAGGGCGATCCTCTGACCAAATCCATTGGTAGAAAGAGTCTGAAAAAGAAGGCAGCTTGCAGAAGTGAGAATTGCTGCCTGTCTGGAGAGACCTGGCACTGCAAGCCTATGAGATCTCCAGTCCTGGCTCTGGTGCAAGCATCAGAGTCAGTAATGAGTCTCAGGCCCATCCAGATCTGATGAAGTCCTTGGCACGCACCAGTGGCTATTTAGTCTCTATTCTTTCTGCTCAAGAACAACAGACTGCAGTCAAAAAACTCTGTAAATTGTTCCACCCACAAGTCATTTATACAATTTACCAGTGCTGACAGATGCTAATACCTTTCTGTCTCTTTCTAGAAGCTGTTTTTATCAACAAATAAATCTTGACCCAGTCTGAGTCTGCAACCTAAAGATGAACAGTTTGAATTTAAATTTCCTCTCTTATGCAGCCTCACTAGAACACATTCCTGCATATCCAGAGCTACTGAAAGCCATCCACGCTTTCAGTAAATATAGATTTTCTATCTCTGCTGTTTCTAGTGCTCTACTGTCTTTGTCTCTGGTCTGGACAGTTAGTATCTCAGTAATGCTTTTGAATCATGTCTTAGCCATGAGTTACAGGTTAAGAATCAACTGGATTTTGTCAAACGTCTGAAAATCATCCTCCCATCAAGAGCACAAGAGGAAATATCTTCAGAATACCCATTGCTTTCCAGTTCTCTGATGTGTGGGAGGAAGCCACCTGCCTCAGTGGAACTGCATCAAGTTCAAGGTGCCTGCAAATGGTCAAGTAATGCAAGTTGGGCAGAAATGTATAAAAAAGGGAGTAGCGGGGGAATATCAAACAAACAAAAGACTAGGTCAAATCCCGGTAGGAATGAGAGTTCAGTGAGATGGGCAATATTTAGCATAGGACATCAGCCTTCTGGTGTGTACTTTGTCTCCCCCTGCCTTTCTGCCCTCTTCATGTCTTTCAGCTGCTGAGCCGATGGAAAACATTGCGCTGACCAGGTATTTCCCAGGTCCCTTCAGGTTCCAGTTTCTCCCTGCTCTTAATGCCCACCACCCAGTCTTTGGAGCTACAACAGGGATTGCATACCTGGAATTGCTCAGGGTTGTATTCCATTTGTTTGCACTGCAGTGGCACCTGACCAGCTCTAGCTGAAACCTGTGCCCATCATAAAAGTGCTATAAAAACTCCTGCAGACGCTATACCTGTTAAACCTCTCCACCCTCATGGCCCCCAGAAACAATGATCATCTCCAATAGATAATGCAGGTACTGGTAGAAAGGAAGCAATACCACTGCTGTCATTAGACAGCCTCTGTTGCTGTTTTTCCATTTCCTTTTGCCTGTCAGCAGACCTTGAGCTCATGACTCTGTCCCTTTTGTCCTTGCATTGGCACATTCAACACGTGGGATTCATCACCCTCATAAGGGTAGCAGCTGCTTTTAGCTATGCAGGAATTCTATAAAGCATTGTTATCATTGGTCCAAGAGAGGAGAACCATCGGCACAAATATAACAGATGAACTGAAAGAAGATTTTCAGGATATATAGGTCTGAAATATTTCTGACAGGTCAGTTAAAAGATGCATTAAGGCAGAATATAACACTCATCAAGCTCAAGAAATGTTTTTCTTTCCTTGACTTCTACCCATTGGAGCAAATCCTAAGCCACTAGGTCAGCTTGTTGACATACTGGGGCAGAAATGACTGAAAAACACTGGTAAAAATACACTGCAGAAGCTCTATAATAAACCTGTGTGTCTTTACTCAACATTAGTGATACTTACAGCAGTCATTCTTCATAGGTTTGCTCAGTGTTCTGCACAGCCAAGAACCACATTCATTTTGGATTATTCTTACTTAAGGTACAAGTGCATCTCTATTGACATGAACTTGGAGAACTATATCCAGGAGACGAAAGCCAGCTCTACCTCCCATGAAATTAAATCAAGGGGGATGACTGCAGTAGAGGACGGTGACAGGGCCTGCTGTTGAAATATTAGTGTTGCAAGTCTTCCCACTTTGTTTTGATATAGGTCGGGAGAGAATCTAACTCTGTATTTTCAAGGGGTTTGTGGACACCTTGGAGGAGCCACCAAGAAGTCAAACACGGCCAGCAGTAGTGGGGGAATTGTTCACTCCTCCTGGCCTTTGTGTGAATCAGGGAGGTTTGAGGTCTCAGCCCTCATCCCCTGAGCTGCAGGGCTGCCTAAAGAGGCTGGAGGAAAGCAGCCCCAGGAAAGGCTTTTGGGCTGGTGTGGAGTCTTGCCTTTGCTCATGGACACATCACAGTGAAGCTCTCAATACTTCAGCTTCCCTAAATACCACCTATGCCATGCAGCTGAGTTTACTGTTAAGGAATTATGGAATCCCTGGACACTTACAAATATAAAAACTGCATTGACTAATGCCTCAGGCAATATTACATATACATAGTTTAAAGTTTACTGCATTACTGATTCATAGTGAAAAAGGGTGTCCTAATCCATCCTGGGGACAAATATAAGTTCTGGATAAACTCACTTATCTACCAAATACAAACTGGATTATGGCTTTATTCTTATATAAATAAAACACCAACTATCTCCCATAATGGTAAACAGGAGCAATATTTAAAGGACCTAAAGTACATGATGAGCAGTCTCAACCATTTTACAAAAGCAAATGTAATAATAGAAGAAGAGAGGGGTCTTATAAAAATATTATAATGAAAATGGCATTCAGAAATCCATTAGCAAGTGACTGTGCTTCATCACAGCACTGGGAAAGTATTTTAAATGTAAGCAAAGATCTTTGCTTTTAAAATCCTTAATGAAGATGAGAAGTACTAAAAGCCACTGGGAAGTCTTAAAAAATGGAAACAAGACCATGTAACAAAGCTAACACCTCGGTTCATAATGGATTACAAGTCGATACTGTTGTTCTTGCATACATTACTGCAGACCATTATCTGAGTGAATGTAACTACAAAACTCACCTACGTTTTTTTTCCTTGGCCTCCTTATTTCTAGTAAGATTTGCTTCATTTGCTGATCTCCCTGATGGGTACCATAGCAATGGATGGAACAGGACCATTTATTGAAACTTCCTTTTATTAAGTTAAACAAAATGCATTCAGGTGAAAACTGAATGGGAGGATAAAATAGGCACTGAACAAAGGTAAGGGGGGTACTTGTGGAGGATTGGAGTTTGAAATATAGCTGAGAGTTTGTACTTTTGGTAGGAAATTCAGTGTAATCTGTACATTGCAAAAGTCCCAATGGTTTTTAAGGAGAATGTTAGGATCTATTAGGTGCAGAAGCTCCTAGTTGCTGTATCCTGCAGCAACATCTAGAGACCAGAGCCTCCCAATGCAGATGGTGAAGACACAGCTACATAAACACTTCTTTAAAATGTCCTGCACTAAAAGGGAGCTTTTTCCCATACCTGTACACTTCAGACAAAACCTGTGATTTTTTTATATGACCACATTATTTTTTTCCAAGTGCTCACCTTGTCATTTTGTTGTCAGGTATGGCTATAACAGGGTGTGTTATGCAGCCACTGAATGTCTTTTTGAGGAACACAAGGGCAGTTTATAAGGGCAGAATTTCACTTCAAACAAGTCATTCAGTACTACATTGCTTACTCTGCCACATCAAGGAAGAGAAGATGCCTGGGAAATTGCAAAGCCTTGTAGTTTACCCTTTGCCAATAAATGAATAGAGAAAAACCAAGCTAATACCTCATATTTTTTAATGCAAACCACAATTAAAGGAATCCTGGCTTCCTAGATACGTGGTGTCTGAGAAAAGGATATTTTTAAGTCTGCTTCCTTTGCTTTGGAGTGTCTTTTGCAGCAAGAACAAATGTTGTGCCACGGTTAGTAGTGCTGGGCAGCTCTCCTCAGGAAACTGTTGCCCACTGCTGTGCTTTAAGCAGTGCATTTGTGCTGCAGGCCCTGCTTAGCCCACGTTTCATGTGCAGAGAGGTGAGCTGGCAGCACCAGGGAGCACTGGGGATGTGCCATGGATGGACAGCAGGGCACATCCCTCCACATGGGCGAGTACCTCTGGCATCTGACAAGTTCCAGCTCTTATCACTGGCCTATACAACGAACTTATCTATTTAACTGGAGTCCTGTATTCACTTAAAGATGCAGGGGCACGGTCTCAGCTCCTCTGGACACTCTGTGTTTGCTTCAGGCATGCTCACCCTGCAATACATTGCACTGTTGGGTATGTAGAGAAAAACGTCATACAACCAACAGCTGAAAATTAACTGCTTGGAGAGGACTGAACTTCAGCACCTTCATAATGGGTAAAAAACCCCAAATCCCTGAATATAATCAGTTGTAAAACAGTCTCTGAGGTCTCACCTTTGGCTGTCATTCCATCAGAAGTCAAACACACCCTGGACTCGGAGATCACTCTCTGCTACAGGCAGCATCTGCTCCTGGTTCGCACTTTCTGAGTAGCTCTGTGAGCAGCACAGGCTCCTTGCACCTGCTTTGCAGTGCAGGAAAGGTCAATATTCAACCTTACACTGAAGGAACCTGGCTTTGAGCTCTCAATTATCTTAAATACAACCAAGTACACTTTTTCAAGAAAAGCTGTTGTAAGAGCACACTGCTGCGTAAAGGATGAATGACTCACTTCCTTGTGTCTGATGGAAAAGAGAAGTCAATGTCTTAAGTGTAATAAAGTTGATGAATTATGGGCTTAAAGAGGCGGATCTTGCATTGGAATAAAGAGAATGCAGCAGGCAATCAGGGTTGTGAAACTACTGTTTGTGTACTTCACAGCTTAACAACTAACATAAGAGTATATAGAGATTGATTTTTATAAGATAACATAATGATTTCATGCACAGTAACTATTATAAAGTGATGTATTGTTTGTGTGTTCTGTCAATGCCCAGCAATAACTGGTTATTTGTCTCCCTGTGCAAGAGGGGAGTTGGCAGAAGTCTTACCTTGGAGTCGGTGCTGGTTTCTGATGGTTGTCCTTTCAGAAGGTGTTACAAAGGCTACACCTATGCTGATAAACAAAAGAAGCCCAGGAAGAAATCACTGTCCCTGTGGTCAGCAGGCTCAGCCTGACTTATATCCTTGCTGCTAGGTCCTCTTGATGGGACGTTTGCACGACACTGGAGGTGGCCCTTGGTATTTCTTAGGTACACTGTGGCTTCAGAAAGAAATGCTTGCATTTTTAGGGTTTCTTTTTAACTTTCAAAGTACATGAAATGACACAAGGCCTGTGTTGCAGCTCACTAGTTTGGTGTTTCGGGGTTGTTTGCCTAATGAGATAGCTGGTTATTTCTCATGGGTCACATGTATCAGACCCAATTCTCTCCTGAACTGGATTATGCAAAGTCCCAGTATTTAGTGAGAGTTGTGCAGCTCTCTGAGGACAGTGGCTGTGTGGTGGGACAAAGACTTGCCATCCTCTGAAAGGGAGAGATGTTAAGAAAATAAAAATTCAGAGGGTAAAATGGCTTGTGCAGACTGACACACTGAGCGTGTGTGTGCAGACGTGTGCAGCATCTCTGTGAGCACATGCACCAGTTGGGTTCTCCTTGGTGCATCTGGTGGTTTAAGTTGTACCTGTCAAACCCCAGGCCTGATCCTTCTTCCTTCTGTGAACAACCTATGTCCTTTTTCTTTTAATTTTGCAACAACCCCCTACTACTCTTGGACAGTGGCAGAGAGGATTCACTGTTCCGAAGCATCTTTATCTGTATGATTTACTCTATTTCACATCAAGCTGCCTGCTCTTGTGGGCACTGGTAGAATCAGAGCTGTGTCTGTTCTCCTTCTGTAGTACCAGGGAATTAGGATTCCTATGTAAGATCTCAGTGCCAAAAGGCTTTTAGCCATGCTGGTACCAGTGGAGATATTCTGGCTTGTAGCTACTGAATCTTTGGTCTGGTGTTACTGGGTCAGCAAGGAGTTTGATGTTGCATCCTCAGTGGACCCTTTTTATTCTCTTTTTTTTTAAATGAGAGAAAATAAAGCTTTGAAACTGCTCAAATATTGTTGGCCTTGTCTTACTGCATGTAATTTTGAAGCATTTGTTCCAGGAACACTACAATTTTTGCCATTTAGTGATTACCTTTAAATTCCACGAAGCCTTTTCTCATGTGCCCTTGTGCAGTGCTTTGGGAGATTGTCTGATGTGAAAGGCACTATTACACATTGAACTGATTATTGTTGTTTGTTGCTGTTAACACAGACAAGAAACCCTCCTGGCAGGGAAACAACTTCTTTGCTAATAAGTATTCATAATTTGTATCTCAGCAAAAGATGTAAACATATATTATCATTAAATAGGCTGTAATTTTAATTGCCTATAAATGTTATTAATTCTGATTGTGATTATTCAATAGGTAATAAAGATAAAGGCTGTCAAAATTAATTAAGTACATATTCATTAAATTCAAGGTAGCTTCAGTTTCTTTATTGCACAAATACAATTAACACTTAATCTGAATCTCAGTAAGTTACATAATCATGTGACTCAAAATAAAGGGAGGATACAACCTTGGCCTTTTACTTTTTACATGGGAAAACATTAATGATGCTGACATTGGAGACAATTAGACAGTGTCGGCCAATTGTTTTTAGTCAGCTTTCTCTCACATCTGTGGTGTCTACAAGCAAGAAGGGCCATTGTTTCTGCAGGCCTCCGTCGCGCTTTGGCTCTTTGTGCTAACCGTCAATCTCTTGCTGAATATCAAAGCTGTGAGGAAATTAGAACAGACCAGCTCTACTGCACCACACTAAAGCTTAGCAGGGTGCATCCACTATGCTACTAATTAGGCAGTGGCCAACAAAATAACCTGTCAATGTGTGCTTGCCATTTCCCACACACCTGCATTTCATACACTAATAAGCGTACAGCCACGGAGAGAAAGGAATAACTGCTGAAGTGTGAAAAATGAACAAAATATAACAATGTTTCTCTCCCCACCTATACTACTGCCAATTACCATTTAACATTAGGTAGAATCAACATGTCGGAAGAAATACAATACAGTATCTGAAACTAAAGAGGGGGTAGGAAGGAGCAAAGCCACACATAGCGAGTGTATTAATGTTTGCTGCAGAACGTCGCGCTAAGTGGAACGTCTCTTTATTTGTATAAACCGGGAGGTTGAAAATGATCGTGATTGGGGTTTTTCTATTCATGTCAACACGGAGAGAAATCCATATTTTTGTTGCTTATCAAAAAAATGTGACTGAACACAGCAGCAGATGACTGCTCCAGCGCTGTTCTAGCAGACCTCATCCCTCATGTGCACCAGTGCGGCCAAGCCAGCGCAGGCTGGCTGAAGTTCTGCTCTCCCTCTGATTTACTTCCAGCCAGCTGGTTGCAAGCCTCTCAGAAACTTAATGTGCACCATCCTTCCACCTTATAATTCCTTCATTTGAAGTCGTATCAATCAGGATGTCAGTACTGGCTTACCTGGTAAACTCATTACATTTGTGCTGTTATGTTCCGTCATGAATCTTTTCCCTATCAAACACATAGTTAGAAAACTTCAAGAAATGACTTTTCTATCCAAGTGATAAAAGTATACAAAAGTGTCCTGTTATTACTATTTTGAAAGGGGGAGGAGGAATGCTTGTGCAGGGATTAGAAATACTGTGTTTGAAAGCAGCTCATCCTCAAAATACAGAAATCAGTTTCATTACAAGTCTTATGGCATCACTGCCAGTTCACACAACTCCCACTTACAAGCCCTTGTAAATTGCTAGGTTCTGTAAAATAGTAATTCTCACACCATATATTTCTTTCCCTTTCCCTTTGCTTTAATGCCTGATCAGATTGCAGGAGTGATGATTTAGAAGTGATATGCACTGAAAACAAAGCGGAGCAGAAGTAAAGATATTAAGTCAGGTGCAAAGCACCCAGGGCCAAGCTGCTAAGGCCATTACCTTTGTCAAGGGGCTGACTCAGCTGAATTCAGCACTTCAGGCTTGGAGCTCTTTATTTTTTCCCTCTTTGCAGAAACCCAAGGGTTATAAATGCAAATTCACTCATATGAAACACTGTGATTCCCTGTAGGACTCCCTCCCCCTCCATCCTGATGCATATACTTAAATTTTCTCTCTCTTTTTTTTTTTTTTCCCATGGACTTGAGCTTTGGTGGATCAGGTAGATGAAGGGCAAAATTCCCTTCAAAAACAGATTTATGGAAATATATCGGTCCTTAGGAGCCGTCCTACCAGGCGTTTTTGGTGTAAAGCTGAATTTAAAACATGAAATGTAAACCAGAAGGGCCGATGCAACGTGTGGATGAAGCTGTTTTCCTCTACAAGAAAAATCACTTCATCTCAATATGTAGGAGAAATGACTATATTGTTATGCTATCCTTGATGGAAATCATACAATAAAGGCCAATATTCAAATGGTATTTGTTAGATACTTTTGAACACCACTCTGCCTTTCATTAGACTTTATCCAGGAGCAGCATTTTCAATTATAAATAAAAACTTTCTCCGCCTCTTCCCACTTGAGCTCAAGTACAGAAGGCCCCTATTTAAAATGCAGCTCCCGAGCAGGCCACCAGGCCGCCTGTTCAGCTGCCAGTGGCTTTTGTGTACAAAGATGTTAATTGGTCCTAATCCCCTCCTAGAAGCTGTTTTGGTAGCCTGACCTGGCACCCCAAAGGACACCTTGGTGTGAAAAACTAAAGGGCCCATTGAAAAGAGAGTGAAAAGCAGCACTGAGCATTCCAACACATTCTAATTTCAGGAAATAAAAAAAAAAAAAAAAAAAAAAAGGGAAGGGAGGGTGTAGCCAGAGGGGTTACGGCAGAGGGGGGGATGGCACACATCATCTTGCTGATTCTGAATTGGTCATACAAAGCTTTAGTAACCATGAAGTAAGCTCTACAAACACCCTTCACACACACACACATCCAAAAAAAAACCAACAAAAAAACTAAAGCCAACATCTGCTTATATTTCAGCTTCAGGTTTGGATCCTTCTTCCATTTTGTTATTTCCAGTGCAAAAACTCTGTTCTGGAGAGCTAAAGAAACCGAAATGCAACCCAAGGGTCTGACATCCCTTCTTCTGTCCTCCTCAGGAGGAGGTGGGTAAATCCAGACCAAAGTTAGTTTCCCTGCAGATTCTGGTGGCCCATTATGTGGCACACATAAGCATCCAGGACTTGGAGTAGAGAAGATATTTTTTTATTAGGTACTTACAGAGCAACCAGGGCAGGGGTGGGGGAGGGGGGAGGATGGGAAGGACGGGAAAAGGGGAAAAAAGGCAGCTATTATGGCAAACTTATAATCAAATGTCCACAAGAAATGTTAGATATAAACACTCCCCCTCAGGAAGTTGTAAAATGCTATCTGTTCAGCATGCCATTGTGCAAAGTGTACATTTACAGCTTGGGTGGTAAATTATGCTAATAGAATGCACAAACCTCAACCGTGAGGTTTTGAATTTTTTGACACAGTTCACAGATCAACTTCATAGGTCAAAGGAGTTTGCCTCCCACAGCCTGATAAAGTAGAGAGATATACAGTCTGTGTGTATTATTATAATCTTGCTGAATGCAAGTTTTTAAATAGGATATATTTGGTATATTTTCATCTCCGAATTTGCTCATAATGATTATTTTTCATTAGACACTGCTCTAGGCAAGGGCAAAACACTCAGGAGACTCTTTTCATGGAAATGTTTCAAGGTGTTGAATGCAAAAGCCCACCAATAAAAGCTTCCATAGCACATCAATGTACACAGAAAGGAAGCTACAGAAGCAATTCTTTCACCAAAGAACAACTACTCAGATGTACTTTTTCATGAGCATTTGCAGTACAAGGGGAAAGAAAGGCATATAAAATGTTAGATTCCTTAATCAGCTTAGATTTTCTGCTCAAAGAACAGGGGCCCATGGTTAGAGATGGAAGGTAAGACAAAGACACGATTCTTGCACAATTACTGTAAAACAAACAAACCAACCCCCCGAATACAAAGCGCCTAAGAAATGTGGAGTATCCATTTGGAGACAACAGCAAAAAGCGCTGCCTTCTCCTACCGATCTCTTAAAGCACTTCTGGGGATCTCAGGGTTGCAAATCAGATTTTCGGCATCTTCCAGACTCGTACTAAAAATAAGTATATTTTAATGTCAAGTTAAGAAAGGAGAGCTACCAGAATTCAATCTTGTTCAGCTATCTCAAGATGCATTTTCGATTTGAATGGCTGATTCACTGCTCTCATCATGAGAAAATAACTCTGTCTCTGGCATGGCATTTTCTGGGTCAGCTACTTAAAAATGTTATGGTAAGGTATGTCTCAGAAATAAGGTGGGACCACAAAAGCACCGTAAAAGACAGCAGAAAAAGGAGATGATGATCAAGCTGGAAAAAATTTCCATTGGAAGCTGAAAAGTTAAATGAAGGGAAATGTTAAAACTTCCATGCAGAGTAAAAAGACTGATAATATTCCTTTTCCCACAATATATTTGTCTTTTTAGAGCATAGAGATGTATTTTAGTAATTTTCAATGATTCATGGGTTTATTTCTGTTTCAAATAACTTCTTGGCAATGAAAGCAAAGGCAGGAAAGAGCTCAAAGGGACTCAAGGAGCCAGGATTTTGGAGAGTGTTCCCATATGTGCCCCTAAGATGTGCTGGAGGAGCTGCTCAGCAAGCACAGAGCATCTGCTGGTGGAAAAGGTGGAATATTCGAGGATTTTTAATAAAAAAATACCAGAATCAGTTCTGTAGACCTAGACCTCAGTTTCTGAGTCATCTTCATCTGCAGGTGAATCATGCTCTGTCTCCTGGACTGAAATGATTATTCACATGAGTGAGGTGAGCAGGCCTTGTTCCAGGGTCATCCACATAAATTCTCCTTATAAAACAGCCCTGAAGTTGCCTGAACTGAGGCAACAGAAGAGGCTGAACAAACTAACCCGAGAAATCCTACTGCAAACCCCACTGTGTCTGCCCCAGCTCTGCAAGCTTCTCTGGCACCGCACAGGGCCAGAGCAGAAGATAAACCTTACCTCAAAGTAGGGGCTGTCCCTGAAAACCACAGCAGATCATTAGAAGAATAAAAAAATAGTATTTATTTTCAAGGGGAGTGGAAAGTAACTGCTCCAGAGCACCAAATGGTTCTTGTTTTTCACTGGCCTGCTCAGAGAAAGAGCTTTCAGATGAAGCCATGCTTATGAGCTGCGGCTGCTGTGTGTGAAGCTGTACTTTCCACTCAGTATTGCTGCACTTAAAAAAAAAATAACAGGGAGGGAAGCAGCCTCTGAAAACCACTCCAGCCTCTTTGGGGAGGTGAGTGTATAGTGAATATGTCACACTTTTTTTCCTCCCCATTCCAATCATTTCCCTCCACTCCCCCTCACATTTACAGCTCTAGTGGTATTTCAATCCAGTTAATGTATGTGTGTTGTAAATGTCACAGGGGTTAATCTCCACCAAGCTTTTAAGAAAATAAATCAGCATTTTGACTGATTTGATACTTTAAAAAAGTTTCCACCCACTCCTCCTTTCTTCTCCTGATGTGGCAGGAGGGGTATTAAACTCTGGGTGAGCCTGTAAGAAACTGTTGGATATTTTCTGTTATCCCTGCCAGGTGGCAGAGAACCACAAGAGTATACAACTCCTTTTTGCGGGAGATTAGTAAAATAGAAGGATTCCTAAATGAGGGCCTGATCCTGCTGGATCAGGGGTCTGTCCCCCTTGAATTCTGTAGCAACTGGGAAAAAAAAAAAAAAAGATGAAGTAAAGGATTTAAATGAAAGGAAAAAAAAGGGAGAAGGAGTCAGAGCATGCAGTGGGATTCCTTGCCCTTGTTGGTGCACCCGTGAAACTTTGAGCTGTCTGCTGCGTAGTTTCCAGGAATTTCTAAAGTTGCAGCTTTTGCTTTTGAATTTACATCCGAGGCTTTTCGGGGACCCTGGTGAAAATCACGACCACACTCAAACCTCTTTACATCAGCCCTCGAAGGGGTGCTACTCACTCTAAATGTATCTCTGGCAGCGAGGCTGGCTGAAGGCACGGGCAGAACATAGCTGGGGAGGGCAGCACATTTCCAGGGTGCGAAAAACATCCCTGTTCCTCTTTTTGCGAGTGTCAGCAACCGGCAAAACCGGGCGGCTGGGAAGGAGGGGCCGTGCTGTGCGTGGTGCCAGCTGCTGTGCTGGGGGAAGAAAGACACACCAGGAGCAGCAGCCAGGGGATCGGCAAGCACAGAGCTTCGAGGGTCCCCCTCCAGCCTGAGCCACGTACACAGGGACCCTCACCGCTCCCCATCCCTCAGGAGGGGCTTTGGGGCAGCTTTGGAGAGTGTTGGCAGGGATCATGCCGTCAGCAGGACTGCAAAACTAACCTGATCTCCTCAGAAGGATGCAGAATATTGCTCCCATAATTTTATTGTCAGAAATGCCTAGAAAGATCAAGCAATTTTACAGGTGTTGTCTGCACACCCTGAGTATATCACCGAGGTCCTACTCTAAATGGAAAACACTGGTATCTGTGTTTTAGAAATAGAAAGGTTTGATACAAATGCTGGCACATGACTTTCAGAGACAGTCTGCCACATAATCAGGAACAGAACATGAACAAAAAGTTTAAAATCTGGGAAGGGTGTTGGGGAGGCTTGACCCTACATACAGCACACCCTCTGAAACCTGCTGGCATTGAACCCAGGGCTAAGAAACCTCCTGAAGGAGGTGTTGCAAAACTCCAGAATGTTTGACCTCTCGCAAGGGATACACCGTCCCCCAGCTCAGACTCAGATGATAACAGTGGTTTTTGTGAAACAGTTAATTCCTTCTCCGAAATCTCTATTCGCTTTACCTTTTTCTGCAGAAGTCTGGTGGTATCAAAACGTGCAGTTTTTCTAAAACTGCTGAACAATGAAGTACCAAAAAACTCACCCTTGTTCTCTCTAAATAACCTACATGCCCAGAAAACAGTGAATACCCAGTGAATACACAATTTAAGCAAAATCAATCTACATCTGTCCCCAAAAGCACAGCAAAGGTAGCGGATGTGGATTGGCTTCCTGTATTTGCATTTCCTTCACACAATGAGTGGATCTAGTTACATTTGTTTCACCTTTCAGCTATTTCTCCAATTTTCCTTTCTGAATGGAGGAATTTATCCCTTTTTTTTCTCCCAGAGTCAATGCTGGGGAGGGAAGCAAGGAAGTTATCAAAGGGGGGAGGGTGGGGAGAACAGCCTAGCCAGAGCTAAGGCTGTAATTACTTTAGAAACATAAAGGTCTATTCTCTCATTGCTGAAAAAGGGGAATTACACACATAACTTCCATTAACATTAATGGGACTCACCTACATAAATCCCTGGCACATCAATGGGAGAATAGATCCTGTATAACTATAGGTACTGTTTACTCAAAGGAAGTGTGTACCAAAGCATACTGCCTAAATCAGGATAGAGTGGGTGAAAGCTCTACCTTACTCATTTCATTGTCATTTGCTCTTGAAGGGCAATTATCAAGAAATTATTAGGTAGTGGCATCTTAATATCATGCTCTCCTGCCTTTTTACTTCTTCCCTGACAAAGGCAAAAGCTGACAGAATGTAAAATATTTTCATAATGGATTTTTTCCTAGTTGTTTTTCTGGTACTCCCCCTGCTTAGTTTTCTACCAACAGAGACATACATCACTCGTGTTTATCCCCCTCTGCTCTGTCTCTGTGTGTGATTGTGAAGCCTGGACCGGTTTATAGCCAGTAACATAAAATAAAAAGACTTTGTCTCTCTTTCTTTTCGTGGATATACGAAAGAAAGAATTTGCCTTATTTTTTTTTTCAAGTTGATCTGCTGTTCAGAATGGCTATTGCATGAATGTCACTCCAGATACTGCATGTAGCAAGGGATTTAGTGTTCACCATTACTGTTAAACACAGTGCAACAACATCTCATTGAGTCAGTGCAATCATAAGGCAGAAAACTGGGAGCACCAGCTACCTGCAATGCTCTGAATTGCTCCAGATTTAGGAGTGCTAGGACGAGAATAAAGAATATTCAGAGCAATTCTGGAACCGCAAATCACTCTCTGACACTTTAGGCTGTGAAAGTTAAGCTGCAGTAATTGTATAGGCTTACCTTGTCAGGCTGTCTCGAGGCACTGCCAGCTCCAGCACTGACAGGGGGTTAAACACCCGGTCCAGGCAGCTGTTTTGTTACTGAACACAATGTCCTATTTCCTATAGTCCTAAAATATAGGTCTCAAAGTACTGGGTGGTTAGTCCTTATTTAAATCTCACATATTTTATGGTTGGTTTTGTTTTGCTTATTTTTTTTTATTTCAGGAAGTGTAGAATTTGCCCACAGGAAACTATTCATCTTTGGACGAGGCAGATATCACCCTCACCAAGGAATGGAGTGAAAGGAGAATATCATTTGGGACATGCAGAGCAGAACCCCAGACTTTCCCTCCCAGTGAGCTGCCTGGTCTGATCCACTCCTCTCTTTCCTTGCTTGCTCTTCCCTGGTTCATAGCAGGCTCTCTGACTGCTCAGAGGCTGTATGGCTTTGGGAGGAAATGCCTTCACCTGCTGTTCCAAGGGGAATTTCTGTAAGGGGCTCTTTAGCCAGCTCGTGGTGCTTTTCATCTCATCCATTGCCAACAAAAAAAA
Organism: Ptilonorhynchus violaceus; assembly: GCA_013397565.1. Lineage (NCBI taxonomy): Eukaryota > Metazoa > Chordata > Aves > Passeriformes > Ptilonorhynchidae > Ptilonorhynchus > Ptilonorhynchus violaceus. The sequence goes on along the minus strand of VZRJ01012357.1, from coordinate 2,098,359 downwards.
TCTAAAATGAAAGCAAAATATTATGTGACAGAATGTAACTGAGAAAAATGTAGATGAGGTTTCATCAGAGCCCCCAGTCTGGAAGCACTGTCTCAAAGTCATCCTTTGCTCTAGAAGTTATCAGTTTCTATTACTAAAAGAATGGAAGGAGGAATAGAAAATAAAATCCATACCTATTCAGGTCTGATATATAGGCCAGGGACCTAAAATGGAAAGATTGGATTTATAAAGAAATAGAGCTAATGCTAGTGGTATGAGTCAGCTCAATACATCATATTCCAAGAGGGAAATCATTTGTGATGGTCTTGCAGCTCTTCTAGGCATCTGCAGAAATCATATCAATTCTATTTAAAATGTGAAATTTCTGATTCTGTAAGTCAAAGTCAATTATGTCCCTGACTTTGACAAGGGCAGAGTTTCACTCACTATAGGGATGGCGGGATGGAAGTTCTCATTGTTGGCTTCTTTGGAGCAGCTCCTTCAGTGATTCCCCTTGTAATGAAACATATCACTCTGACTGTGAGGGCAGGCCACGTTCTGCAGACCTTATTTCTATTGAGTGTGGTTGAGCCAATATGAGTTTTGCTTGAGTGAGTGCTGCAGATGTGACCCTGTGTTTTGATAAGCCAGCCCCAGAGAGGAGAATTGCTTTACAAGCAGCAAAGGTAGGCAGGGCAGGACCAGCCAGCCAGGACAAGGGAAGGGGGTATAAATTTAGTAAACTTGTGAAAACAGGGCAGAGATTTTAAAATCGAAAAGCTATTTTAGTTATAAACAAGTGTCCTGTAAAGCTCTTAAAATTTACTTGCTCAGCACAGTCTGCCACAAGTTGAAGTATAATGTATTGACTTTTCTTGGGAAAATTAACTTCCCTTTTGTACTTAGTTGCCTATTTTTATTATTAACTTTTATTTTTTCTGGGAGTTCCTCAGATGAACACTTTTAGCCAGATTTTATCTATCTGTGTAATGATCAGGCAGGAAGAATACACTAGGCATGCTGTTTTCATCTCATATCATAAGCATGGAAGACTTCTGTATCAGTCAAGCCTGATACTAGGCTCTAGATAAAAAATAAACTCAGGTAACTAACTCAGCATCCTCATTAAAAAAAGCAGATAACCAAGCTGTTCTCCTCAAAAAAAAAAATTAAATTATCTTGACATTCACAATTTGGTCCACAAATGGTGTAATCCTTTCAAAGCGTGTCCAGAACCTCAATGTCCTTCTTGTAGTGGGAGGCCCAAAAGTGAACACAGGATTTGAGGTGTGGCCTCAGCAGTGCCCAGCACAGAGGGACAATCATTGCCCTGGTCCTGCTGGCCACACTATTCCTGATATAGGCCGGGTGCTGTTGGCCTCCTTGGCCACCTGGACGCACAAGGGCTCATGTTCAGCTGCTGGCAACCAGCACCCCCTGGTCCTTTTCCAACGGGCCACTTTCCAGCCACTCTTCCCCAGCCTGTAGTGCTGCATGGGATTCTTTTGGCTCAAAGTCAGGACTTGGCCTTGAACCTCATACAGCTTTTGCAGATCCCTCTGTGGAGCTTTCTTTCCCTCCAGCAGATTGGCATTCCCACCCAAGCTGGTTTCATCATCAAACTGCCTGAGCGTGCATTTGATCCCGTTGTCCAGAAAAGATCCTGTCAGAAGTGTTCTCCGTGGGAGCCTGCACCCTGAAGGCAGTGCCTTGGACCACTTCACCACTGTCTATCGAATCCTATTGAGAGAAATAAACCTGGAATGGAAGTGCTAATACATCTCTGAGAATGGCTCCTGCCACCATATTTGTCGCTGGTGCCAGCTTGGGGCTTTTGATTCCTCCTCGAAATGCATCTTTGCACCCTGTGCATGCTACTAAAGCTTCTTAATGTTTCTTTCAAGAGAGCGGAACCACCTCGATTTGGGGGTTTAACTTGTACAGGCAAGGAAAAGCTGCCACACTTTAGCAATATTTCTCAGTCAACAAAGGCTGGGATGCCAGTTGCTGATCTCAGCCATAATTATTGAACAATTTTTTTTCTTTAGAAACACACAATTATTGAATTCATTGTAGACATATTGTATGTACTAACTTAATTTTAGCTGTATAATCTTATAATGGACATCGATGAATAGAGGATTAGTCAAAACCTATTAATAAAGAGATATAACAGGCCCTCAGATATTTTCTTTCAAAAGGCACAGTAAGCTTCAGGTTCTGTTTCTAGAGCCAAGCCTAAGTACCCAGCCTGCATAGTGGGCAGCACAGGAGGGGCAAGAGGGAGAAATCACTCATTTTAAATTGTGGTTTAGAAGCAAATCTATCTTGCAGGTCTGATTTTAGTTTTCATTTTGCTGCAATTGCTTTGTCTCAGCATCTCTCTCCTTTGAGGTCCCTGAGACCCTCCTAAGAGGTGGTGTCTGCACCATGTCCCAAGCCCACAAGTGTGCCTGTTTGCTTTTGCACAAAAATCTGGGCTCTATAAGTTTGCAAGGACTGTGATGGTGTGGGGCTGAGCTGGGGCTAGCACAGCACACCACCAGCGAGGGAGCAGCAGGGCAACCTCCATCCCACACTTCAGCTGTGTGCTTACATTTCTAGTTGCAGCAGAGCAGGGATACCCAAGTGTGCCAAATATCCAAATGTGATCTGTTCTAAGGTGGATCAGACAGAGCAAAGGATACTTCTTTTATGCACGTGTGAACACACATTTATGTCTTTCAGCCTTAGAAGGAATAAAAGCTTCGAGTAGTTCACATGGTAACTCCTTGCTGTTGGCCTGATTCAATGCATCCGAAGTTGATGGGAACTTTCTCCTGCCAGCACTGGAGGCTGGAGATAAGTTTAGGTGAGCTGTATTTAAAAATTTATTTTGACACACATTGGAAAATTGTTTGGAAAATGTGGACTAGGAGCAGAGAAGTAGCTAGAAGGAGAGGTTAGCTGAACATCATCTCTGTGCTGTACTCTGTACTCTGGGAGTATTTTAGCTGCCTGGCTTTTAAAAGTTTGGCAAGGAGAGAGTGACATATCCTGAGAACTATCCAGTTCAACGGATTGTTGTCATTTCTTCTACTGCCTGGAGAGCAGACTATCCCAAGGCTGTTCCTGCAGGGTTTGTAATTCTCTTCTCAGAACCCAGAGACATAATGGACAATGTCACCAAAAAAAAACCAAATCACCATTTCCCCCCAAAAACCCCAAACCCATGAGATGGCTGGTATATAATACTGTCATGGTAGTCCTATGCCATATATTGTCTGTGGCTTTCTCAGCTGAAAAATTTCAAGGGCATTTTTTGGAACACTCAAATCCAATTTTTAGCACCATTTTCAAAGTTACGTCAAAGAATCGCTTTCCTGAAAAAGGCACGAGCACACCAAGATTGTACTATTGCTGTTGTTGTTGTGCTTTCATGTTACAACAGGTCATAGTGAGACCGAATACAGGAATCTTAAAAACACCCTACATGGTGTTAGAGCACCTGGAATGTGCTGTTCCCTGGAGTCCAGTGGTAGTTTTTGACTTGGGACAGCTCTGTGTAGCACCAAGAAGTGCTGGCTGGACCACAGCAGTGCTCAAGAACTGTTGGCAGAGCTGAGGGGCTTAGCTGTCACTTTATTCTGCACACTTAACTCCTATTGGTATTAACAGAGCAGCACATAAACAGCTGAGAGCAGATCACGGCCTGCAGCTATTGATATATTTCTGCCTCATGTCTTGCATTTTATGGCATTGTTCAGTGGTGTCACCCATAAGCTTGCAGTCGTTGTGGTTCTATTTTGACATATATATGAGTGTGCATGTGAAGTTTATAATGGCAAAAAAGAGGCATGCATTTGGAATTGAAGTGTATCCTTCAACAAGAGAAGCGAATTTCCTTACGTAAACGCTCCTGCTGCACAACCCCCCACTCCAAGTCTTCGTGTGGCCCCCAAGAGCTGCTTTTTGTAGGCTGCTGGTGCCCTCACCATCTTGTGCAGAACTTGTTTATTTGTGTTGCAGTGGCACTTAGAGCTTCCCGAGGAGTGAGGTCCATTGTGTTATGTGCTGGGCACACAGCTGAATTGGAGCGAGCACGGCTTTCTGTGTGAGTGCTCTAGAGAGAGAATAGATCATTAAGGTCACTTGTTTTCCTTACAGAGGCCAAGGCAGGATTGATTCCTACATTATATTCTCTCCGTGTATGTATTTTTCCTTCCCGGTTTCAGACAGCCAAGGTGCCAAGATATTACTCACTTCCCTTAGGAGAGTCTTCTGTAACCCAGACATCTTGTTCAGACAAAGTTATGCTTGAATTTTTTAAGCCCACATTTTTTTAAACTTCATTCTATTATTTCCAGATGGGGAATGTTCATGCAGAGAAGGACACTTGTCACAGAGGGAAAGGGGAAGGAAACCGTGGCCCCTGCCAGGGCAAAGAAAGGATTGGAGGAGGCAGCCTGAGTCAACCATAAGAAGAGTCCCACTAGCTCTTTCTACCTCCACCCACTTCTAGACACTCCTGGCCATGTTTGAGACAGCACTATTGAATCCATTCAGCACTACAGCATTGTATCTATTCAGAAAAATGCACTTCAACGGGCCAACCACCCTTAAAACCAGCCCCATTGTTTCTCCTAAAAGCCTCATTGAAATCTGCATATATAACTGGCTGCTGTTTTGTGAGTTAGCTATACTTGTGCATTGCTGATTTGAAAGTGAATGCTCCCTGGAGGGTTATTTTATTGAAATACCGCTTCTCGACAAAATGTTCCTCCTTCCTTCAACAATATCATTGTGGAGATTCCTTCCTTTAGAAAGATGATCAATATTGCTTTGTGAGCCGGGGTCTGGTAGGAATTGGTGTTGGTAAGGGCATCAGAGCACTGGTTTAACAAATCACAGAGCTCTGTGTTTGTTTACTGAGGAGTAGTGTTACCTGCCTTGCCCACCAGAGAGAGACACAATCACTCACACACTCACTCACACACACCTCAAAATGCTCCTCTGGTGTGCTGTCAGTGGAACAGGAAAAGCAGCCGGACTAGAGGGAGTTCCTTCTCAGGGACAAGGAGGAGTTGTCCTACAGACTGCATTTTTTGCTGTCGAAGTATCTTGCAGTGGCAGATTTGTTTGAAGTCTTAACAACACAAGGCATGGACTGGGAGCACTGGCAAATCCAGCCACCAGACCCAGTGACATCTATTCCTCCAGGTGAGGGTGCAAAGCAGGGCAGGGTGAAAAGGCACGATAGGTCTGTGAAGCATAATTCATGTCTGGGTTTGACAAAGTTCTAGTTTGTTTCATTAATTACACCTAGAAACCCTCCCCAAACTATAAAAATGCATTATTAGATGTTCTAAATGAAACCCAGCGAATACATCTGATGTCTCAATATCCAAAGTGGTGTGCCAGCCTTCACCATTTTTGCAAGCCCCATATTGATGATCAGCAGCTTAGCAGCTTGCTTGGAGCTTTGTTGAGGTGGGTGCCTCTTTCAAGGTACAGCTGTAGTTACCTGCCCATCAACCATAGAATCACAGACTGGTTTGGGTTGGAAGGGCTCTTCGAAGCCTCATCCGACCTGGCCTTGAATGTTTCCAGGAATGGGGCATCCACCATCTCTGTGGGCAACCTATGCCAGTGTTTGACCATCCTCACTGTAAAAAATTTATTCATGTTACCTCATTTCAATCTACACTCTTTTATTTTAAAATAATTCCCCCTTGCTATATCTCATCCAGAACTATGGAAAAGTGTGTCCCCACCTTTCTTTTAACCCCCCTTTGAGATCAGGTGCATCTGCAACCAGGACTTCATGTGGCTCGTGGCTGGATGAGCTATTTTTCTGCAGTTGCTTGTGTGTAGCACTGAGGTGCATGCTTAGGCTGGCTTCCAGGTTAAGAAAGACACATTCAGCTCTCGGTGAGGGGAAAAAAATCTCCACCTCCAGTTTGAAACGAGGGGTTAAACAAACCTGTGGCAAATTTGACTGCTTCACAGAGTGTGGTAATGGAGTTGATGCCATGTGGATGGCGGAAAGTGTACACGATATTGGCCAGTTGTTTGATACTGCCACTCTAAAGGCCCCAAGAATTAGACCAATTTCACACTAGAAGAGGTGCCTGTTTCTCACATTTTCTTTCACAGTTGGAGTCCTGGTCACTTGTTGATCTTCTGTCCTCATAAAATCTTTCCAGTTCATTTAAAAGTTGGCTCTCTTGTGCATTTCTTAAATTCTTTCTGAAGCTCAAGGTTTGAAATGCTCCCTTACTTCTGGGACTCCAAGGGCAAAACTGTAAAGTGAGCACCCTGACCCCAAAGGCCTTATGCTGCCAAATAGAGTCAGCAAGAATTTGTGGTAAATGGGGCTGTGGGATCATGCTCCAATATTAAGTACTGGCTAAATGGTGTCTTGTACTTGAAGGCTTCAAAACCCTGTGCTTTCTCTCCAGCCTTCTCCAATGCATCTCTGATATGGGATAGAAGTTCTCCCCTGAGAGATATTCCAACTTCTCTTTTTAAAATTTTACTCTCCCCTTAAAAAACAGCTGATCATATAAGGCTGGTAAGTTATTTCCTTCAAGTTAACGTCCTTCTTTCTCCATAATTTTAGGAAATACTACTGTTGACTCTTTTCAACACTATTGTTTGCAGGATAACCCATGGAAACCTGCTGCTGCCTGTGCTATTCTCTCTCTCCCTGTCTCAAAGCACGCTATGTACAGATATGCATGGAACTGCACATTTATTGCATAGTAACATGGAACAAGTAGTATTATATTAACTAGTGATCATCTAGCCATCATTCTGGTTTAGTCAGTGTCCAATATTTCAGCTGACCTCTAATTAATCAGTTTTAGAGTTTGCTCTGGAAGAAAAGATCCTTCTTTATCTTTTAAAGTTATGGTTCAAGTGTGAACGAAAGCACAACACCTGAACTGAATCCTGTTGATTTCTGGACCTGAAATAATCCCGAACACAGAGGAAAGTTGGTCTATACCAAAGAGAGTTCTAGCTATGGAAAGAGCCAAATTCAAGTCCTACGCTGTTTCATGCTGCAAAACTCACCAGTTCTAGAAACTTACTGCAGGAGTTCACTGGGAGATTTATACTTACAATAATCAAGACTGAAAATGTTGTCTAGTAGCATTGTTGCAAGATGTATTTTTGGTTAGTCTCCCATTCCAAGCTACCAAGAGTTAATAGACTTGCAATCAGCCCCTACACACTTGAGCAATCCCCACAACACTACCCCTTACCAAAGCATGCTTTGCAAGTACCAAAGTCCCTCATCCTGAAGCAGATATATTTATTTTACATAAGTTGAACTGTTTTTTCTCCTTCTTCTCACACTTGTGACTATCAATTTCCACATCAAGAACTTGCAATGAAACATCTGATAGTTCTTTAAGAAAATGCAAAAAAAAAAAATCTGATCTAAGTGTTTTGTTTACTCTCTGCTTTTACATCTTATTCAGTAAAGTTCAGAGTAACAAGGAAAAAAGATTCAGCTTTACACCAAAGTTTGGTTCCTGGATTTTCTCTGCTGTTGGGATACTCACTGCTTTAGCCAGCACAAATAGATGTTGCAAAATCTTCTTTGTCACTGAATTTTTTCTGTGTTACCTACATATCCACACCAATTAGCTATGGAGTGCAGGCTGTTTCAAGGACTGTTCTTAACAGAAGCATACATGTGTTTATATATAGCCAGATATTAAGCTTCTGGGAAGCTCTCAAACAGGTAAACTCTGGAAATATTTTTTTTTCATTAATATTGTCCCACAAGAATTAGCGGGAGTATTTTATAGTGCTAATGTACCCACATGCTTCTAGAAAGGGGTGTATCTGCTCTCTAAACTGTGAAAACAAATTATCAGGTAGAAAATTATCATTTTTCTTGAGTTTCATATAAACTAGCATTACAGTTCTTTAAAGGGCTTGAACTTGCAGCTGTAGACTTTTCACTGTTTACTATATGCTTAAGGATTGAAAAGCTATTTATTATTGTTATTCATATGAAAGAAGTGCTTATTGACTGGCCTAATTATGGAAATGCATAGCAGGGGAGAATTTCTACCTGCAAATCTTACAGCATAAACTAAATAAGAGTGGGAGCAGAACAGAAGGGGAAAGCAAACGAACAAACTGCTAGAACTGGAGCTCTCTGATTACCAACCAAGGTCTCCATGTTCTGGCCCCATAGAATTTGTTATAATGTGATACTTTCTCATAGAGGTTTCCCAAACACTTAACTGTAGGTCTGGAAAGAGCAGTTAATGCTTTTAAATTAGGATCCTGGTCACCTACAGGTCTTGGAAATATCTTTTAAGTGATGTCAAGAAAATTATCTTGACTGTGACGAGACAAAACTGTGTTTCATGTACATTTGGATTATATGGAGGTTAGGAAACATAGTGTGGTGGTTCTGGCTGGGGTAGACTTGATTTTCTTCATAGTAGCTGCTGTGGGACTGTGTTTTGGCTCTGTGATGAAAACAGTGTTTGTAATTCAGGGATGTTTTTGTTGCTGCTGAGCGGTGCTTGCACAGAGTCAAGACCTTTTCTGCTCCTCACCCCAGCCCACCAGTGAATTGGCACCAGGGGGTGCACAAGGAGCTGGGGGGGGACACAGCTGGGACAGCCCACCCCAACTGTCCACAGCGATATTTCCTACCACATGGCATCCTCTCAGCATGCAAAGCTGCAGGAAGAAGATCATTCTGTGGTTAGAGCTGTAGGGCTGAACCGAGCTGGCAAACCTGCCGGATGAAGATGTGCGGGGTGGATCAGAAGGGTGTTGCAGCAACCAAGTCTTTCAGCTGAAATAATTTTGTCTTTGCTGAATTCTCTGTCCTGATTAAAGAAATTCATGACATGACACTTCATCCCTGACCTCTCCTTTTGGTTTTACCCAGAGCTGCTTTACCATTACCGGCGCATTTTTGAGACGTTCAGATCGTTTCAATCAAACTCCTTCCTATGCCAACGTCGGCCCAGACCCCGCTCTGCACAGGCGTGGGGCGATTCCTCGCGGGTGCCTCAGCCCGGCCCCAGAGCCTCCCTCGGGGTGGGTTCCCCGTCCGCANCCGCGGTGCTGAGCGGCCCCGGGACCCGCGCCCGGCCCGGCCGCGCTGCGCTGCCCGCGGGGGAAGCTCCGGCTCTCAGCCCTGCCTGAACGAAAGGCATTGCCTTCATCGGGCGCCTTCCGGAGAAGGACAAGGTGAGGTTCCACAGCAGCCCACCTGGCACGACTGGCATACATTGGGAGCAGGTTTCTCTCTGAACAAGAAAAGGTATCCCAGGAATTGTATTGATATTGCTATTAATTCATTTCTGTAGCATCACTGGTGCTTAGGGCACTCTTGCAGAAAAAGATTATTTGCCTGAAATTGTTATGCCTTGAGGCCTCTTTGGTTGAGCTGGTGCTCTGGAGTGTTGCATTGTGTTTTTCCACTTCGATTCACGTGCCTGATTGTCCAACGACAACGTGCAGAATCAAGCTAGAACATTAGAAATTTTGTCTTAGCTGTGGATAACAAGATGGAGGTAAAGCTCAAACCTTATGTTTCATACTAATTATATCCAGATGGATGGAAGGTTTGGCTCATGAGGATGTTTTGAGACAGTAACTCCGTCCCATCACAGAAACTGTACTCACTGGCCCACAGAGCCCATAGAAGGTAAGTACATGCTCAAAACTCCTACTTCCAGGGAGAGATTTCTACAGACACATTCTCAGCAGCAAGATTTGAACATCTTCCATCAGAATGAAAATATTTTTCCTTCGCTTGTTCATTTTTTTATTCTGTTTCATAGTAAGTACTATGTTCATTGATTTTTCATCTTTTCCCCATTAATCCTGTCTTCTCAAATAACTTGTACATATTTGTCCTCAGCATTGAATACACCTCTAAGAAATTTGAGATGTGCCATAGAAGGGTTTCTGCTACCTGATTAGATGGCCATTTCTTCTGTTGTATACACAACTTAGCCCTTGCTTCTGTGAAAGTCTGTGCATACAGCACAAGGCATTTCCCTGACGAGCTTTGCCTCTGAGTCAGACTGCCACAATTCTAGTTAGAAACTTCAGGATCTCAAGCTGGTAATGAAATACAGACTAATAGATGAACTGGAAATTCAGCTTATATGACTGGTGCTTTCCCTTTGCAACAGATAAATTCCATGTTTAAAAGTTTAGATCAATTCCTCTGGATTTTTCCCCACTTGTCTCTTCTGATGAAAGAGAAAAGTTACTCTGAACACAAATGGCCTATACTTAAAATGGAGGCAGTAACTCTTGGTATCCTCTATGATGATCATCTTCTCACAAAGTACCATTTCAACTCTACATGACCAGGGATCTGATTTCAGCAGGTAAAGGCAGTAGGACACTTGGCAAGTGGGTCAGAAGCAAACTCACCAAGTTTCTTAGGATCTTAATCTTAACAAAGGGCAACAAATTCATGTAGCTCATGTTATTTTCCCAAAGACCATATTCAAACTACACCAATGGAAGAAAGTATTAAACATGCATGCAAACACGGCTAAGTATGTGTATATATCAATTAACTTGGTCAATAATAATAATAATAATGACAGTAAAAATATCTAAGAAAACACAATGCACTAAGAAATAATAAGCATAATCCCTTTCATTAAAAATGTTGCACTCCATGGGGCCAGTAATCCAAGACTGTTTCCATAAGGCTCTGTTGTTTTAACAGCTGTGACATGGTATAAAGTTTCCTATTTGGAGCCTGAGCACAATTAAAGTCCCCCTCAACACCTGATGTAATGGGCTCTTATTTACTAATTCATCTCAGTAATCAGCTGATCTTGAGGATGTTCGCAATGCTGTGTCCAGAGAAGTATAGAGATTATCTTGGAGCATGCACTCAGGATGCCTTGGATTGCCTATTTATCCCTCCTTAGCTCTTTATGGCAACAGACACTTTATTCTCCTGCCTGCTTCTAATTTCCATTTAGGATTTGGTTTATGAAGTTGTTTAGAGGCCTCTAGGAGATTATGACCATCTAGTGGTTGGCACAATTGAGAGATTTAAATTAGAGATCAGGCAGGAAAGGAGGGAAAGGAAGAAAGATCAGGGCTGACAAGAGGTAATGACTGCAAGCACTGAACTGGCATTGGCTATGGTGGCTGTTAAACTTTTAACCACAATTTTGCCTCAACTTCATTTAAGTACAAGTATATACTCACACCTCCTTCTGCATAGGTTTAGATGAGCATCAGCATTCCCATTTCAGAGGAAGAACAGATAGAAACTCACTGACCAATGTGTAACAATGCTCTTAGAATCAGACATAAATTCTGGTAAAAAAAGGCAATTGGTCTTTTTAACTTCAGACTAGGGGCTAAGCTGTGGGGACATCCTTCCATGCTTCTGTAGACACACCATGTTGTCCTTCACTTGCTTCTTTCTCTAACAGCATTTTTGTAGCCAGACGTGGTCTCAGTAACCTTCTTTGTTTCTCTCTTGTGGTCTGGCTGGCTTTCTTCCCAATATCCAGTCTGAATCCCTGAAGCCACAGCTCCTGACTTGCCAACTTGATACTTGCCAGCATGAGTTTCTTTCTACTTTTTGTCCACTAAAATAAGAGAAACAAAATTGTGGAAGGGAGTTTAAAGAAACAAGAAATCCGTGAAGTTTCCCTTGCAAATTTTGCACTGGATTGATCCGTGTGCAGCCAGACTAATAGAAAATCTTCTAATATGTAAAGGACACTAACTTTAGGAAAAAAACAAATTCCTGTTAGCATTCATTTTCCTTTATTTTTGGGGCAAAAGTGGAAAACCAGTTTCTCTTTGGTTTTCCAGCAGTCTCACAGACTGCTTTTCATGCACCTTCAGTGATGTGCTTCTAGGTTGTTGTGGTGGTGCATTCTCCCACCCCATCCTTATCCTTGGGCCTGCTCTGTGTTGTCAAAAGTTCCTGATAAGCCTTGACTGAACCAGCTGAGTGTTGAAGTGTCCCTTGACCATATCAGTTCAGCCACAAGGCACTCCCTGGTCATAGCAGGAGCTCTTTCGTGGTAGAGGTGGAAACAACCAGAGACATCATCTTCCCAAACAAGGTGGGAAAAAAAGGATAAGCAATTGTCCTCTGTAAGCCTTAGTAATCCACTTACCTGAACTGTGGCCTGAGTGGAGTGGCACCATTGTGAATTGTAGCCTGAGTGGAATGGTGCCATTGTTACAGCACTGGGGGAAACTACATAAAACCCCAGTAGTCACTGACTTGGGTTATGGTCAGGATGGAAACTTACTGATGACCAAAGTCAATCCTCTTGTGACTCTATAAACAATGGTCCCAAGTGACACCCTTTGAGCCCTCCTGGACTGCAGTGGCTGCATCAGCACCTCCCTCTGAGTGGGCCCTCTCAAAGCTTGCAAGCCCTCAAATTTGTGATACTCAAAGGATCTCTGACAACGAGGCTGAGTATAATTCCCCCCCAAACGCACACATCCCCACACTCCTCAAAGTGCAACCCTTGCCTCTTGGGAAACACCAAGGGATTTGATGTGAGTATTTCACTGAACCTGAGGGGAATTTTTGATGGGTACCTTTACGTTTTACCTGTGTGTCTGTGAATTGATTATGGTATGAATGTTCTTATCTCAAATCTATGTTTAAGTCGTTGTTATAATTGTAGTGAGCCTTACTGAATCACTCTGTAAATGTTAAAGAATTCAACGATTAAGTGCTGCTAAACTCTTTTGCACCCTTATCTTTGCATTCATATCCTTTACGCCTTCACCCCCTCTTGCAATCCCAGCTTCCATACAAATAATTTCAAATTGCTTCTAATTTGATCTTCCTTTTTGTGCTTTAACCCGTGTAGTAAATAATAGAGTGAACCTTGCTATCAAACTCTGTCGAGCTGCATTTTCACAAATTCATATTAAACCCTGCTTTTGCCAATACCTTTGGTGGTGTTTCTGTAAGCAGCCAAACCACTCATTTGTGACAGTTGTAAGAAGAGGTTTCTACCGGGTGGATGTGCCTGGTTCTGTGACAAACTTTGTGGACCTGCCTTGTGTGGATTGAGCTGCTTTATTTGTCCTCTGCTACATCTGCTTCCTTGGTTTTCTGCTTCATCTGAGACATAAAAAACCTATTTCATTTGCCCAGGCTGTGGCATGTCATCAGATGAGGCCTGTGATCCAGTTTTCTTGCATTGGCAGTGACACCAAGTGCCAAGTAAAGGTTTGTGTTCTGGGCAAATCCTTACTGGTGCACTGTTTTCATTCTTGTTCACAGCAGGGAGATCAAACAGAAGAATGGGCTGCAGATAGCTGGAGAGAGAAAGGCTCTGGGAATTTATTACTTTATTTTTTTCACTGGGAGAATAAGAAAAAAGAGGCAGCATCTCTCAGCAAACAGTTGTATTAAGTACAGTTTGCAAGAACTGTGTATGAAAAGAAGTTAAAACTATTTTCATTGTTCATGTAGAAAGGAGATGGAGAAAAAGTAACGTGGTAAAAGACAATTTAAAAGGATGAGGTTGCAGAAGGTGGCTTGGGAACACCTGTTCTGCTACTTCTAATGACAGAACTTGGGACTATTCATGTTTAAAGAGTAGAAAATTTATATGCAAAATATAATAATTTCTGTTCTGTGTATGATTGACTGTGGACCTCACTCCACTAGAAAAGTTTAAGACTTAACATTCAAGCTAGAATCAGTCACACAGAGATGAAGAATAGCATGAACACTAACAACTACATATAGAAAGATAATAAATACTGTGCTTAAGTTGCTCAGGAATTATTAAATGCAGAAAAATGAGGGTAAACTGCTTGTTGGAGAGTTCTTACACCTGAGTCAGAAATGTTTTATGTCAGCTTCTGCCAGGGAACACTTTGGCCATGGTTATGTTCTGGGATCACAGTTTATATTACAACTGTTGCATAGACAGCATCACATTGATTGATCTCACTTTAGCTTTCCCGGTAATTTTGTTAAATACTTGCTGGTGACTGTGACTTGATTCTGTTCAAGAGTTATTCTTTGGAAGTGTTTTTCTTTCCTTAAAAGAAATTAAATACTCTGAAGTTAATCAGGGACCTCGTGTGCTTTTTTACATGTCACAAGGTCATGTATCTTGGGCTGATGACGGGATTGCAAATGGAGACAAAGTGGTCAGAGGCTGCACTAATCCCTGGCATGAGGGATACGGAGGAGCAGCAAATAAAGCAGGGTCTATGTTAAGTGGGTGGGCAAATGCTTTTGAAAAAGTCCTCTAAATAGACTGATTCCTCTTTTCCCTATGTGTACCTGGCTAACATTGTTTCGTGTTTACCCCAGGCACTCTGGAGCTGATCCTGGGAGTTTTGCCTTCCCAAGAGCCACAGGAAGAGAGACACCATCCATGTACCTGTGAAAATATTCCTTGAGTTCAGATGAACAGATTTAAATAATCCGTGCTGCACTCTGTCTTTTTAATTCCTTGCTCACTCTAAGCCCTACGTGTAGCTGCTGCTATGGGAAAGTTTGGGGAAGTCTGCCTGCCACAGAAATACTTTTTTGATTTCCTTTAAAAAAACATGCCAGATATAAATTTATATTTTGTTTATTTGCTTTCCTACTAAATATTCCTGCCCCTCTCACTCACACGTGCCCCCTCTGCATAAGCCAAATATTCCTCTGTTTGAGCTCTGATGCCCCAGTGATGGGCACAAATAACAACACAGCACAAAATGCAGCAAAATCTTTCAGCAGCAAATATCTTCAGGAAGGTGGTGTGTGTTCATTGCTCCAGTAGAATGAAATTCAGCATTTCAGTGAAAACAAGCAAGCAGTGTCTCTGGGCAGCACACAGCTTCAGAATAGCTTTGGTGTAGTTGGCAAAAAAAAAAAAAACCCGAATCAACCAACCAAAAACCAAACCAGTTTTTATATTCAGACTCACTGTATATACAGATGTGTGTATGATTGATTTTTAACTTGTCCTGTGCAATGACACAGGTGGTATTCCCTCCTCTTTTACAGAAATGCACAAGAACACGTTTCAGTTTGTTTTCCTGTAGAAAGGAAGGTGTTTAGGCTGTCAGGAACCCCATGCTTTTGAGATGCTGAAAATTTCAGAGGAAATAACAAATTGCCTCCCTCCTTGTTGGGCTCCAAGGTTTTGGCCTGAGTCACAAGCAGAGACTGAAACAGGACTGTGATAACCCTGCATGGGACTGGAAAGCCTCTGGCTTTTGCTCTGACCTCAGCCCAGAAGCAGCCTCCAATACAGGTGTGGGACAGGTGAAACTTGAAGGAGAAAGGAAAAAAAAAAAGGATAATTTCTTCATAATTTATTTCACTTCAATGCTTAGACAAGACTCCTTCACATCTCAGGGCAGATCCTTTTTTTTTTTGGAAATATTCAGAAATAATTAGTAATAGTAGAAATAAGAATAAAAATGTCTAACTCTTCGCATGTACACTGAGGGCTGCAAAGCTGTAAAATAAGGACTCCTGCTATAGTGTCAGTAATTTATCCTGATTCTGGCTTAAATTGCCTTACACGAGGAGCAAAGAGCTTACACTGACCACAGTTCCAACCCTGAGACTGCAGATCAGGCCAGTGACCAAGGAAAAAGGCCTTGTGGCATCTGTGTGAGGGGACAGGAATGCCCCCACGATCTCTGGTTAAATAGAGTAGCAGGGAAATCCTCTTTTTAGATGAGGGCACCTGAGACAGCTCTGGCAGAACACATTTGTGCTGCCGTTCCCATGGCTCACCGTGCAGCAGCAGATTTGGGCACTGAAATGGCCCCATCTCAGCTGCGGGTAGGTCCTGTGGGACAGGGCAAATTCATCACACAGGTCAGCCCCACGCTTGGCAGGGGAGCCCAGGAAGGGTTTGAGAGGTGACCATTCCCTCCTTGGCAAAAGCAACCCAGGCCAGGGCTCCCCTGTTTGTCTGGGGCTGTGGGTGACGCTGTGCAGTCCATGCAGGCAAAGCAGAAGCTGAAAACTATCCTCTCCCTCCAGATCTCCCTGGCAGAGCTGTTTTGTCACATTCAGCTCTTTGCTTTTTAACAAAGCTTCCCCTTCCCCTCCCCTTGAAGTTTTCCAGTCTTGACCAGCAGTTTCCATGTCACCTCTTCGAATGTCGCCTGCGATCCCCTCCTTCACCCTGGTTGTCCTTCCCCAGATCATTTGTCCACACTCCATAAAAAAACAACCACCAAATCGGCATCGCCACCACATCCTTCCCTCCCAACCTGGAGCAGCGCATCCGCCCTGGCTGGGACAGGCTCACGGCAGAGCCCAGCGGAGGCCACACCAGGGACCCGTGGCCGGGGCAGAGCCGTGGGCAGAGCAGGTGCCACGGTGCCGCAGGTGGCTCGGCCTGGGGAGCCAGGGCATGGAGAGGGCTCCTGGAAACCACGGGTTCTGCCCCGCACTGGCTGCCCAGCAAAAGACCCTCAGGGCTGGGCTGCCAAACAGGGTGGAAGCAAGAGCTGTTTAGAAAACACTTATAAATGCCCATATTTATGCACGCAAGCTGTGCGTGTATATTTAGGTATGTTTATATGTATATACGTTGACACGCACACGCGTATGTGCATCCATAAGTGCCTACCAGGCCCGGCAGCCGCCGCAGGCACGAGAGGCTCGGAGGTGAGCAGTGCCCTGCACGGGGCAGCGGAGCCCAGGGTGGCACCTGGAAGGCTGGGAACCCGGATCGCCTCCCTCCGGGGCACCGGCACCGCCACGGACACGGACATGGACACGGACACGGACACGGGCGGGGGCCGGGCCGTGGACCCAGGGAGTGCTACGAGGGCTGGGTCGGAGCCGAGGAGGGGACTGGGAATGCCCCAAACTGCCCCAGGAGGGAGATCACCCTCACGAAGTGGACCTCACAGCCTCCCGCTCAAAATGAAAAATAAAATTTAATTAAAAAAGGAATAAATCGTGAGGGTTACATAGGGATAGGAGTTTTTTGTTGGTTTTTTTTTTTTTTGCAGCGCATGTATGAAATGAAGGCAATTTGGGTGCTACGAATATAAGACGAAAATACACCTAATTCCGTCATCATATAGATATAATATATTTCACTCTCACCACATAAATACAAAACATCCAAATATCCAAAACATTCAGAACAAAAGTTAGTAGCAAGGGCTCAGCGCTCAGTTCATTCATTATTTTCTCGACTAGTTGCCTAGAAACTTCAGACGTAAATAATTTACAATAAAATTACTATTTTCTTTCCATCCAGCTCCTTCTGTCCAGTTCTCGTCTATAGTTAATTCTATATTCTACAGCAACCATTCCACTTTTCGTAATTTTTTTTTTTCTTTTTTGGTTACAGTTTGGTGGCACGTATTTATACAGTTTGTAAACGCCATGTGTTAAAGTTCAAAGAAAGAAAAGAAACTTAAAACCAAAGTAAATATTTTTTTTTCCCCCAAAGAACTATCTAAGTACAGCATCCCTTTTCTGGCAAATTCAAGTACCGAAATTGAACAGAAAATATTCGATCCAGAATAGTAAGAGGTGAAATACATATGTTTGTGGAGAAAATAGCAGTAAGAATGATAAAAAAAAAAAAAAAGATTGTTACATAGATGTGTTTTAAAGTACAAAAATAACAATAAAAGATACGCTTTTTATATTTTACGTTTGTTTTAAATCGAGTGTGAGCGATATACAAGAGGGTTATTTTAGGAGGAAGGAAGGCTACAGGGTTTTTTTGTGTTTAGATAAACATTGAAATTATTTGGAAAAATCAAATGGAGCAATAAAAATTAAAATTAGGATCGCAGCAGATCTAGATACAAATAGATTCGCAAGTTCCATGATTTATCTGCAGACTTGTTTTTGCGGATAAGGTCCGCGGGACTGGCCCGTTGGAAATCAAATTTTAAAAAAAGGAAAAAAGAAAAAAAAAAAAGAGGGGGGAGAGTTGTGATATCTCGAAGGAAGAGACAATTTATCCAAAATTTCTGCAGCCACTGGTTTCTGTCTCCCCGCTTCGTGACTGTATGTTCAGTCCGTTTCGGCCCTTTCCACATTCAAGATTTACCGTGAAAAAGAAAAGTTGCTGGAGGATTTCCTGACTGGTGCTAAGGGCTCGGTCGGTAACCCGGGGCTGTAGTGCAGCGAGTGTGGGGGTAAACGCGGACCACAGGTGGGGCCCCAAAACCTTTGTGCTTAGAAATCACTGAGTCTGGGAGACACAAAAAAAAACCCCAAAACGGGCATCACCTGGCAGCTCCATCCTCCTCTCTCCGAAATCCCGCTCCCTCGCTCGGCATTGGCTAAAGCCGATCGAAGGGAGCCCGGCCGACCCGCGCCCCGACCGCTCTCCCTCTGCGTCCCTTCCCAAACGAACGGACGGCCCGACACCCCCTCCCGCACGGACGGGCGGACGGGCCGCGGGGCAGGGGGAACGCGGGGCCGCCCCGCTCCCGCCGGGCCCCGGGAGGCGCCCGCAGCCCCTCG
>VZRJ01012357.1:2059654-2074627 GCA_013397565.1 Ptilonorhynchus violaceus | reverse complement strand
GCTTTGTGTGCAGTGGATCCAGGAGGGGGGAGAAAGGGAGAGGGGGAGAAAAAGGGAGAGAGGGAGAGAGAGAGAGAGAGGGAGGGAGGGAGGGAGGGAAGAAGGGAGAAAGAGAGATAGCCCGTGAAAAATCTCAACTGCGTGATCCACTAAAGGAGAAAAAAGTTTTACTCTAGCTATTTCATTGTCTCTGCTACAATATCTTTGAGAACCGCAACAGCCAGTAATCCAATAAGACCATTGATTAGGCTACAATGATTCAATTCAAGCAAATGGCCTTGTGCAAAGAGCATGCTCCAGTCCTTCTTGTCACCTTGCAGGGCAGAAGCCCTCTTCATGCTGCTCTCCTTATTCATTCCTTTATGGGAAATGTAGAGCAAAAGGAGTGAAAGATGGCAATTATCTAATTGGACTATTAACAAACAATTCTCTGAGTGTGGCTGTCTGGCAGTGGTTCTTGGGCGAGGTGAAAGGCCACATGTTGCACTGGCCCCATTCACAAAGAGTTTAGGGGCCTGAGAGGGAGAGAAAGAATTTTCCCTGAGAATTTTTCGCACAAATGGCGGTGTATCCATCAGGCTTGCTGTTCCCTGCCTCGTCCTCTGCCTGCCTGGGCCACTGCCTGGGAATTCCACCCACCTGAAGCAGGCAGGGGCAGCCGTGTGTGTTGTTGCAGATGATGCCAGCGGGCAGGAGCAGAACACGGAGCCCCTGCCAGGACTGCTCAGCTCCATGGGCCTCATCCTGCCTCTGCTGGAGGAAAAACCGCCCACCCTCATCCCATGGGACACAGCCTTTGTCCAAGGTGGTGTAATGGAGGGAAGGATCCAGTGCTGGGGCCTAATCACCATAAACAGGAAATTCATGGGAGGCAAAAAAAGAATGGGAAAAAAAGAAGAGGGGAAGGGAAGGGAAGGGAAGGGAAGGGAAGGGAAGGAAAGGAAAGGAAAGGAAAGGAAAGGAAAGGAAAGGAAAGGAAAGGAAAGGAAAGGAAAGGAAAGGAAAGGAAAGGAAAGGAAAGGAAAGGAAAGGAAAAAGAAAAAAAGAAGAAGAAAAGGAAAATAAGATGGCAGTTCATAGGTACATTTCAATGAGTCGTCTTTAGTGGACATCTCAAATCTTCATAGTTTTTCCACAACTCACAGCATCGTTTATTTACATTGCCATTGTCTGAAAAATCAGATTGAGATTGATGAGGTCTCCCTAAGATTTCCATCAAACCCTATCATTTCAACTATATTTGTACACACAGCGGACATGGAATGTCCTGTCTATGGACGAGGTTTCATTTTTCCTCACAGCCAATGCTCCTCAGTCATCTCTGGTGACCTGTTGTTGTTGGTTACTACTTGTATGGCGGTCGTACTCAGGGGCCCCAAATAAACCGCAGCCCCATTGTGCAAGGCTTCATGCAGCCGCAGAGAGAGGATGCAATGAGTTCATTTCCTCCATGAATTTGCTGTGCTGTGCAAAGGCCTGTTGAGTGAAGGGATGCTTAGGAAGCAATACATTTAAGAGAGATTTGGTCCTTTGAAGGGAGGTGCAACAAGTCAATGCTGGTGAGAACCTTTTCCATGGGAGTGAAGTATAGGCTGTGCTTTGCATGCAAGCTTTGTTGTGTCATATAGATAAACATACACATGGGTATGTATGTCCCAGCTGGACATGTTTGTTTAATGCTGAATAAAACAAAGTTCTGTTTCGAACATTTTCACATAACAGGTTTTATTTTAGACAGAATAGGCATAGTGATTCCCATAAAAGGTCTACTGTGAAATACAGGGAGCAATTATAATTATATTTGCATAGGTGTGTGGGAGTGTGTATGACATTTCCCCCCATATTTTTCATTGTGCTGATCTCTAGGCACAGGCCATAATAATAAACACTGTTTGAAGCAGAATATCTGGAGATTAAATGTTATGTTGGTGTGATAATCTGGCTTTTTTTTCTTTTTTCGACAAGCACCTGATCCAAAGCTCAGTAAAGACCAGGGGAATTTTGTTCTACTTGTGCAATATCTTAATAAATACATTTCAAGCCTCTTTTTGTACATAGAAGTCAGTGGTATAAAGAGGTTTTTTCCCAATTGAATCAGTTAAATTTGCTTTCACACATTATGAACATGGCACTGTTGAAGATGTGGAAATTCGAATAATGAGTCTAATCCTGCAGCAAACTTGCAGTGAGCAGACAAGCCTGTCCAAACACAGCTCAGTTACTTTAATTGAGGTCCGCTCATCTGCAACAAATAGCAACATCCAGAAGGGCACTGGGAAAATCAGAATTTTACCATTTACAAGAGCAACACTTTCTTTACTCCAGCAGTCACCAAACTTCCTTTCACCTATTCTCATTCATTATTTCCATCCCAATATACTTAAAATAAAACATTCATGAATGCTACGTTCTTTCAGGACATAGTATGTCCCCTTCTTACTGTCATAACTCCAGGGATCTCTGTGGCTTCAGCACTCTTACATCTACACCCATGTGTCACTGGATAAGCAGATTAGGGGTTACTTCTTTTCCCTTCAAATAATGCCTGAAATGACTTAGCACACTACACAGGTACTCCCTGGCTGTACTTTGTTCTGCAGGCCTTGTTGCTTTTCAAATACAGTTTTATTTGTTTGTATTAGCATGTAGAAGACAGAAAGATCTGTTTGTCATTGACTGCCACTATTTATATTATTTTTATCTCTATTTGATGTGCAGTAAAGATACACATTATTGCTACTACTTCCTCTGCTCTTCTTTCTTGATGAAAGTAAAAGTTTCGAGTTTAAAAATCATAGTTCAGAGATCTTCTGACTCAAAGTTTTATCTCAGTGTTTAATGGCCATAAGTAGATTTTTCTTCTATTAATTTTCCTGATTATTTTGATTCAGATTATTTGCTTTTGGATTTACAGATGCATTTGGCAAAGAGCTACTGGGCCTTTTTTTGGATACTTGTTTAGCTCAGGGGATATGAACTGGTACCTTGGGGCTGAACATCTTCCTGGCTATTTGCAATGAACAGAGAATACGGTGGTTACTCATAATGATACATTACATGTGGTAATGTCAAGGAGTTGCTCCAAAGAGACAGAAAAACCTCATTATTATGTGCACAGATGCTCCATTTCTCTTGGACAGGATGTTTCTGTCCAGTGTGAGTAACACTCTGTGAGTGGAGAAGATGATCGTCATCAAGATGAAGGTTCACCAGAAGGTCCTTCTTTCACACAACACTCAGTGGTGTGTTGATCAGCAGGAACAGCGAGTACCCTCTCAAAACAAGGTGCACAGCATAATTAACAACTCTGTTGCTCCTGCAATTACTCACTGCTAGGGAGGAAATTGCTTTACAACTGAAGATGAACCCTGGAAATTACAAAATTTCCAAACATACTAGTGTGTATTTGGGGGACACTTAGGAAGCATGTGCTGAGCCCTTATTTGTAGGTGGCATTTTGTTCTAGTGTGAATTGGCTTCATTTCCTGCAAGTGAGCCTAGAAAATGGACCTCTTCCCACACAAGGGAGCAGTATCCTTGAAGAACAGGACTGTGTCCTTATCTGGAAACTTTACATTGTCTTTGAAGGAAAGGATTGAAGTCTTTGACTCAGTTCAGCTTTCTGTGTGAAGTGGAAGGTAAGGCTGTCATGTTTGCGGTATTCTACATGGCTGGAACCAGCTCTAATTCCACTTTTCCAGGACTTTCCAAGGACTGATGCTCAGGTACATTTGTGTTGTTCAATGGCATGTGGGTCCCTGGGTCATGACATAAAAGACAAAGATGGTGTATTTTTTGTGACATTAAATGTCGTAGGCTCACAAGAAATCTAATGGGTACAACAGCAAGACAAAGACAATTTCCCACTGCCTTATAAAGATGGCAACATCATCATACATTGGCATGAAATTGGGATGTAGCTCTGTTTCCAAACAGGCTTCATCAGCTCTCGTGCAGATGTGTTCTTCATGCCAGTGCCTTACATATTCCTTCCATTCTGCAAGACAACTGTTTAAAATAAACAGACACATCCACAGACCTATTTAAAATAAAGTGTCAGATCAAAATAATGTATGTTAATCCTTGTAGCTCCCACATTCCCATGCTTTGCTGTGCTCCTGATTACTAGCCTGAATACCAAACTAGCTGCTTCTAAATTTTCCTGCATACTTTGGCAGTAATTGCAGTATTGTCTCTCCCAGATACTAAACTGAGCATATTGGCAGGACTCAGCAGTGCTGTTCTGGAGGCCAGTAATAATGAGCATGGGTATCACACATGTATCATGACTAATCATGTTGTGGTCATTATGAGATGCCCCTTACAGTTATCAATCTGGACAGTAGCTTAATACAAAGCTTTATTGCCTGTATCATGCCCAGGACATATGCAAGCCATCTGAACAATGCTGAGACAGGGTTCTTTCCACGAGGGAAAACTGTGAATTAAGAGGAAATGCTGTTTGTTCTCTGACAGCAGGTTGAAAACCTCTGGTTTCAGCCTAAGATGTGTCACTGACTGGATTTGTAATCACCACTACCTGAGCACTCAAACTCCCTCTGCTTTCACTTCACCCTCTCCTGAGAGGGGAGTGAGCTTTACCAGCTTGGCTTGAGCACTCACGAGTGTTTACCACCTCAAAAGCTGTTAGACCATGAGCCTTTACTATTGGTGCTAAAACTCTCACATATTCCTTCACAAAGCCAACACAAGCAAGCTTGAAGAGTTAAACAAGAGAAGTTTGCAAAACTGATGTGTCCAGGGTAGTAGATGTGAACTGTGCTCTTCAATACTTGGAATTTTAACACTTTGCATCAAACGAAAAAAAAAAGTTAAATTCTGGCTTAAAACAGTTTAGGTCTTTGATTTTGGAAGCTTAAGTCAGACCAGATTGAACACAAAGTGTGTTTCAAATACTTGTAATCATGATCCCAGGGATCCAGGGGAAGGCTGTAGAGGGCAATCTTGCTGACCTGCGTTTGCTCCTTAGGTATCACCTAGGAACTGGAATGATGTGAGAGATCAGAAACTGCCCCTTCACTGTGGAGTGAGATAAATTCTGCCATCATCCCGAGGCTTGTGTGACAGGCATCCAGTAGACTTTGTGAAAATCTTCTTGAATTTGATATTTTTACTCTGTTTTTACCTTATTATCATGTGATTACCTTATGCCCCATGTGAAAATGGGAAATGTCAACAGAAACCACAGGTACAAATTCCAAATAAAATCAAATCTGCTCTGGAAAGGTTTGTCTACCTGGGTGCTTTGGTTACATCCAACAAATAAGAGCCTAAACAGAAAACTATCAAACAATGGGTCTTGAAGGTTCTATCATAACATAAAGAGAAATGTGGCCACATTTACAGGAAATTTTTGGACTTAAAATGTGGCTTGAATACTGGCAGGATTTTATTACCTGAAATATAACATTATTTCAGAGGGACCCCTGAAATAATGACTCAATATTCCTCCTAACCCTTTATCATGGAGAATGATGGAAAAGGTAGGCAAAAAATCAGTGCACTTTGGTTTGTTAAAGCCCACTGGAGATTGTGGGTCGGTTTGGGGTGACTTCACTTTATGGTGAATACTTCACCTGATGGATTTAAACACACTGGGAGGGTGAGCAGCACGGTGGCAGGCAACTCTGAACGTGGCTAAATGAAAAGTAATGTAAATCATCAGTGATTAGTTTTATAGCTTAAATAATCTGAAAGGCCCTGAATTTCCTGCATTCTCTGAGGGAAAAGAACCTGTACCAGAAGTCATCAATGCCTGATTTACCTCAATCTATAGCAGCAGCTTGAAAAAAAACCCAAATAGAGACTATTTGTTTTTATTAAACAAAGATAGAGCAGAATGCCCAAAAACATAAGGATATCATAGGATTATGCCATAATTGCACATTAAATCTGTGTTCATTCTTTTTATCCTCTTCTCTCATGAGGTATACATTAGAGTCAAAATAATGTCCAAGAAATTAAAATAAAAAGTAGTTACAGAGCTGCTAGGGTTAATACACAAGAGGTGGAAAAGTCTGGAATTCTTTTGATGAGAGGAAGATGAAACTGGACCTGATTGTGGAAGTCAAAATTCTCAAGCCATGAACATTGGACTGTATTTTGTCACATGAGAATAAACATCAGGTTAAATTTAAAACCAGGAAATTTAGAATGAAAAATAAATGCCCAGACGTGTCTCACCACCTATGGGAGCTGCTGTTGCAGGAGGTTACTGAGGCAAATACCTTGGCCTGATTTTAAAGTGAGTTGGACATTGTTAGGATTAACTCATTACACAAGGCTGAAAACAGAGACCAGCCTGATTGAACCTCACACCCAGGGCTGGGCACTGGTCACACAGGGAGCGAGGCAGAAGTGCCACAGTTTGGGATCCAGTTTGTTCTTCCTTGAAGTACCAGGATTACGATATTCTGTAGTATGTCAGAAAGACTGGTGGCATTGTGTAGGAAAACAGTAGGGCACTAGATTTGGGGTAGCATTTAACATTAATCTTAAATGGGGAGGACAGCTCAGAAGCGATGTTCTATGAAGACAAGCCTGATGAAGTCTGGAGCACTGGTGTGCTTTATGTTTCCACAGAGCACAGACAGGGACAAGGAGGAGAAGAGCAAGAAGAAAAAGAGATCTTTAGCACTGATGAATTCCCACAGATTCCTTTGTCAAAGGGATCTGCAAAATTTGGAAACCAAGCTCCTTTGTCATCTCTACAGCAGAAGTTCCCCCTCTGGGTGCAAAAGAAGGATGAGTTATTATGTTTTCAAATTCCTAGAAGGAAGTAATCTAAGTAAGATAAGATGATTCCATCACCCCCAGAAGTGTTCAAAAACATGTGGATGTGGCACTTGAGGACATGACTCAATGGTGAACATGGTGGTGCTCCTGGGTTGGTGGTTGGAGTTGAAGATCTTAAAGATCTTTAACAATTCTCTGATTTTAGGATATCCTGGAGATCCATGCTGCCTGAATTCCAAGACCCACTTTTGTGTGAGAGGAACAGTGGTGGGCACATAGCAGTTGCATTGTCAGGAAGAAATATTTTGGCCAGAAATACCGCCATTTTTACCATGTCTCTCTGTTTCCTACTAATGAATATAAAGGACTGTAGATGTTGTTATAGTTTGACTTATTCATTTAAATAACAGAGAGATACAAATCTCAAATAATTATGTTTCTAAAAACTTGGGTATTACTAGGATATTAATTGTCTATTTTTATTGCTAGAATGTTTCTACCATCCAATAGCACAAAAAAGTGATGTTACATTAAAAATATCAGGAATTGCCATATCTGTTTGTGCTCTTGATGGATTAGAAGCCATGCAAAAAGATTGAGTATGCTTTAAGTTGTTAACAACCTGAAAAAGACTAATTAGATAAGAGAAGAAATATGGTTTCTTTCATTTTTATAGATGAAGAAATTATTATATGAAGAAATTATTATTTTTATTTTATTTTATTGGAGAGATGGAAAAAAAGAGAAGCCCAGAGAATGGTCTGCTTTCCCAGTGGTGCCAGAGGGACCAAATGAGATCCTCAGGGCAGGGCTCTAATTCCAAGACCATACACCAAGAAAAGAAAAAAATACTCAGGAAACAGAGGGGTTAAACAGCAGGGAAGCTGAATAACTGCCAACCCCCCATTGCTGAGTTCTCAGGTGTAGAAATGATGCCACCCACTCCCTGCCCTTTAACATGGCACATACGGCATCCACGTGATGTCTGGCTGAGAAGGACAAACATTTGGAAAGTTTTCCTAGGGTGTGTTCTTGAAACTCTTACTCAGATCCCCACATGCCAGGTAAGAGAAGCCAGGTGAAGGCTCAGCTGTACCAGCCTTTTCCAGTTCAGGAGAATGCACAGCTCTGAGAACTGATTCTAAGCTTTTCCACGGAGATGAGGTGCTACTGATGTTATTAAAATTGCCCTTGATTCAGACTCCTGCCATATTAGGGTCAGTTCCAATGACTTCTCAGTTAGGAACCTACTACCTGGTTAGTAGGAAGCTGTTTCATGCAATTTTGCGTCTTAGTTTTATCTTTTCATCTGCTGTGCCTTCATTTCCCGCTAATGAAGAGCAGAATCGGGCCTTTTGGTGTCTGTGTCCTTTTTTCATGGGAACAAATTCACCATTGTGTTGGCAGTGTTCCCACTGCTGTCAATGGGAATTATGTACTTTGAAGGAGAATGAGGCCATAACTGTTTAAGAATTAGGCTATGAAGACAGTACAAGGTTTTTTATTTTTATATAGTGCATTACATATGAAAAATCAAAACCGCTTTGCGGAGAAAAGGGATAATAGATTGTACTTCACAGAGTTGTTTGGAGTGGTACTCTGATTCAGAAGGAAAAGGACAAATGACTGTACAGATGTGAAAAGAATAGCAGAAGAGCTGGACATTCAAGGCAAAAAAGCAGCCAGCAAGTTTCCTGACAGAATAGACATGGCAAAGGGGAAATGGAGAGCTGAGCTGCTGAAAAGAGCTAAATGTCAGCTGGGCAAAAATAAAAAGATGGTGTAGAACCTCAGCCTAGAGTAGCCACTTGGTCCTTCTCCTGCCAAACACAGGCCAGTGCTTAGCCTTGAATGAGGCAACACAGGTCAGCGGACATTAACATGGAACCTCTCTTCTCTTTGTTGTCTCACCAGTCCATGCTTCTGTCATCTCGAGACACGAGCTGTGCTGGAGAGATGCTGCGTGGCACATGGGGCCATGTTGTCACATTCGTTCCTGTAAAGTCTTTTCAGTTAGGGAAAAGAACGTCACCCACTTGTCCAAGTTTGTTGATAATGCCATATTGGCAGGCTGCTGTTGAGTTATGCTGCAAACCTGGATGTCACGGGCAGCCCTGTGCTGTGTCGTGGGAAGGCTGCTCCATGTGAATAGCTGCTTCCTTTGCAGATGGAGTGTCAATTGTTGCACTGTGTGGGAAGGCCCAGGCAACAGTCCTTTCAGGCAAATGAACACCACATCTGGATTTCTTTTCATTTCATTATGTTCCTACCCTTTGAGTACCTCCCTCCCATCCCCTTCCTTTTAAACGGGATCCACGCAGTTGCCTGCAATCTAACAGGAATAAAAGGGACGTGTGCTTGCACTGCAGCCCTTTCCACACCCACAGCTTGTGCAGCAGGATGTTTCCACGTGGCTCTGGCCCTGCAGACCCAGCACCCTGCCCGTCCTGTGCCCAGGGGCCTTGGGAGCTGCGGGGAAGAACCAGAGCAGTGCAGCAGCATCTGACTCCCGGCCGTGGCTCTGCACAAGCTGCAGTCAGTGAAGGAGCTGAAATATAGATGAGCCCAAAGGCTGTCTCTTCCTGCAGGAGGAATCTCAGGAGAATCTGCAAACACTGCACGTGAGCAGCTCCCTGCCTGCCTTCCACCCTGCTGCCTCCCGGGCACACCCTGGCCGCTCCGCACGCCTGGGTGCTGACACTCCTGCTTCGGTTGGGGCTCCTCAGCTGGGTTTGGAACCCTGCCTGCAGCAGGGCAGGTGGGCCAGGCATAGCAGGCAGCACAGACCCTGCCAAAGGAGCCCTTTAAGCAGATGGGGTGTCCAAAAAAACCATACAACCCAAATGCATTTCATAGGAAGGGCCGTATCCCTCACAATGCACTGTGCAATAAAGCTCAGCTTGCTTAGCTTAATTCACTGGGATGATTTTGCTGCTGCATGTTCATCTGGAGCTCAGTCATCCAGAATAGCAGAGCTCATTCTCAGAAATGCTAAGAAACGGTTGAATAAAATTCCTGTTTGATTAATTGGATCACTAGAGCATGTGGAAAACCCAAAGAAGCATTTTTTTGCCCGAGCAGATTCGCAATCAATAGATTTTTCTGGTTTTATTTTTTCAATAGAAACAACTTTCAGCATTTTCTGTTATCAAATCCCTGTCCAAGCATTTACTAGGCAACTGCAGTGAGGTAAAGGAAACGTTTATAGTTTTCATTTTTACAGAGGTGAGATGGAGCATGAACAGGTGAAATGACTTGCCTAAAGTGGGATATTGAACTTGTAGCAGTGGACTGGAGCCTTGCGGGGCTTTGTGGTTCAAGTCCATGTTTCCAGTGCTTCTGTCCTGAAGACCCAAGTAAAACAAGTCAAACTATATATACTCCTAACAGTTGAAATAAGTCATCTGAATAATTAAAAATTATTTCTTAGATGTTGAGATTTCCTTTTTCAGCCTCTTACAGAATAATATTTTAATGTAACATCCAGAAAGAATTCCTCTTCCTCTATATACAAAATTTGGGGTCTACAATTGAAGTGAAATGGAAATAAAACAGTCAACCGGTTCCAATACAGCAAAGCACTTAAGTGTGTGTTTATCTTTAAACACATCTGGAGCCCCATTGACTTTGACAGGGCTACTCATATGCTTAAAGATAAGCCTGCTTTTGTTGGATTATGGCCCTGAGGATCTAAGTGCTGGGGGGAATCATTTTCATGCTCTCCAGAAAGGGCTTTAAATCACTTTTATTTAAGGAGAGCTAACTGGTTGGATGTAAACACACCTAACAAACCAATAGATCAAGATTAACTTTTATGCTGAGCCACTTGACATCTCTAGAAATTACTGTTGAAGTTTAGTCCTTATAGAAAGTAATGATCCAATTATTTTTTAAATGAAGTAGAGCTGTAGGAAAACCTGGATACCTCCACTTGGGAATTTTGTTTAAGAAAGAAAAGAAGGAGAAGTAAGACATAACCATGCTAAAGAAAATGCAGTGTGCATGTCTGAAGGACAGCAGAGTTAGGTGGATTACTAGATTTCAGCACTTGAAAGGAGAAGCAGTGTAGTACATAACAGGACTTTGCTGCTGGTTTTGCTGTTTTGCTGGTGATGCTCTGAGATCAGCAAAACAGATGGGCAGGAGAGCAATGAGGCCCTAAAAAAGAGGTTGTCTCTCATACAGTATCTTTCATCTGTAGATGTTAAAGAGCATAATACAAAGTCCTTGAAATCAGTGGAAATGCTCTCATTGACTCCAAGAAGCTTTGCTTCAAGCTCTGCACTGCTCATCTTGCCACCCTACACAGGCACTCTGCTCTGCTCAGATGTATGGATCCGGACAGGTGAGCACTGCACATCCCCTTGGAATGTGCACAGGCACCAGGGTTGGGATCATATCCCTGCCCTTGACACCCACAGCCCCCCACTTGAGAAAAAAAAAGTGGGAACAGCACATCACTCACAGGGTCTTTGTATTTTTACACTTCCTCCTGGTCCACTGCAGGCTGTGGGGCTCTGCCACATTGGTCTGGTCTCCACAAGTGGGACAGTGGTGCTGCCTTCCACCTCTCCATCACCTCCCACATTCCCTGGGTGCCATTGCTGCCTGGGGCACCACAGGGTCTCAGGACTGCAGTGCAGGTGCAACCCCTGCACTTCAAGTCTTCCCCGCTCCACNGCTGTTGAGATTTTTTAAAGTAAAAAGCAGAATTACTAATACTTCATGAAAACATTGCTTTTTAAGCACTGCCACCTCTACTCTGTGCCTCATCGGAAGTCTAGATGGGAAAAGCAATGGGAAATGCAAGATAAGAAAGCCCTACCATCTAGGCCAAGCACAGCAATATAACATCACTTCGGCAGTAATGACAATGGAGAAGGAACAGGATGCTGTCAGGGAATAATGGTGTCCTGCTGGCAGCTAAATATGAAAGCCAAAGCAGAGACATTTATAAAATAAACAAGCATCAGGGAAGATGAGACTTTTATTACAGAGCAGGAAATAGTGATCTTTAACAATGGTCCATTTCAGTTTCTCTCATTGTTACAGAAATAAAGTGGTGTAAATGAATGCTTTGTCTCATGTATGATTTATTGTTCCTCAGGCAATTACTGGACTGTATTCAGTCTAGGGGAGGGAATTGCACGTCATCTGACCAGAGGGCAGCTTCTGGGGGGCAAGCAGGCCAGGAGGAGATTCATTTTGTGCCTAAGCCTCTGACCAACAACAAAAGCAATAGGTCAGGCTGATTCACATCCACTCCTGACATAAGAGGTTTTGCATGACGACAGAAAGTTGTGCTGCAGCCCCATGACATCGTTTTGGTGGCAGAGCCTGGTCAAGCAGTTTCTGCACCTCGCCCCTGCACATCATCCTGCTGTGGCTGCTTCTCCCAGTGGTGCCAGCTGAGTAACAACATGAGGAAGCAGATGGAATAAAACAATACCGGGGAAATGGCTGGTTCCCCCCAGTTGGAGTCCTCGGTGTCTCTGCAGTATCAGCTGCACAGATGGGGTGTGTGCTGGAGGGACAAGCACAGGGGCTTACAGTGAAGATGGAGAAGGGGGCAGGAGACCCCTGTGTAAGGAGTAATTCTGCCAGGGCAAGGGAGAGGGTAAGAGAGAGGGTAAGGGAGACCATACTCTTAGTGAGAGGGTAAAATTACATCGAGAGTGTGACATGAAATGTACTGCTCTGACACAGAAAGCTCCCACATGCTGCCATACCATACATTTATTCTCTGTGGGGTACCAACTCTATGTAAATGTTTCATAGAGGAAACAGTAGAGAAATCAGCTTGGGGCAAAAGCAAACAAATTTCCAACTTCTCCTATCATTTCAGAGGAAAAAATAAATCTGCAAGAAAGATTATGCTGTTTGCCATCAAGGTGTCAAATAGGGGAAAAGAAAAAGAGCAAGAATTTGGACATTAATAAGTAGTCAAGGTGCTGCCTGGAATGAGGCTGGAGCTGAACCCACACTCTTTTATTAAACTTCTGTAGGAAAAAAACCCCAACAAACCCCAAATCCCACATCAAAAACACAGTAGGGTCATGGTGACAAGTGTACAGATGAAGAAGAGAGAACACATATTTAAGTTGTCAGAGGGAACTGTGACATAAAAATGGGATAAAACGAAACATAGAGAAAGAAAATACAGTTGACCATCAGAAAGCATTTCTTAGCAACCTCTTTTTAGTGTATTTTCAGGCTTTTCTGAGCTCTCTGTTGTATAACAACCTCTTGAGACTGCAGAGTAACTCCTATGGATTATTTTTAAATTTAAAGCTGGACTGAAAAATGTAAGAAAATGCTACTGAGTAAGGATAGATTAAGTAGCCTAATAGACCATTTTCCTCTCTAATTTCCATTAAGGTGATTAGCTGGAATGTTTCTTGCAGCATATTAGCAAAAAACACTGGAAACACAGTCATACAGTGGATCCAGTATCCTAAACTAATGTTTATAGTAATAACAGTGATATAAAAATCCATCTCAGGTATTTTATTACTCTAATTAATGCCTGAGAAAGTCGCAATCTTCAGCATGTGCATCTTGCAACACCCTCCAGGAGAAGAGATTTGTATCAATTCTTTAAAAGAAAAGGAGCAAATACAAACAGGGATTTGGTTGTCTGGTGTGCAAGGGCAATCAGGAAAATTAATCTGAATTAACTGAAGCGTGAATTTAATTTGGATCCTTCTGCCAAGTTACATTTTGCACATAATCCTCATTCAGAAGGGAAGCGTCTTCCATTGAGAGCAGAGTATCAGGCTCTCGCCGCGTACCTGTTGACATCGATACCCATTAGCAGTTTACACTGGATTAGTTGCACTGTCCGGCCACTATTAAAGAGAGAGTTTGTTTGCATTTTCCTATGCTTATGGTTTGACGGGCAAGCTGCCAAGCATTTTAGAACTAACTGCACAAAACCATCACCTCCTCGATGGGGAAAACAGAACTGAGAGGGCTCCGCTGGGTTCCCCGGTCCTGGGGAACCATAACTCTCACGGTATGACTCGGATGGCGAGGGGCCAGCTAGCTCAAAAACTGTGTCAGATTTGTGTGTTGAACAGCTTATGGGTGTAAATTAAAATTACTACCGCCCTTGGGATGGTGGGAAGAGTCAGTGCTTTCAAATAACTTCTCTTGTTAAGGTGATACTCTCAAGCACCTGCCACAGAAGCCCTGCCAGTTTACCTGCCTTCTCATTGCGGTGCTCCCTGCTCTGTGCGGCAGGAACGGCTCTTCCTCTCCCTGCATCCCGCTGCACCGGCCTCCAGCCGAGGGTACAGGGGATGTTTTAAGGAAGTGGTTCATTGGGAAAGTGGTGCTTGATGCTTGGTGTTTATAGCTTTGTTTTAAACTGCGGTAAATTAGCGCCAGGGAAGAAAGGAAAAGGGAAGCAAAAAGAAAAGAAAAAGAAGAAGGATAAAGAAAAAGAAGAAGAAAAAGGATAAAGAAAAAGAAAATGAAAGAGAAAAGGAAAAAGATAAAGAAGAAAAGGATAAAGAAAAAGAAAAAGAAAGAGAAAAGGAAAAAGATAAAGAAAAAGAAGAAAAGGATAAAGAAAAAGAAAAAACCCCAAAAACATAAAAGGGAAAGAGAAAGAAAGAGAAATAGAAAAAGAAAGAGAAGGAGAAAAAGGAAAGGGAAAAGGAAAAGGGAAAGAGAAAGAGAAAGGGAAAGAGAAAAAGAAAAAGAAAAAGAAAGAGAAAAGGAAAAAGATAAAGAAGAAAAGGATAAAGAAAAAGAAAAAACCCCAAAAACATAAAAGGGAAAGAGAAAGAAAGAGAAATAGAAAAAGAAAGAGAAGGAGAAAAAGGAAAGGGAAAAGGAAAAGGGAAAGAGAAAGAGAAAGGGAAAGAGAAAAAGAAAAAGAAAAAATTATCGTGGGGAAAAAAAAAAAGAAAAAGGGTAGGCAAAAAGAAACCTGCTCTGCAATGTTGGCGGTGCCGCCGCCTGGCCTAACGCCGCTGCACCCCGGCTGCTCTCGGGGCAAGGAAAACCCACAGTCCCAGGGCGGGGTGGGGACGTGAGAGCGGCGTCCCACTCCGTGCCAGGAGCGGCTCCTCCGGCCCGGGCAGGCTCCCGTCCGCCCCGCTCTCGGCTCCCGGGGGGCATCCCCGACGAAGGGAGAGCGGCGGGGCCCCGGGGCGCTCCGGGACGCTGGGCAGGGCGGCGATTCACCCGCCCGGACGGTGGGTGGGCGCA
>VZRJ01012357.1:1928664-2050831 GCA_013397565.1 Ptilonorhynchus violaceus | reverse complement strand
ACTGCGGGACCATCCCTCCCTCTTCCCATCTCCCGCTCCCAGCTGGCAAATCCCAACCATCTCTCCCGGGAAACAGCGCTGAAGGCGGATAACGGGCACGCAAGCCGGCCCGGCTCGAGGGCAGGTTTCCCCGCAGGTGCTTCCCCTCGATGAACTCCTGCTTCTTTCAAGGGCTTGGAAATACTTGGGATTATTTTCTTGCCACAGAAATACCATCTTCAGCTCAGGAAGTCCATGAACTGCAAATTGCTTGAGGGTGGAAGACCGTTCTGGGAAAATACCACTCCGGCTTGCTCTGCACTCCTGCCCTTTCCTGAGCAACCACTGATGGAGCGAGATGGGGAGCAGGAGTCGGGCTGGATGAATCCTGCTCCTGCCCTGATGTGGCTGTTCCATGACCCTGGGGCAGGGCAGACAGCGCTGGCAGACATTGTCTTTAGGAATCACTTTGCAAAAAGAGATTTTTTTGCCAAGGTGTATCTCTTCATTGAATCACAGAATGGTTTGGGTTGAAAAGGACATTAAAGCTCACCTAGCTGCAACCCTCCTGCCATGGGTAGGGACACCTTCTGGGTTGTTCAAAGCCACATCCAGCCTGTCCTTGAACAGTTCCATGATGGGGCGTCTACAGCTCCCCTGGGCAGCCCCTTCTGGTGCTTCATCACCCTCACAGTAAAGATTTTCTTCCTAATATCTGACCTAAACCTCCCCTCCTTTAGCTTAAAGTCATTCCGCCTTATCCTGTCTTCACACAGGGCTTTTTTGGCTGTTTATCCATCCCTCTGCCTATGCCACAACTCACCCCCTTTTGGGATCCAGTGCAACTGTGTGCAGAAATCTGCTGTAGTCCGAGCAAAGTGTGAATACACGTGTAGAGGCGAGACCACCTTTAATTGGTTTTCTTCTCCAGTCTTCCTCCTCAAGCAGATCGATGTGCACTGCAGACAGTGGCTCAGCTGCTTGTCCTGTCCTTGCAGCTCCTCACAGGGCCACCTTATGCTCCCTGTTCACAAGATCCTGCTTCCTGCTCCTTGTGATAGGGAAGTACATCCAGGTTTTAGCGCACAGAAACTTTCTCCAGCACAGCAGGGCCATGCAGCTGAGTTATTCATTGTTAGCAGGGTCAGTGCTTGCCTGTATGAATATCCTGGGTGTGTGCCCTGTAGCACACATGGGCAGCTGAATCTATATGGAGCTGCTCTGGGAAAGAGTTTGGCTGGGAATGAAGATATGTGATGGCTTCATGTTAATTAAAGACATTAACTCCGTGCAAGTGCATAATGTGCCCAGGTTACAGCCTTAACAGAGCCTTTTGCTTTTGAGTACTCAACTCAGCCATCTAAAACACGTCTTTAAAATATAGTTCTGCCCTGGCCTGGCATTTCCCTCTGTAATATTGCATGTTGTATGTGTTGCATCTTTCTCCTTGCAGAGAACAGCAAGTTCTGGGACAGGGAAAGTAAAAGAGAAGCCAAGCAGGAGACAGAAATATGGTGTGAGTGGTGAGTCTACAGCTGGAATATCTGCAATGGCTTATTAAAACAAAAAGAAAAAAGGAAAAGCTAATTCTGCCTTCATATCCATTAAACTGTGTTATATCAGTTTAAAAGAAAGTAGAATCGGATCAAATTCTGCTAAAAATCAGCTATAAAAAGGCATTAAGTTGAATGCTTAATTGGTGTAAATGGCACATTTCTGCTATTAGTGTTGGGCTGCAAACAACCTCAGTCTCAAATTAATGAACAAAATTTCTGATAATTTCAGAAGGGTGATAAAGATCCAAATCTACAAAGGGCACTTTCCAAGACACTTTTGCTTATGTAAACATCTGACTGAAAGGAGAAGAGAGGTTCTATGCGCTGCTGGAACAAAATTTCAGGAAGAAGGGTCTCTCTCTCCTTCGGCAACCCTCTTGTGCATTTGGAAACAAACCTCAATTATGTCCACAGCTCTTGGATTTGAGATGCCTCATCCATCCTGACCCATCTTGCAGCACTGTGACCAATAGTACTGAAGCCAATCTGTTGGCTTGGTGAGCTCTAGAGCAGTGGTTTTGCTGACAAACAGCAGGAGATTTGCTTTGGGCACATCTTGCCAATGCAGTTTTGACAGTACTCCCTTGTTGAGGGGACCCTGGGGACCCTGGCCTGACAGAGTTTACTGAAGCAGTTTCTGTGTGTTTCCAACTGATGCCCATGATGTGTTGAAATGAGATGAGGGGGTTTGTGCCCTTGCTCTGTGCTGTGCCTCTGGTGTGGTTCACCAGCCAGAGCAGCTGATCTGCAACTGGAATGTGATCGGGATCTGTTTTGGGGCAAGCATTTCAGACAGCTGTCAGGGATGGCCTCCTAACAAATTATTCAGCACTGTGACCAGATATTTCTTCTGCCTAGAAAGAAAGGAAAAGGAAGTCCCGGCATACAGACAGAAGTCCTGGCAGGTTCCATGTGATACCCAACAGCTAAAGGGAGCTGATGCCATGGGATGGTTGGGTGGAGATAAGAGCTGAGCAGCAGCTCTTGAAGAGCGTGTGAGAGGACAGCACAGAGTGGCTACCACTGCAGTTCCCCTTCCATCAGCAGTTAGCCTGAAAACATAAGGAAAACGCAGCAGTGTCCGTAAGGGATCCTGTCAAGAGTCTTCCTCTTGCTCCATGCTGAGGGCTGCTGGCAGCCCCATTGTTTGGGGGCACTTGTTCTCCAGCCAGAGCCCTGGATGTGGGCATACCCCTTGGCAGAAATCCAGCTATTGTGCTCCATCCCCCCTTCCCTCTGTCTGCCTTGGGAGGGCAGTGATGGAGAGAAGGTGCTCTGTGCTGTAGGATGCAGGGGGCTGTGCTTCTCCTCATGACCAGCACTCCTTGCTTCATGGGGACATGCAGTCACCTCCAGCCCTGCCTCCTTCCTCCTCTGTGTGTACAGAACCTTCAGGCTTCATCTGAACCCTCCTGTACAGCACCCAGACAAATGTTTCTCTCAGCTGCTCAACATTTCATTTCTGATGCGTTTCTGATGCCTTTTTCGTTTAGACAGAAGATAAATCCCTAAATGCTGTAACCCAAGGCCCCATCTCTTAGAATACGATGCTGCCAGCTGGCTCTGGCTGCCTGGCGGGATTCAAGCTGCAGCCCCCGCTGAACTCACACTCATCCCGCAGCTGAGCTGCTCCACCCGCACATCTCAAATTCCCCAGCGACCGCGGGGGAGGCCAGCGCCACTTAGAAGGCTTTTTGCCCGCAGTCTGAGCAGCAGGCAGCAGCAGCAGTGGGCAGCCTGGGTGCCAGGCAGTCTCGGGAAGAGCCCGCAGCCCCCGCCTGAACCCGCAGGGCTCGCTGCACATGGGGCCGGTGGCCCAGATGGCTCGTTCAGAAGTGCTACAAGATTTTTCTTTGCTATTGAGAAGAGCGGAAGAAGAGACTTCAGTCCACACTCAATTTTCATAAGACATTCCCTAGAAAAGACAGGTAATTTTGCATGCGTTTTTTTCCCAACCCAAAATGTTTTGCAGAAGGTGCTTTCATAGTTCAGTCTTACTCATCAGCCCAGGCAGGGTCACATCATTGAGGAATTATGTCTTGAACTAATTAAATATGTGAAGCTACTTGGGTCCAGAACCTGAAAGACTGTCCCCCACTAAGGTGGCAAAATGTTGTTTACTGGCTCACTAAAAAGCATTTAAGAGCTATTCCCACGACTGCTAAAACGTTTAAAGGGCCAGCATTACAAAGGGTAAGCAATTAATGGTTTATTAGCTGAAATGGGTGGGACAGGATTGGAAAAGTTCGTGTATTCCTGCTCAGAGCTAAAGGAAATCAGCAGAACTGAAAGAAATTTGAAGACAAGTGTCCACTCAGTGTTGTCCCAAGGCACACCCATCTGTGAAAGTACCTTCCACCCCCCCGAATCCACAATGACTAATGAGCGGGAGGATAATGGAGTTAAAACTCTTTTAAGATTACTTTACACAAAAGGAGAAGAGAAATTGCTTAGTGTCATTAAGAAAATTGGGATGAAAATCAGTGATGGAAAATTTAGCCTGATGCTCAAGAAACTCTGAGCCACTGACATGAAGCCCTGCCCAGTCTGATTGCCAGGGAGAGGAGGCAGAAAGAGGTGTCTGATTGTGGGCATCTCACAGGCTCCTGCTGTGGTTTATAAAGTGCCCTGGGTGATTGAGGGTAGAAAATACTGTAAGCAGGGTACTTTGGGGATTTACAGTCCTTAATGACCTCGGAGCTCTTCCAAATACACGTTTGACCTCAATGTCATCCGTAATATTTGGCCGATCCTACAGCCTGCAAAGGGTGACTCTTTACCTGTGTACTGTTTGACTGAACTTGTATATGACACTGGAAATAAGATCAATAGATTTAATTTTTTTTAATTAGTATTTTGCATGCTGAAAGTTGAGAGGGTCTGTGCCACTCACAGAGAGAGCCTCAGATACGTTCTGGTGGTTATTTACAGCTAAAATCTTGTTCCTGTATTTGAGGTTTTAGATTCCCCTCTTTTAGACTGCTTATATACACATGGTGTCACATTAATGATAACAAAGAATAAACCTTTTTTAAGAGCAAAGTAGACTTGTCACCTCGAATCTACGTGGGTTTTTTGCCGGTTCAAATTAGTGCAAAATTGCTCTGTTGACACGAATCATGATGCTGAGCTTTCATGCAGCATATAATCTCACATACTCTAATGTTAATTAAATTCCTAAGAAGCAGCTTTCTGATCTCTCTACAGGGAGCTTTCTTGCCTTAAAATGAGCTCCTGTGCTGAGATAGTCTCCACTATGCCAGCATTACGTTCACTACATTAACTCAGTAAAGACTTTGGCATAAGGCTCGTAGCTGAACCTCAGTAATCCCCTTTGCTTATCTGGAAACCCGGGGCTTCTGGTGGCTCGCGGTGGGATCAACCTTTCTGCTGGTTACAGCGCCCTGAAGTGGTGTCACATCACTCAAAACAGCACACGAGGAAAAGAGCAGTGCCCGGTGCTGAGAGCTGACTTTGTTTGCAAAGCCTTCCCCACGCTCACTGAGAATTGTTGCCCTCTATCCATCGGCAGTTGGTTTTTCTTGTCTGTGGCCCTTTGGAGAGGGTCTGGAAGAGTGTTGTCTGCCTGGAAGCAGCTTCCCCTCCCAGCCCCGAGTGTATTCTCACTCAGCATTCTGCGGCTCAGAGAGCAGCAGGAGCAGGAGGAGGGAGAAGCGCCTGCCACAGAGCTCTGCTGTGCTGGAAACCTCAGCCTGGCACCGACCAAACCCTCCACACGGGCTGCACCCCTGGCTGCTGGGGGAAGCTCTGGGACAGAGGAGATGTTACCAGTTCCCCAGGGAGGAAGGGTGATATTTCCCCTTCTGGGGTACGTGCCTGAGGGGGCAGCTCCACTCCTTCCAGGCTGTTGTGGTTGCTCAGGTTTGGGGAAGAGGAAGGCAAAGTGATGTCTTTCTACACAGGCAGCGATTTGGGGATGGGGGAGAGGGGATCAAGAGGCTGGTTAGCTCGTGAGTGAGCAAAGATTGATCCTATGTTTAGTTTTGGTGTGAAAAAGACTCACATCAAAGGTGTTTTCTGACTGTGTGACTTCACATCTGTTAAAAAGAAAGAGGAGGAACAGAAACTAATACCCAAGCCCTGGTGGATGCTGGGGTATATGACGAGTGTTTTTCTCTCGTAAATGAAGTGATGGGACCACTTGCTTGGCTTTGGTGTGAATGAAGAATGAAATAGGAAATTCTCCTGTTCAGGGTGAGAGTCCTGGACATCTTTGAATCCACTTAGCATTCTATGTAGTGTCAGGATGTTAGTCCTGAGTGCTCTCAAATATTCCCAGAGGTTACAAGCTCAAGCACTTGACTCAGGCAAAAGCTGAGACTTTTAAAGGTGGATACAAAGCAAGCTAAACCCTCCCTGGGGTATCCAACACACCCTGCACAGGCAGTTAGTGCATTTCCCTCTCCATCCCAGCAGTGTGAGCTGTAAGGGTGCAGTGGTGAGAACAGGAGGTGTCAGGGCAACTCATATTCCAGGGCAATATGGAATATGGGGTCATGAGGAGAAAAATAATTGCAGAGTGCCTGAAAAGCTGGAGTGGCTCATCTGGCAGGATGTATTTGCTCTGCACAAACATCATGATCTATGTTGGGGCTGGGCTTGGGCCAGCACTGCTCCTGGGCCCCACTGGGACAGGCCTCAAAGAACCTCAGGGATGGGAGGGATTGGGATAAGCATTGTGGGTGGGAGGTGGGAAGGGTCCTTTGAAAGTGTTCAGGACACTAAAAGTGAAACCCCACTGACACCACCCCCCCAGCTGATCTCACCCAGTGGTGTGTCCTTATGTCTCAGGGTCAAATCTAATGTTCACACAGCCTTGAGACTGCCTTATTAATAAAACTATTGCTGCCGCTTGTTTTTGTTGTTTTGGAGTTTTTGGGGTTTTTTCTTTGGAGGTGATATCACCTTTATACTGAAACACTCATTTTCTTAGGGAGTTTAGGTATATTAGTGCATCCTGGAAGTACTTTCCAGGGACTATACTAGAGAAATAGATCAAATCCTCCATGATCCTTGTTAACATTCAGCCTTGAATGGAATGTTTTTAATTCTCATTGTCACAAAGTGCTGCCAGGCTGAGGTCTCAGTCCTCTATCAAACAATATTCCCATCAGAATCAGTGCCAGGTGTAAATAAAAGCAACCAATTTAGTCCATTGCCATTTATTTGTAAAAAGCACTTGTCATCCTTCAATTCACTTTGATAGTCTTTAAAAAAGGAAGACATTACACTATTTGTCAGTACAGAAAGGTGAATTCAATGGTGTTTCATAGAACAGGTAACACAGCAGGTCTTTGGCAATGTGGCAGATGACTTAATGCAGGGAGAGCCTTTATTGATTACTGAAAAACATCTCTCTGCCCATACAATGACCTTCTAGGTTTGACCCACGTAACCTAGAAATATCAGATAAAATAGGAATTCTGACATAAGTATATTTGTACTGGAATTATTTAACCTTGCAGCTGTGGTCATAAACTTCCCTTTCAGGCAGCACCTTCAGAGCACTCAGATTTGCCCTAATCAGAGAAATGGAAGTTAGGACAAGTGCAGGTTTGCTGTCCATTAATGTGAATAGGAAATGTGTATTGCAAAAATCTCTCTCAATACGAGTACCAGTAACTCAATTTGGAATAACTTGTGGTTAGTGGGATTTGCTTTTAAGCAACTGAGTTCAAATACAGCAATAGTGGGAAATGGTTTAGATTAAGCAAATAATGTAAAAATCATTTCTGGTTTTATTTTTATTAAATTTTCTTGTCACAAGCTCAGAGCCTGATGCTGCAAATGGCTGAGAAGCTCCTGGGAATTGCTAAATACTTTGCAGTTTCACGTATAGGAGGAGGCTGAGAAGATTTTAAAGCACTTTGTAGGAAAGATGTTTATATCTGAGATGTAGATGAAAAACTGTGCAGGACAAATCGTACCAGAGTTACCATACTGGGCAGTGAAAACCTTTTTTAGAACACCAATGTGAATATGCTGTCTCTGCAAACTATTTTCTGTTCAGGGGGGTTATTGAGCCCTGGGTGGTTTGTAGTCAGTACTAATGACTGTTCTTCTAAACACCTCTCCATTCTCTTTCATGTATGGAAACCCAACACCCTTTGGCAAAGAATTTTCTAGGTGCATGAGAAACAATCCTGTTTTGTTTGTTTTGAAGCAGATTTCTACTTGCTTCATTTGATGGTCCCCAATTCTGGTTCTGGAAGAGACTACAGAGAGCTGATCCCTCACCTGCCCTCTCCAGACCACCTGGGAGATTGAAGACTGCTGTCACATTCTTCCTCAGTCACCGTTTTTTTCCCCTGGCCAAAAGCACTGCTCAGTCATTCTTTGTCTGACAGCTGTCCATACCTTCAGCCATCCTTGTAGCTCTTGAAATTGTCCCAGTTTTTATCTGTGCTCTCTGTGGTACCAGAACCACATTCACTCCTCCTGGTGTGTGCAAACCATGTGCTTGCACAGTAGTACAGACCTGTCCAGTGTTTGAGTCTCCATTTGTAACTCCATTCCCAACATGTGCTTTCCCTCTTAATCAAAATCACTTGTTGGGCTGATGTGTTTGTGGTTCTGTTATGTTTTACCCTCCGATCTTGCTGCTGAGTGGTGATGCTCAGCACAGAGCCCACCACTTTGTATGTCCAGTTAGGATTGTTTATACCATTTTATGTATATCCACATGGCTTTTATCTGCCATTTCATTGCTAGGCAGCCTCAGGTCCTCCTGTAATTCCAATCTGCCCTCGGTGTCACTCCATGCCACCAGCAAACGCTGCCATCTCCCTGCTCACCCTCTATACAGGGCGTTTGTGAGTGTGGAACCACAGAGCTCCAGCACAAACCCACACACAACTCCATCAGTGATCTCCCTCTGCCTTTTACTCCTGCCCTCTGCTCCTCTCTATTAACCATTCATTTCTTCTTGTGAAGGATTTCTCTCTTTTACCATAGCTGTTTAATTCCCTTAAAAACCTTTGGAGAGTGACTTTGTCACGACTTTTTTAGAAATCCAAATAGTCTCTATCAATTTATATGACACCGGTACCCCCTCTTTACAAAAATCTCCCAGTGTTGTGCTTCCAGCATGGACCACCCCACTGCCTGCAGCCACTTTGATTTTCCATCTGCCCCTTTGATGCTCTTCCATTTTTCCCTTTCCATCTGCCCCTTTCCCCTCCTCTGGTAAGGACACCAAACCTATGTACATTATCCCCAAGTACAGCTTCTCAGGAAGAGTTGCTTTTGATTAATTAGGAATATTAGCAGTTTTTAACCCTGTGTTTCGGGTCAATGGGGAAAAACCCACCAGACTGACTGCAATGAGAAAATTTATAAATCTGTTGTCAAAAAGCAAGACTGAGTCAATGAGGCAGAGAAACAGAAAAGTAGCAAGCACACAGACTTATTTTTGTCTTAGCCCTAAAAGCCTCTTTTTTATAGTGGAGACTTACATACCGATGAACATAAAATACCTTCTGATCAATTAGCTGAGAGTTTGACCTGGAAGAAACCACTGTAATCATGTAGGATTTCTTGCAGTGTGGACATATTCCTTATATACAGCTCAGTAGGTCTTGGCTGCACAAGACTGTTTCAATTTTTAATGAAAGAAGCCTGGGGATGAAATATTTAACACCTCTTTCTGTGAAGTCCAACTCCCCTTACTGCCACTACAAACGTTGCAAAGGGCAGTGATATTGCTTGTTGCTCCAAGTGTTTTAGAGTGATGGATGAAAAGAAAGGCTTTATTTTTAAAGTTGGACATAGTTTACAAAGATCACTAAGCCCGAATTGAATCTTGCAGTTCTTACTTACTTAGGTCAGTGGAAGTTTCATAATTGAAACTTCTATTAATATAGGAAGATTTTAATCAAGTGAGAGCTGGGCAAAACCTTCTTCACTCTTTTTATTTCT
Source organism: Ptilonorhynchus violaceus (assembly GCA_013397565.1). Classification (NCBI taxonomy): domain Eukaryota; kingdom Metazoa; phylum Chordata; class Aves; order Passeriformes; family Ptilonorhynchidae; genus Ptilonorhynchus; species Ptilonorhynchus violaceus. The sequence continues at coordinate 2,041,358 of VZRJ01012357.1, read as the reverse complement.
TTTTTTTTGGGGAGAAAAAGAATTTAAAATTCAAATGACCCTCTCTAGAAAGATTGCATGGTATAGAGAGATCCTTTAAGAGCTCTGAAAGAGAAATTAATTGTCTGCCTAGAGGTGACAATTAGTGCCATCCCCTTCTTATGATTAATTTTAAATTTCCTTGTTCATTTCTGGGACAATTCTTTAAAGAACTCCATCCCTTACAGTGTGAATTTTCCCTCCTGGGAGCTGGAAGTGTTTCTGCTGTATCAATGGGAATCTGCAGTTCAGGACAAGAAACTTTAAACAGGATGGAAGCCGATGGAAGCTGGTAATCCATGTGCATTACAGAGCTGGCTGATCAATAGTAATTCAGGGATAGAGCGGCGTGGCATCAACTGAGAAAGATTTCAGGGCTTGATTAGTTGTGCTCCTTTTCCGTGGGGACTGTAGTGCAATCTTCACTTATCAAGACATGTGATCTGAAAGCCTGAGGCAGAACAATCCTTGTTTTCACAGGAGAAGCTTTTCTGGGATGCAAAAGCTTTTACATTCTCAGCCTTCTTTCTAAAAGCTGTGTCTTCTCCACAAAATTACATCTTAAAAAAGAAAAAAAAAGCGAGCTTAGGATGGCATCACCATCACAGCCTCTACGAGGTAAAACGACATGTAAAAAAATATTTTGGGCAGTGTTTCCTCATGCCTGCTTCATTCTGTCTCTTGTCATCTATGCTTTTCTTGGGGCTCTCATGTTTTCCCACATTGAAGGTAACCGGGAGGTCATTTTAAGTGAAGAATATAGAATATTTCTGCAGGATCTGATGTCCCTCGCCAGAAATTTTTCAGGTATGTACTGGAATTTCAAAATTACTTAACTGTACAGGGAGTTACTCATTCTCCTGCTTTTTGAATGAGATTTTTTTGTTTTGAAGACATTCTTCAAAATACTAACAGCTGACCCTGCAGACAGGATTTTCCCTCTGCCTATCTAATGACTGCTGTTTTCTTCCTTAGCTGTGATTTTTGACTGCAAGCATCCCCAGTCCCTGTGTTCCTGCCTGGAAAGACTTTTCCTGAGGTGCCTGTGTTCTCCCTTTTGCCCAGGTTATCTAAGGTCCTTAAAGAGCAGCTATGGTTTTTCCTTCAGTTTGCTGGGGACTGAATCCTCTATCTCAGAAAGTTTCTCCAGCTCCCTCTTCCCTGCTCTGAGCTTTCCTACCAGCCCTCTGGTGATGGGATGCTTAGAGGGAGAGAGGTGCAGTTCTGGACCCCAGACCCAGCGACGCTGATGGAGGGGGTAGAGGGGAAAAGAAGGGCTATAAATCCTCCTGGATCTGTGTCAGGGCTCATACTCGGGCTTGGAGTTTCACTCAGGTAGCTGTGCTGACACAATGTTCTGTTTCAGGCAATCAACCCTGTAAATAACGTCCTTCCAAGCAAGGCTCAGCCACAGGGAGGAGGAATAAGGGTTGCAGGATCTGGGATTCACAGCAGGGCGCTGGGCAGTGACATCCAAGTGGTTCATATCGGTTCCCTACCTGTTGACCCCACATGTCTTAGTGTCTTTGGGTCAAAAGAATATCCCGAGGAGTCCAAAATGAAACAGGATATTCAGGCTGGAAGCTGATGATACAATCTCCTGCCCTGCTTCTTTATGCTTATGTTTATTTGTTCCTTGTTTCTTTATTCACCGAAGCCACTGATTTTTTCAGGGGTGGGGGTGAGGGAGTTGAAAGGAGAGGGTGAGAAGGTGAATATTTGTATCTTTTGAAAGAATATGAGCAAATCCTCAGCTGAAGTAAATTCCACTGGAATAACAGGCTGGCTGCTCCCTGAGTGGTGGTCTGCAAACACTTACTGTGCCTCTTGCTGTGACTGTGACAGATAACGTGACGGAAAATGAGAAGAATTTTACCGAAAATATCCGTCATCTTTTCAACACAGCTGACCCAAACTGGTTTATCAACCCAGAAGAAAAATGGACTTTCTTTGGGTCTCTCTTTTTTTGCTGCACCGTATTCACAACTGTGGGTAAGTTCAGAGGTAAAGTAATACCCTTCAGAATCAATTAATGTTGCTGCTTTGTCTAATGCATTTCTTCCAGAGAACCAAAATAACCCTAAACAAACAAACAAACAAAAATCCCTTCTAAACCCAAAGCCCGAATCCCCTTGATTTTTTCTTCTGAGTATTGATGATGAGTTTGCAAGCAGTTCTGCAAACACAGGCTGCAGAGACGTAGCTGAGTCACAGAAACAAGTCAGAGTTTAGTACCTAGTGATGTACACACTATTTAGCTGCATCATCACATATGTACTATAATATGCACTCATATATGACGTGCACAGAACTACTGAAGTAAAAAGAAAGCTCCATTTTTCAGTCAAACCTTATCCTTCCCACTCTTGTGTGTCCTGTTGGGTAATGTTTTCTTCACTGGAAAAGGTAATTCATAATGCATATACAGTTTTTCAACTGCTTCCCACTTACTTATGTCTAATTCAGCTTTGTTAGTCCATGGCTCTGTAATTAACCACGGTGTTGTTCACATTTCTCTGGGGTAACAGCACGTGATGGTGTTTAAGTCACACCTCTGAAATCTTTCATTCTGACTTCATATTCCAAAGGAGGACCCAGATCAAATAGAAACATCTGCTCTGATTTTGAATCTCTCTGCATTGCTAAATACAACTCCTCATGCTCATTCACAAGGCTACTTTTATCCCTTTGCTAATCTTTCTCAAATGCTGGCAAGTACATGCACTGTCTATCCAAATTTGTCATAATCAAAGCTGGATGGGAAATATCCCCACAGCTTTGTATCAAATCTCAAAGACATTTCTCCACTGCATTAGGATATGCCCAAGATCCCGAAATGGGCACACATCCTACTGTAAAAGAAAAACTGACCCTTAAAAAAGAGCTTATCCTATACAAGGAATAGTGTCAGAGCTGACAAACTCACTTGGAGCACTGGTGTGTTGTGTCACAGTAGAAGTCTGAGGGTCAGACTCTGATGTCTGAGGTGGCTGTTCAAACTCAGCTCCTTGCAGTTTGAAGACAGCCACCTGGGTGGTCAAACACACGCTGGAGATGTCACCAGGATCCTCAGCCCTGGGAATATTTCCTGGGACAGCCACAACAGCCAGGAGCTTTTGCAAGGGGGTTGTTTTATCAGAAAGCTTCGACTTCAGCAAACTGATGAAAGAGCACATTGTTGAAAACATCTTCCCTGGGTGTATTTACCCACTTCCATTAACATGGGACTTGACAAATGTCCCCCCCCCCACACACACTGACCCAACACATGTATTGCTAAACTGCCAGGATTTTTTGCCTTCATAGCACTGAGGATTAATGCATATTCCTCAGTTTTGACCTGAGTTTTGGGATCAGTAGAAAGCCTGGAATATTTCTTGCTAATAGGTGGAATAGGTGGCTATTTCCATTGCAGTGGGCTTGCTATTTGCGGTATTAGGAACTGATAAATCACCTCAGGGTAGAATCAAATTATCTACCTTAAATTATCTAGGAGAATTGAGGCAACTAGTCTGAAGTTTGATGGTCTGAACTACTATCTCTTCACTGCCTGGGGAGGCTGCCTAGTGGCTCAGCCGGGACAGATTTCTGGATAGCTAAATTTAAGCTCAGGATAAGTTTTAAGCCTTGAAACTGCACAAGGTATTTTTAATGCACTGAAATAGATTTAAAAAAAGAGAAAACAACATCACTCTGTGCAATAACTACAATAATGAATCTTCCCCAAGGGCTTCAGCAGTAAAGATTGGCATTCCCAGTTAGCCCATGGGGAACAGAGTTACCAGGAATAAATAGTATTTCAGTGCATCACAGCAAAGCAGGGACTGAGGTTGGGTTCAGACCAAAGGCAGCCACAAGTGAAAACATGAATGGATGAAGAAAATCAAGGAAATCATACTTCAGCATATGAGCTGATAATCTTACAGGCTAAGTACTTGGCCTAGAAGATCGTCTAGAAATGAGCAATGTTTTTGAAGGGGGAGAAAAAATACTTCATGTCTTCTAGAGGATGCGAAGAAAAATGATTGTTAGAATTTAATACAGTTACTATAATACCAATGTTTTCTCCCACTATAATGGAAAAGCACTAACTTACAATTTAAGTTTCATATCCAATATGTTAGAGGAAGGAAATATAAATACCCAAATTGGATTTAGGGAAAGGGCACATCTTCTGCTACCATTTTATGTATCACATCTCTCTCTCTCTCTCTCTCTTTCTCTTCTCTTCCTCTTCTTGTTATTGTTCAAGGTTATGGTAATACCTATCCTGTGACACGGATTGGGAAGTATCTCTGCATATTGTATGCTTTATTTGGGATCCCTCTGATGTTCTTGGTTCTGACAGACATGGGAGACATCCTTGCGACTGTCTTATCCAAGTCTTACAACGAGTTCAGAAAACTACAGTCAAAAATTCTGGCCTCCAAACTCTGTTCTGGATCCACATGTAGCAAAAGGAGCGAACTGAAATCCAGGGCACATTCTAAAATAGTCATCAATGAGCCCTTGACCATCATGGAACTGCTGAAGGGTCAGTCAAGTGTGAAACAGAGGCCGGTCAGATACCGCAACGTGGAACTTTTTGAAATGTTGATTGCCAGGGAGAATGAACACACACAACCAGCGAGAAACAGAAGCATGGAGAGATGGAGTTCATGTCCTGAGCTAGCCAGGGAAAAGAAAATGTCCCAAGTAATTGAGAATTTCGACAAAATAGGGAAAGAGTTAGAAAAATTAGATGTGCCCATTGTATTAATGGTGCTCGTTATCTTCGTGTACATCTCCTGTGCAGCTGCTATTCTTCCAAACTGGGAGAAAAATATGGATTTTCAGGAAGCCTTTTATTTCTGCTTTATCACTCTAACCACTATTGGATTTGGAGATACACAACTGGAACACCCCAAGTTTTTCTTGTTTTTTTCCCTCTACATTATTATTGGCATGGAAATTGTCTTCATTGCTTTTAAGCTGGGCCAAGACCGCTTAATTGTTTTGTATAAAAAGGTGATTTCATTCTGTGCGGAGAAAAATGTGCCATCGAAGAAGGTATATCCAAAATAACAGCAGCCATTTCTCCTTCACTTGTCAGCCTTGGCCACTGCAATGAAATGAAACTGTTTCTGCCTTGGGCTGGCAGGTGCCATGTTTTATTCTGATTTCCTCCGAGAAATGACTGTGAAAAGGCTGAATGCCTCTGGAGGCACTTGGTGAAGGCATCTCCAGGGAGTACTTTCCAACGGGGTCCCATCTCCTAAATATTCAAAGAATCTGCTTGATGAAGAAGCTGAAGGCTCTCCCTGACAGTTCTGTCTGACATATTTTGCAAAGCTCTGGCTTTCTGCAGCCTTTCTGTCCTCCCTCCCAGAGCAAGCCAGTTCCGGAATTTTTTATTTTAATACTTGTCCAAGCAAGGCCCAGCTCACCTGGCAGGTCCTGTCCTGCCACCTTCCCTGCAGCCAGGGACGGCCTGGCTGTGGCTGCTGGTCCTGAACTGTGGCACTTTGCTGCTGCCACCTGCCCATCACCAGGGAGAGCTGTGAGCAGAGGGATGGACCCAGCTGCTCTTCGGTCCCAACTGTGTGTGTGGCAAACATCACACTTTGTACAGGCCAGGGAAATGTGAAATGGAAAGGAAAGTCACCACATTTTCACATCTTTCTCTGTCACCTGTCCAGAAACCAGTCAGAGAACTGTTCAGGGCTGAAACCACTCCTTTCCCATCCTGATTTATCACATCCCTACTCAGCCTGGAGTCAGTAAGTGCCCCACAGTGTCCTGCCACAGAGGTGCTCGTGGCAAGTTCTGCTCCCGAGGTGGCATCTGGGGAAGGCACACAGCGAACCTGGAGTGACTGCAGCCCTGAAATGGAGCTCCCTGTCTTTGCTGTGAAAGGAGAACCCGCTGGACACCGATCCTGGAAGTCCTCACTCCTCATCCAGATGTCACTCTGCACAGCTTGCTTGACTTCTGGGAGCTCCTTGACCCACCTGCAGAAGGAAAAGCCCAGCAATTTCACTGGGATGTGGGGAGGATCCTGTAGTTATATAATTATGGAGTATATTAAGATGAGAATAACATGGTTTCTTCAAGATTTTGGTTATATTATTTGTAATCTGAATTGTCAATGATAGTTTTTTCATTAAAAATAATAATTTAGAACAAAAATATAAATTAATATATTAATATAAAAAAACACACTGACTTTAATTAATTACCTTTGAACTTGTAGATGATATGCATGCTCACTAAATATGAACTTCTCTAGGTAATAAAAAATGCTTGATTATGAAAGAATGTACAATATTCTCCATTAGCAAATTGGAAGCTGAGATTTTCAGAACATTTACATAGCACCTTCTGTCTATTATACCCCATGTACATGGTAATATGTATTCAATCCTTATTACTAATTAGATGCAATTAAACATTGACGATTGCAAAATATATAATGACTGATACTATATAGAAAAGTGTTTTATAAGAATAAAAATAAAAAAATGCAGAAGCTGGAAGAAACTTCAGTTAACTCTGTCATGTTTGCTGTGATTTTGGCTTCACACAGAAAGTCCCTTCATTCATATTACTACTCTCACATTCCTTAACTTTGTGTCTTTAGATTAAAATTGGTGTAGAATATTGGAACCATGCCAAGGTTTTCAGAAATCAAGGAAAGAACTTGGATGATTTAATGGGTTTTGGATTAGAGAACGGCACTTTCTGCTCCTCAAGGTTTTTCCTTCTGATATCCTAGAACTGTCGGCATTTTTAATAACTGGTCTTTATATAATTTCATTTGTTCCTCTCATATCAGTGAGATCTCATTTATGGAGAGCAGTTAATCCTGAATTTATCCCCTGTAGATTTCTCGTTGACATGGTATCTTAATACCTTCCCATTTACTTTATGGATTTAGGGAATTTTGGCTGGATTTGCAATAAGGATTCTGCACCAAATCATTCTAGTTATGGCCAAGGGATGGCAGTAAACAGCTTTCCTTCCTGTAGAACCTGTCAGTTAAGGGGGATGAAAATTTATTTTGTAGAAGGAGAGGGAACAAATCACATCACCATCACCCTCTATAAAACAGTAATGCACCTGACTGTTGAACATAATGCACAGCTCTGGTCCTCCACCTGCCAAAGGGTATGTAAATCTGGAAGAAAGTTTATAGTCCAGGGTGAGGGATTAACAAAGATGGGGAACAACTTCCATACAAGACATGTACAGTAGCTCTCTGCTCTGGAAAGAGGGGAGAGACTGATGGGGAGAAGTTCAACATTACAAGGGCACAGAGAAGGGAAACGAGGAATGATGGAATGACTTTTAAACACCTTTCATTATGAGAGCTTGGGCTGCCAAATGAAACCCACATGTGACAGGTTTAAGAAAAGAAACAGAAAGGAGAGAAATTGGTGCTTCACACAACTTATAATTAAGCTGTAGATACTCCTTGGCTTGGGAGGATGCGGCAATTAAAAGTTCACATTAGATCAATGAGAGATGGGACAAAACCATGAAAGGTAAACTTTGAAAACAATTAAATACGATGATAAAAATTCAGCTGAATAAATCACTGAGTTCTACATTGGCAGATGAGGAGAAGGCACTCTCATCAGCCCTCAATAAAAGTAATGTGGCCGTTTGGCTTGTGTGGTGTACCTAAAAGAGGGTGGAGAGCTGGACACACACGGCATTGTCAGGTGTCAAAAGGTCTTTCTGTCTTCTGCTGATGCGCACTGAAGCAGTGATCCCACACAAAGAGGAATATCTGGCCCTGATTCTCTTTCTTTCAGAGGTGGGAGCCACTTTCCACATGACAGAGCCTCGTGCTGACAGCAACAGCAGCAGCTCACTCTGCATGGCAGGATTTGAATGCAAATACAGTAAATACAGTCACAGAGTTAAAGAAAATGAAACAAAGTAGTGAGTAATGGCTCATTTAGTGAGCCCTAGGCATAAATATTTATGATTTGACTGTTCTTATCATGGATTAAACCCCGGAAGAATTCACAATTTCTGCCCACAGAAGTTTTCATTCAACAAAATTGACACGGAGATCAGCTTTGTTTGCTTCAAAGCAGTACAAAATGTTGCTTTTCATAACTTTTTGTCCATCACGTCCTGCATGAGATGGTGGATTGGATGTGAAGGGCTTCACTGAAGAACTTTTCTATCGGGAAAGACGTGACTGATGGGGAAAGAGCCGCTTGGTGTGTAACCCACAGCGGATATGAGTTATTACAGCCCCAGCTGGAGAGCTTTACAGATCAAATGCACTTGATGCTGAAGGATGCTGGATCAATCACCCTTGATTGGGCCAAGATGGCAGCTGTCACGAGCACTTAGGAGCAGAGAGGAGGGTATCCCTGCTGTGGGAATCACAGAGGGAGTGATGGAGGAATGAGCAGAAGGAGCAGAAAATAATCTTTGGGCCAAAGGGCTAGAGGGGCAGAGGAAAGAGCCAGTTTCTGTATAGGCATAAATGTGGTGAAGAGATGCTTGAGACTGAAAATTTGTTGGGGTCTGGTGCATCTGACTTGGGAAGTTTTGTGCAGCCAGCCTGGTTGGAGAGCCCTCCTTAGACCAGCACAGGGTTATGGCTGATGGGCTCCAGCACAGGTCTCACCACCGGCAGCCACAGGGAAGGCAGAAGGTCTGTGCAAGGAAGACTCCTCAGAGATAAAACCGTGGTAGAATGGAGATGGAGGGTCTGGCCTGAAAAGCCATTAGTGAAACCATCAGAAATATTCCTCTTATCCTCTGCTTTGTCATTTAAAGGATGACGTTCCATTCAGAAGCATCTTTCGCATGAGCAGTACGTCTGAGGGCTCAGGAAATTCTTAATGGGATGTAGGACTTGTCATCTGTGTGCCAGTAATTCAGATGTGGTCCAGATTTTAGTGGGCTCAATGTTAATAACATCTGATAGCACTTTGATGGCCTTTATGCTTTTTCAACTTGTTCCAGGTGGAGATGCACCCACATCATAAAAACACTCCCCTATAATGAATGCTAATTGCATGTGTGGTGGCAGGCTCAGCAGAGGCAAGTCTGGGACTCCAGCTGAGAGTAGTCCCTACAGCCCCCTTTGCTTCCAGGTTCCTAGCATACCTTGTGATCCTAATTTCCAGACCACAGGGTGCACCCAATGTAGCATGTGTGGCTGTTGCAGGCAACATGACTGTTCTATGAACCCAGAATTATGGGTCTTATAATTTTCCCTGGCTTTAGTAAATTGAACATTTTTATTTTTATGTATTATTCTTATATGTAAGTAATAACAATATTTTATTAATATTTTATTATTATTATTATTATTACTATTATTAAGCAATTCCACAGCCTGTTTTCAGATGTTCTGCCAGGATATGCTATGTTCTAAGACCAATTTAAAGTATTTAGCTGGGCTACCTTTCACTTCTTTGTTACCTTGTGCACCACTTATAAGGTAGAAAAAATATTTTTCGAGCCATCCAACATGACAGCCTGCATTTACACACGGAGCAAGGGAGATCAGGTTGCTCAGGACAAATTTCAATTATCTCTGTTAAAGTACATGGGCACAGATAGTGGCAGAAATACCAGGAATTTGCTCCATCACTCATACAGCAAATCACAGCTATGTGAAGACAGCAGATCTCTCATATATGAAGCCAATATTTTTAGGATAGCAGCCTGAGGCCTAAGTGCAGACCTCCATGAGCAATGAAGGCCATGAATGCATTGCCTGTACGTGCCAATAACTGGTTGTCTGCACGTGGTATTCGTTAGGGAGTTTTACGAAGTGCTGGAACAAATGTTAGTTGGCTTGTGTCCTTATGGGTTTGCATGTGAATCCAGGCTTTTTTTTTTTTCTTTTTCCTTTGAGTTAAAAATTCAGTCTCTAAGTAGACAAAATGCAGTTCTTTTGAGGTTAGTTTAGGTTTTTTTCAAGCTGATGAGGCTCTCAATATCTGGCCACAGGCAAAATCCTTCCAACACCAAACTTGTGCATAAAACTTTATGTCTGTGCATTTTCAGGATGCACCAAAGTCCAGGGGAAATGGAAAGTAAGGGGCAAGAAGGGAAGGGAAAGCAAAGCAAGAAGAAAAGAGTAGAAATTTGACAGTGAAAAATGAATTGCTGTGTTAAGCATCTACTGATGAGAAATCATGGTAACGATGCTGTCTAACAACATTGATTCATTACGTTATCTGCTTCCACAAAGTCCTGTGTGAACAGGAAAACCGAGAGAGAGAACACCACAAAATCAGCATATAAAATTGCCAGTGTACTCGATGTGCTGCTGGAAGGGAGTTACTTGGTCTGCCATACAGACTGTCATCCTGCTCTCTGATCCGTGCCCTGTGGGGGAAAGCCACCTGCTCGCTGTCTTTTGTCACAAAGATTTCAGAAACAGTGCCAGAGCTGGAGACTCTGACTGTGGGCATAAGACACTCACGTTCTGTATTTGCCCCTCTTTACACTTGTCTTGTGGCAAGTAACAGAAGGTGTTGCTGCTAAAGGAATTTGGGAGTTTGAGGAATTCAGCGTGTGTATCAAACCTTCTGCTCACCAGCTTGATATTACACATGGGTTTAGGCTGTTTATCTCTCACACAGCCATCCAAAGCCTCAGGAGAGCACTGACTGCCTAGATTTCACTGATGCTTAATGGATAGTTTTCCAAATACACTTGCCAGCCAGAAGTCGTAAGTGTTTTCAAAGCAAATCTGAGTTTACAGAGGGATTTTTTGGCTGAACCGCAAAATGTTGATGGTTAAGAGAGGGCTCCTGAGAAGGTTTTAGCAATTTCACCTTTGAATGACTCCGTGAGATGAGCCATTCATGTGAGTAAGAAGGCAAGGACCTGAAAGATAAAGCTGTTTGTGATCCTCCCACGCTGTCACTGCAACTCCAGCTCCTCACACAGAGACAAGTCAGGTCACCCTGCTGATGGAGGAGGACTGGCTTTCCCCAAGGCCCATTCCCAGCTTTTCCATGTCTCCCAGCAGAGCACCAGACACTGGGATGATCTACTTCAGACAAAGCAATGCTAAAAAATGTTTCTCAAACAGTTTAGTCTTATAATAAGACAGCCTGGTAGCTCCTGGGAAGAGAAAATAAGCGAGAAAAATGTAGGCCCATGAATCTTCCTTGGAGTTTAAGAGCAGGCCATAATTTGCTGTACTAAGAACTCTGATTTTCTGAATGGGTCTGCAAATAGAGTGCATGCTTGGGCTAACATTTGACAGCCAACAGCAGCTCTTTTCTATCTCCCCTGCAAGAAAAGTTACGCTGCCAAACGGTTTTTATAGCAATTTTCTCTGCCAAGGAAATGAACACATTTTGTGCTCAAAGAGATTAAGGACTGGCACTTGTACATGTGTTTGCCTTGTAAAAAAGCCACTTTTAAATGCTGTTTAAGAAGCAGAGGGTTGAATTCTGATCTTCTTGATATTCATGGCAAAGCTCACAGTGCTTTAGGAAAATCAGGCTTGCACAGAAGTGACAGAATATGTTTTGCCATTAATCACTTTGATCCTGGTTTCAGAGGAGCTATTTCATGCCTAAACTGTCCTCTCATGAAAAGGTTTTTTTCTACACAAAACTGGCTAAATTACTGATGATTGTTACTCGTCTTTTTTTTTTTTTTTTAATGAAAGGGCCAGCTATTTTTCTGTGCCAGCAGCACTGACCTGAAATCAGGACATGATCACAGACTCTGGAGACAAGGAAATTTCTCACTTAATCCAAGTTCTTCTTGGTCAAAACCAGACAAACATTAAGATGTGTCTCATACCTACATTAAGCAGTCATGTGGTTACAAATTATTTTTTTCTGTGGCTATGTTTGCTGTTGTCGTTGGCTTTTTAAAGTCAGGCATTTTATTTTTTCAGTTATAAGCTTTTACTGATGGGAATGGGAAACCATGCTGGAAACTGTTCTCGGAGTTTCTCCTGTTTGGAAAAAGGTGTCATAAAAAAAGCCATTAAGGAGTCTGTTCCTGTAAAATTCTCCAGCCTACCACTTCACACAGAAGGATTTGAAGTGGCTGACTTTGGTAAATGCTGCTTTGATCTAAAAATCACACCTGCTTTTTAGTCTGAATAGCATCACCAAGGGGCTGTACAACCTTTCAGAGCAGCTCAATTATAAATAAGGAGGCCAAAAGATTTGGTCCCTGACTCTGATTTCACTTTCAGCAGTTTCACAGGGAAGCAGCTCTGTCGAAGTCAGAAAAAAAAAAATCATTAAATTATAAACCCAGCATGGGATTGGGGTCAGGCTGCTTGAATTCTGTTAATAATTATTATTATTTCTGGAGTTTATTACTTTCATCGTGGCAGTTCCATGGAGCATCTTAAATAAGGACTTTAAATCACCGTCCTTTATCTGAGGGTTTCTAGCTGCAAGCCTGCTGCAGCCTGCATCTCTGCGACCAAAGCAGCCCTTATCACTTCCTGCCTGTGCTGGCTGAGCAAGAAAGGAAAACTCCTCATGGCCCGTGCACAAATATGTGTCACCGGGAGATGGAGGAGATCTGCGGAGCAGCTGCGGTGTGTTTCAAAAAGAGAAGGAACCGAGTGAAATCGGAGCCGTGGATGCAGAAGCCCCGTGCAACACCATGGAATTCCACGATGTGGGAAGTGTCTGCACTGCCCGTCTGTCCTCCTCCAGCTGTGTCACTTCACCCCAGCTGCGCTCCAGCCCACGGACACTTGACCTGGCCGATCAATCAGTGAGTGCCTGACCAATGCATTAGCTTTGGGTGTTAGTATTTATAAACATCTTCAGTGATCTCTGCATTAATCTCTGGGATGACTCTGAATACTGAGGAAAGCACGAGTTTGTCAGCCTTCAGATGTTAATTTGGCTTTCATAGTGATGGATAGCTCTCGTTCAAGGTGCTTGAAGTTGCCTGCAAAGCTGGAAGAGTGGTGTAATCCAGCACAGCAAAAATTTGACAAACACAGATCGAGGAAATCACTTTTCTCCTCTAGACTGGGGAAAGAAAAATGTGATAAACTTGCAAAATTGCAAATCATTGAATACGTTTTATGAGACTGGACTAGAAGGCATATATGTCAGAGAAGTACTTATATAGAAGTGTTTATGGTCATATTATTATATTGCCAAGATTAAGTGATTTATAGTAAGAGAATCTGTGCTCAGGAGTCTGTGAACATCACTTGGAACAGGTGTAGGAAAAAGATCAGTCAGAAAAGCAACCACACTCCAACGCTTGTTATTGTGGAGAAGGGACTGAGAGACTGATAGATCCTTAAAGGAGACATTTCCATTCAGAGCCTTCCTGGTTCACTCTGAAATATTTGTCAAAGTTGTGCAGAAAGATGGCTAGCTGGAAAAGAGTTTCATTGCAAGAAGGGCTTGAAACAACAGTATTTAACGAAAAGGACAAGAAAGCAAAGTAGATTATGATGTCTGAGTGAGTTGGGCAATGCACAAATGGTCTGATAGGTTAGAACTGTCAAACCTGGAACTCCTGAACATAGGATGGCCCTTCCTCCACTTCTGCAGGCCTGTATGGATCTCTGGAGATAGCAAAGCAAGATGCACCCTCTCAGTGTGTTATCTCTACAGAGAGATCGCAGGTCCCTGCAGTCTGGAGGGTACAACCCTGCTCCTTCCTGCAAATTAACACAGGGATAACCTCTCTGGACCAACTGCATTTTTAAATTTAATTTTTAGTCCCAGAAAGCACAGTGAGCGAAGGGAAGTTAAATTTGTACTTGCAAGTGGAAAGCAGTAGGCATAAAAAATTGTCCACTTGAGCTAAAGCTCTCTTAAAGTCTCAGAGCCTTTTAAACCAAATAGGCTCCTGCTGCTTCTGCAAGGTGTAGGGCACTCTTCAGGACAGTCAGAACCAACACTTTATGGTAAATGGCAAGGGCTTGAATTCCCAGAAGGACTTTACAAGTCACTCTGTACTTATGGTCTAACATGGCTCAAAGGCTACTCTGAGTGAAGGATATCGTTTACTAAGAGTTCAGTCCAGGTGGTTTAGCAGGAAATGTGTTGCTAGATATATTATACTGTCTTGAGCAATGAGTCATTTGTATTTGAAGAAGTCTATAGGGACCCATTAAACACAACCTGGAACTTCACAGCCAAGTGCCTCTGTGTTCCTGGATGCTTTCCATCCTCTGACACGTCAATGGATCTCCATGGTGAGAGAACAAGGTGCTGCTTCCACAGCTCAGGTAAATTCCCAAACTCAGAGTGACTGACAACAACTGCAAAACTCAGATTTTCTTCAAAGGAAAAACAAAGACCTTTAATGTGACTCTGTCCCTGAATAATGCAGCTCCTGTCATTCCAGTTGTACTCCTGAAGTCTTTGGAGAGGCCTCAGTGCATTTCAAAGACAGTACCATCAGTCAAGCCAAGGGAAGTGCTGACTGTATAAAACCTGTGTGGTCATGGCCTTTAATTGCCCTCATCTCCATAACGGTGTGTGAAGAAGATTCCTGATGGTTCCCACTGTGGGCACTCTCCACATCTGCTCACATCTGCCTCAGCATCCATGGCAACATTAGTATGGAAAGTCACTCTCTGAAAAATAATATGCAATAATAAATAATACCCTATATTTCATGCTGAGTGTAGAAGTGATGCTCTGGATGTCGTGGGTGTATTGTTAAACCTCCCTCGAAGCTGAGCAGACATAATTATTTTATGAAGTGTGGTGAGGAGGGATGTGAAGGAATGAAGGTCCTGAGGTCACCCTCTGGCAGGGCTCCCCTAAGCTGCCAGCTCTGGGCTCCCAGAGGAATTAGAGGCCATTTCTCACTGAGCTGACTCAAGACTAACCTGGAAACACACTGGATGCTGTGAGTTAGGCCCCTCTCCTGGGACTGGGGCACTGCTCCAAGCCTTCATCCCTCAAAAGAGGTGAACCAAACACTCCTGTGCCTGAGGCTGGGTACCACAGAGTCAGTCACCCACCAGAACAGCTCTGCCCCAGCCTTGTTTTGTCTGAGCAACAGGAATGAATCCAAGGGAAGGCAAGAGGAAAAACAGGGCAGAATTGTCCACACTGAAGTTGCTCTCACACATTTGAGAAAATTTTCTCCTGCTGCCAAAGACTGATTTTGATATTTTGGCTTGGGCTTCCTGCAGCTCTCAGGGCTTGTGTCCCCATCAAATCTGTGTCTTCACTGCTTGTCTTTGGTAGCACTGGCATAAACAAAGTGTGAAGCAAGCACTGGTATCAGTAAATACAGAAATTTTCACACCGTGACAACATCCAGAACTTCCCTCCTAAATGGTCAGATTTTCAGACAGCTCCATGGTGGGGGTAAAACACCAAAGGGGTGCACAGGGTGCTGCTTCTACCACACGAAATTCATCTCATTGACATGGCACTGGTCCTGCTGGGGCCAGGACCTGCTGAGCATTGCTCTGTTTCTAGGCTTTGCCACGTGCCTTGGCCAGGTCATACTCTCCCTGTCTGAATACAGTTGAATATTTAGACCTCAGCCTACAAAACTTGCAGAAATATGAGTGAAAGTCTCAGAGGTATTTGCTTCTGGGAATATTTCAGGAAAAAACCCAAGTTATTTGATCCCAACACAAACCATCCCGGTTTGAGGGTTATTTCTTTCATTATTACAGTTGCCCCTGGTATACAATAGAAATGCATTTATGGAAAATGATCTATTTCTTTAACATTTCTTCCTAGCAACGTCCCTTTCTTTCCATTCTTCACTCAATAAGAGTGACGAGATACTCTCTCTGTAGCTTTGCTTTCACAGCTCTACTTCTCTCTGGAGGAAAGCAAAACTGTTCTTAAGCAACTGCAAAAGGAAGGATGGGTGATGATGATCACAGTCTGACATCCATAATATTGACCCTTGGAAGTGAGATTGGACTGACGCCCCTTTTTTGTGTTATTGTGGAAGAACTTTCCTCCTCATCTATTTCTCATGGGTTCTGCTTTTTCTGCTTTGAACGGTGGTAATATTAAATAAAAAACGCAGGGAAAAAAAAAAGAATTTATCATTAAAAAATCCTCATTCTATTTCTGTAGGCAAGTTTGCTTTTCGCATTTCCTGTGTTCACTTCGAGTTACCTGAAATTGCGAAAGCCTCGTCTCTATTTCTTATTATTCAGGCTCGTCGGGGATGTGGGCTGGGAATAGCAAATCCCTTTGGCTCGGTTACCTGGAGCCACTAGATGGTGCAAGCAGACCTGGTTCCTTCGGGAAGCCCCAGTGCCACCAGATGGCACGGCTGAGACGGAGCCGAACCTTCCCGTTCGTTCATCAGCGCTCGTCTGCTTTGGCAAGCAGAGAACCACGTAGAAAATCCTGTGCAACGTTAGGAACAAGGTGGTTTTTTTTTTTGCACAGGAACAGTGAATTGTTAGTTGGGGACTTTGAAAGGAGGAGCGTATGAATAAAGTTTAGGAAGGAAAGAATAACAAAATACCTTACACAGAATAGCCCACCTGTTATTGGTTTTAAAGCAAGAAGGGGCCACAAAGATAATTTGATGTGATGCCCTGCACTTATCTGCATAGAGAGAGCATAGGTTTTAAGATGCTCCTCAATCAATTCTTATTTTAACATTCCTTTTAGACAAAAAATATATAGGAAGTGTTGAAAAATCTCAAATTTCCTAATCATGGCCACATGAATGGGCAAACTGAGGCACAGAAAACTTAAAGCTATACAGCAGCTCAGGGCTAGAGCCAGAGCCAGCAGCCGGGTCTGCTGACTCCACAGAGGTGCTCTCTTCCTCCGGACGTGAAAAGGCATTTCTTCCAGAGGAATCTGGAGGTCACTGCCCAAAGCAGGGACAGAGGAGGTGACAAAGTGTCAGTTCCCAAGGCAGACCCACCCAAACCCATGTGGGAGGCAGCCAGTGAAAACGGAGGCCTTTGCAATCCCTGTTTGTGTGCAAGGAGGGCCAAGCAGGGCAGCACCGCTGCCCACATCGCTCTGCCTGTCAGCAGCGGAAGCACTGGCAAGAGACCATCGTTGAGAACAGGATATTTTATGTTCTGTTTCTTAGTTTGCATCACTTTGGCTAAATGACCTAAAGCAAATTACAGCCTTTCTTGGCTTTATTTGCCCTCATCCACTGAAGTGTGGTAATAATACCTTTGAGGACTGTGGCAAAGCCTAATATGCTGTTTGTTCACCATAGGATAAAAGATTTAATTAATACCAGAGGAGGGGCTAGATTCTAATTCTTTGTTCCCGTAATTGAGCTCTACAGGCCTTTCTAGCATTAGAAAAATGAACATCTCAGACAGAAAGACTTATTTTGCAGTTTATTGTCTTGTATTGACAAAAGATCACTGGACACATACAAAAAATTTTAAAAAGTCAAACCACCATCCATCACACTACAATTAAAATAATGGCCAAAAAAACCCCTAACACAGACAGAACAAAGTTGACTTCAGGGTGTGTTGGAAGACAGGAGAGTTCTTGGAAGTCATGTCACCAAGCACACTCCATACACAACTGAGAGATGGATAATCACTTCAGCAGTTCAATGGGAGGGTTTTTGTTACCATTTCAGAATTAGGAACAGAGAAAGAAAATGGATCTGGCTGAAGGATACCCTGAATGCACCAGTTTTCTCTTCAGGCAAGTCAGTTCCCCATCCATTTCCCACCATGTCCATGGAAAAAAACGTGGAGGATATTCTCAGAATCACTCTTTAAAGCTGGTGTCATCACTGTGCAGGGCCAGGAGTTGGACTTGATGATCCTTGTGAGTCACTTCCAACTAAGGACATTCTATTCCATGAATACTAAATGCCACATTGCAGCCTGGAGGTGAAATTTATGTCTCCACTCAGATTTCACACTGAAAAAACATCCCTGAGATACCCCCCCTCAAAGCACACATGCCTTTATTTCTGTTTTGGAGGCCTGGCCTTTGTTGGAAGCCTCCAAACATCATTCTGGCTTCCTGGGTTATCTCTGAAGCAAACTCTGCCATTTCCATCCCACTGCAAGCAGTGATTTTTTGCTATTCTGCAGCCGGTCAATATTTGAACTGGCAGGAAAGGTGGGTGTTTCAAAGGACAGATAATCTTTTATTTGTTCTCTTCCATCCTGGCTTATACTCGGTCCAGACTTCTGCTTAAATGTCTCCAGTTTCTCTTATTATTGCTATTTTTAGTGGAATTCAAGCTACAGTGGTGGAGGCCACGGGACTCGAATCATTCCAGCCCATAGCCTCGGTAGCATGGCTGAGCGTAACCGCATGAGGCAGATCTGATGGGAATACACAAAATGTCAGCTCCTGCACCACAGCCCCGCCCCAGAACAACAGCGACCTTGCCACCCCTCCGAATGCTGCTCCGGATGCTGAACTTTCCCTGCCCTGGACGCAGGGATAACGCACAGGGAAACGGAATGGCTGCCAGCAACGGCGATCAGTGCGCTGGGGATCACTGCCGAGATCGGGAAGGAGAAGGAGATGTTAACCGATGGTGACCGCTCCTAAGTGTCATTCCCGGGCCGTGGAGGAGACCGTGCGACCTTGGGGTACCTTTCCGAGAGGAGGGGGCAGGGCGGGTGCGGGTCGCCGCTGATGGCCCCGCGCTGCCCCTCTGCTGGCCCCGCAGCCCCCGGCGCTGCACCTTGCAGGGTTTCTCTGTGCCTGCCTTGGAAGGGGGAGACAGGGCAGGGGCTGAGCATGCAGAACATGAACACAGCAGCCACCGTGCCCTGCCCCTGCCCTCCCTCTCTCCCCTCTCCCCTCTCCTCCTGCCTCCTCCAGGGC
Source organism: Ptilonorhynchus violaceus (assembly GCA_013397565.1). Taxonomy (NCBI): domain Eukaryota; kingdom Metazoa; phylum Chordata; class Aves; order Passeriformes; family Ptilonorhynchidae; genus Ptilonorhynchus; species Ptilonorhynchus violaceus. Next base: position 2,022,591 of record VZRJ01012357.1, on the reverse strand, counting down.
GATTCCCACATCGGTCCAGACAGAAATCCGGGCAGGAATTGCTGTCGGATAGAGCAGCGTGAATTTACAACGAGGGCTTCTGAGAGGGACCAGGGCAGCATCAGCGCCTGGCCCCTTGGGCTGCTCTGCAGATCCAGGGCTGCGCAGAGGGGTGAAAACTGACCCAAATCCATCTTCCCGACGCAGATTTTATGACTCTGGGCTTCGTCAGTGTCCCCATTGACGTTCGCGGCCGTGACTCCGTGACTTGGAGCAGCAGCAGCCCGTGCTTTCCCAGGCGGTGGCTACTGTCAGATAAGGGCAGAGACAAAGCAGAAGGGCTGCTCACACACTCGGGGAGATGGGGACTGTACATGCACAGAAAATGAGTTCAAGCATTAATTTTGCTACCTACTCAATGCTTCTCTTATTAGAAAGGAATGGCCAGAAAGCACTAAAAAACCACTCAGGAGTTATACCAGATTATTTTGGTGACTATTAATTAACATTTGTCAATTAATTTCTGTTGGACAAAACACATTTTAAAAAGAGCAAGATCTGTTTCATAAAGGTACCTTTTGAACACCTATCACACAAGCAATGTGCTTTAAATAGGATCATACACCCATAGGCAATTCTTGGCAAGGCTTACGGGACCCAGAAAAGAACTGGTAACATTTGAAAGATCTCTTTGTCACTGTTTATTGATCTCCTCTATACATTTCAGACCCTGTTCTCTTTCTGATTCTGCAAGCTGCTTATTTAAAACTGGCAAATAGAAACAGAAGCGTGTTATCTGTGTAACCAAATAGAGGTAAATCACACACAAAAGAGTTTCTAATATTATCAGCCATTTATACTGAATGGCTTATTGTCTGATACAGAAATTCAGCTGAATTACAGCGTTTGATAAACTCCAAGGAGGTGTGCTCAGCTTGTGCAATACCCACAAGGAGAAGTTCCAGCTACAGGATATTGTTCTGCTTTTGTAAACATTTTAAGCACAGCGCTGCTGAATGGTTGATAGAAGTGCTGTTTGGACTTAGGTCATGCTCAGTCTGCAATGGAACAAACTGCTCAGCTCAGTGCTGTCTGAGAGAGGGGTGTTGCAAATAGTAACAATAAATCCCTATGGATGTATTAGTTCCTGTATGGAGGGAGCCTGTAGTCTCAGACCAGGACTAGAAGTCCTTTATGCTATGGAATAATTAAATAATATAAAGGTAATGCGTGCCCTGAGTAGCGTGTAATCTACTCCAAACAGAAGAGGGAGAGCTGCATGAAGGAGCTCAAGGGGGAAGTGGCACTGCCCAATGAATGATCAAGCAGGCAGCAATTTGTGTGTGCCACCTCTGCCAAGGTTTTTGTACTCATCATGGGCTGAGAGAGGGCAACAGAGTTTCTTTAATTCTTCTTTGGTGAATGCTTTTGGTGTCAAGAACAGCAGAACAGAAAGGACAATATATCCCTTAAAAACACAACGGAGTCTGAGCATCAGCAGCAGTATCCTGAAGTATCCTGCTGGCACAGGGGTGCTCAAGGACACACCTTCAGCCAGGCTCTGTGTTATTTGTAGCAGCCTGGTTACTCTGGTATTCATGGACACAGCCGCTGCACTTTCCAGCAGGTGCAGTAAATGCAATTAGTTGCTATGGATATTGATCCTGCCTGGAGAGTCTAACTTTGAAGTTGGTTTGAGTTATCTGAAACACAAAGATCTAGCATGATGCTTTCCCTTAACTAGGATTGCAAATTATTTCTTTTATCCTTGAATTTTCCCCTTATTACTTTGCTTTCTCTCTTTTATTTATTCTTGTGAAGAGAGAGTCTATGCAAACACCGTGATTTGAAAATAGAGGTGATGGAGGCAGCCCGTTGAAAGCTCCTTTCATGTAGATGCAGGCTCTAGCAGAGCTAAATCAGAGGTAATTTTTTTTGCAAAGAAGTGGGAGTACCTGGTTATTTTTGACAAAAGGAAATCATACGGAAAGAAAAATACATAGTCTTTAATTACAGCTGAAATTCAAGAGATGTTCAAGATACAATTGGATTCAAACTGAGACTGGGAACAGCCCAGAATTCAGAAGATGTCCAGCTCATAACAAAAACAAGGGCTATTTAGAAATATCTAGATGTGAACTTTGAATTTCCAGAACTCCTGAAGTTTACAGGAGCTTGATTTTCAGATCCTTGGTCTGGGTTGCCTGTGTCTTAAAGTACATGGGATCTGCTACAGTATACTTACATGGCAATCTGAGAAGAAACAGGAAAAAAGAAAAGGTTTTACATTTAAAAAAATCTATATTTAATTTAGGAAATTAGGAATATTCATTTTAGGGACTTAGTTGCAGATACACAATGTTGAAAAACTATGTTTTGTTAATATTTTGGTGCTTCATATTTCTTATCAGAAGCTTTTTCTTATGGTGATTGTCCACCATGTAGTATTTCAAACATACTTCATTTCCACCCAAAAAAGGATTTTTAATCAGGAATCAGGAAAAGTTATTGGGAACACATAGAAGCCAATTACATAGAAGCCAATTAACACCTTCAGTGCCTCTTCACGTTCTTTACTGCAGGCAATATAAATAGTTAATTATAATTAAAATTATAGTTATGGATATAATTTGCAGCTTTCAGTGGATATATCTTACCTTGATTCCTCATGAAAAAGGCACAGGAAGAGAAGGAAGAAATGAATGAAGATATGCACCCTGTTAAAATCCAGAGTCCCGTTTCCCACGTCAGGGACTTAAATAATGAACTAAGCCAGACTGGCAGAGAAGATATTCATCTTTAGTACAAGCCAGTGTGATGCTCGGTCCATTTCCCTTTCAGTACAGAATATGTGGTCAAAACAGGATTTATGCTTTAAATCTGCATGTAGTTCTTGTGTGAAGCATCTGTAGTGCCTGGATTTCATCCCACTAACTGCAGTGATTTCTGAAAATGCAAAACCCGCTTTCTTTATGTCAGAATTTCCTTTAGTAAAAACAAAAAAAAATGTAGATTGCAAACCTGGATGTGTTTATTATTCATGAAGCTATTCTCGTCCATAACTTCTCACGTCTGATAGGACCCCCTAGAAGCTAAAAATCAAGAAACTTTTTGCAAATATTCACCAGCATAGAGCCATAAAACACAGCAAAATACCTGAAAATTGAAGGGAAGAGGCTATGGAAACGTCTCTCCCTTAATTTAGCTGAATGAAGCAAACAAACCTTTGGAAAATGAAAATGAAGCAATCAGATAATGAATAACTATAAAGGCTCATTAGAACTTAGACGTGCTTCCCTGAAATATAATTACGTTTAACAAGATTTCATCAAATGTCACTGAAGAGCTGGGAACTCATAATGATGAAACACTTTTCTCTCCTTCTGCCCTACAGTGAGGAGGTCTCAGCGGGCTTTATAAATATTGACAGTGACTGACTCTTCCTGCAGGGAAAATCTGGTGACTGGAAAATGTGGATGTTTAATGTAATAGAGAGCTCAGGCAGCGTCACAGGGCGGGTGGAGGTCGAGCCCCTCAGCCCCACAGGGCCCTGCTCAGCCCTGGTGCCTGTGTCCCAACACCTGCAGGATGGTCACCTCCACTCACACCTCACGTGTAGGGTGCTAAACATTTGTCAGGTCTCACTATGGAACTTCCCTCTCTTGAAATACTTAAACTTCACAGGGATAAAATGACCTGCCCTGGCTCAAAACATCAGTGGTGGTGAGCTGCCATGGAAGGCAGAAGGATTTAGGGCCATGGACGAGCTGGCCTCAAATATTTTGTATGTCACTGGCTTTGTTGACAAGGGAAAACTGAAGCGGAAATTTTATAAAATGGTATAGGTTAAATAATAAAGCCAAGATTTTGTGACAAAGGAGATATTCCATGTCACAGAATCCCGATTTTACGTAAGTTCTCTCTTTCCTTTTCAGAAAGGCAAAAATGTTGTGTAGTGAAAATTTAGTACTTTTGATGTCATGCATAGAGGAATCCCTTCACTTCCTTTGTAGAAATACTCTCCTGTTCACGGGCTCGTCCCTGGATAAAGATGGATGTAGTGAAGGTTTTTAAATGCAGTGTTCAGCAAATCACATTTTTCCATTTCATGGCTTCCGTGGTCTTATCCATTGTGTTGCATTCTGCTATATTAAAATAAAAAATCTCTGGTTGCCAAACTAAGCCTTTTTAATGCTTTCAGGGAAAGCTCTGGCTTTGACTTAGTTTTCACAGTTCCCAGCTTCTCAGTTTGAACAGATGCATCTTTTGACTCAGCACGAGCTCCGTTATTTGTAGTCAACTTTTCAACACCAAAGGCCTGAATCGCTCCCTCCCTGGGCTCTGTGCAGAAGGTTGGTGCTGATCAGAGCTCTCAGTGACTGAGTGGGGTCTCACCTGAGAGATGCTCCAAACTCCCATCTCCAGGAGGGCCCTTGCTGATCTCTTTTCTCACCTGTCTTAAGGCTGATGGCATTTTGCTCTCCTTGATATCACCTGCTCCACACCTACACTGCCTTTCTACATGCCAGGCACAACCAGGCGAGACTCCTTGCCATTGTATCCTGGTTTTTTAACCCTCTGACACCACGCCAGCTTCACTCCTCTGTTGCATTACTCGGATACAATGGCAAGAATAAAGGCATCTAAGAAAATACAAGTGTAACAGAGCATTTTATTGAACTGCTTTCCCCTGGAAGTTCCATGGAAATCGTCTAGACTATGCACAATTGAGGGCTCATCTTAGGACTCCTGTGGCCCTGAGAAGCTGTCACCGTCAGAACTAACACACCAGGAAAGTTTTGGTCCTTAAAAGTGGAATCTCACACAAAAATGTGCAGCAAGTTCACTGACAGCCAGAATTTTCTTCACTACTTAGAGCCTTCTGCCTCATATTTGCTTTCTCTTTTTCTGAATACACTTCACATTGCTCCAGAATCAGAGTTTATTAATGTTTTTGCTCTTTGTGTTCCCTTGGAAAATGTCCATAAGGACGTCAGGAAAAGCTCAGTCAAATATGCTGCAATAGAAATGTACAGATGCAATGCATACATTATAAGTAGGTTTTTTTTTAAGTGGGGTTGAAAACAAAACTACAGAGCTCACTTTATATATATAATGTATCCACACATATATAAAAATACGTGTGTTTATGTTTCAGTGTGACATTACCTGCCCATGCTCATGGACCCCTGCACATACTATGCAAAATTATCTATCACATTAGGACTGCACAAAATGTACAAAACCTTGAAACACTGACATAAAACAGGAGGTAGCACAGCCAGCTTTGATGGCTTCTGACAAAAAATGGTGACCTTTATTTTTCACTGACGTCAGCACAGGCCAAACATCACATATATGGGCAAGCCCTGCTGTGGTTAATGGAAATTTATCCATTAACAGCATCAATTTATTCTCCTTTCATTTCAGGGTTCTACAAAGCAAAATAAAATAAGAAATAAAGCAGGCTTTATGCTGAGGGAAATGCAATTTTGAATTTGAATCCATGGGATCAGCTTTGGGTACTGAACAGGAAAGAATAATTTGCTCCGTGTTTGGGGGTCATTAGTGTGGAAGACAGTGCAGTCCAGCAGAGTCTAAGTTTAGCAGTGATATTTCTCATAGAGCATGAAACTAATTGGTCCCTCTGAAATTCCTTCTCAATCCCTTGTGGATTTCTCTCTGAAAAACCTCAAAGTCGATATAGAAGTTCCTCTTAATGCTATGCATCTCTAGTTAACTCTTTATTTTTCAATGTAGGACCAGAAAATGTGGCAGTCTTGAAGAATATTCACAGTTGTAACACTTGTAAATACACACACTGTTCTGGGCTTTAGTATTGCAGCCATTAATAAGAAAAAAAAAATAAAGGGTTTGTCTTGCTTTGATTTTCTATTGCTAAAGCCAGTGCTGAAGAAAAGAGGGTGTGTAAGACCCCCAGGACCTGTACCTTCAGACCCAGGCTGCAGGCACCACGAGCACGTGAACACTAATGATAAATACACCATGGATTTCAGTGGATCCTCAGGGAAACCAACAGCTCTGCTTACAAAAGAGTGAGTGCTTGCACACCATCCTGTTCTCTGCTGTTTCCATCACTAATTGATTCTTCCCTCTCCTGTTCACCTTCTGTCCTGCCCTGCTTGCCCTGTCCTCTGTTTAATTCTGGCACCTCAAAGGTTTTCAGTGGACAAACCTTATGAAGACATCTCTGCCGAGGGCAGCCCAGACCAGACTTACCTCCCTGTTACAAACTCAGTCCCTCACAATGATTCCCTTAGCAGGCTGACATGTTTTCTCTTCAGCTGAGCAGCTGCAAGAAATTACAGGCTCTGAAATCTCTCTGCATTGTTCCCTCTGCCAGTGGTAAGGATCTGCTGGAGCCAAGTTCCCTTCCATATGTGTAAACTGTTCTCCCCAGGAATACTGCAGCTAACTCTGCCCTAACCAGCCACTGCCAGATTATTTCTAGGCATTAAAAACATTTTCTTCAACCAAACACATTTAGGATTTTCTAATAGCAATTTAAACCTAATCTGAGAATGTCTGGAAGTGGAAAATGACTTCTACATGCTGAGGATAGTGTTCCATTACCAGTAATTTATTGTCTTTAAGAGCATCACTGGAACATTTATTGACACAACAAAACACAGACATTTCTGGTTTATTGTAAAATCTCATTGTGCTCAGCCATTTGTGACTAAGCACAGCAGTGCAATTTATATTCCCAGGCAGGGCTTCCTATTTTTCCAAGTGTGCTTAGACTCATATGACGATGTATGATCCAAGAGACAAAAAAAGTCTCCTGTTGAAAACCAGTGCAAAACCACAAACACTATTGGTGGAAGAAAATAAATTAAGATCTTTAAAGAGGAATTTGGCTGAAGAAATTTACCACAGCGTTTCCAGTTGTATATGCAGATAGCCGGGAGATGATGCCTGATTTGATGAAGGAAAGGATTTCAGTCATTCTAGATTGTAAATCATATTTTTCTGTGTTAAGAATTATAATTGAACAAGCTCATGTAAGATATAAACTAAGTTTGTGACTCTTTATTGACTCTAGAACAGATATTCCAGAGAAATATAATTTCTAATTAAAGGTTACACAAAAGAGCGCTGCTCAGAAAACATTTATTTTTTAAAATATTTAAATATTTACTTTTTTTTTTTTTTTGCAGATTAGATCCAGTCCTGCAAGGTCATATTTTGAAGTCAGGGGTTATACAAGGGACTAACTGTTAGGGCTGTTGAAGTATCAGATGTAGAAATCATCCTTGAATTTCATCCATTAGCAGTGGGTGAGGGAGTAAGTCCTTGGATGGTTTCAGGTGTCTAAGGAGGACCTGAGTGAGTCAAACATGTAGCTGAGAGGCAGAACTCATGCACCCCACATTTCACTGATGTTTTACTGCAATATTCAGAACAATCTCAGATCTGAATTTTGCAAGAATTCAGAGCTGCTCCATGTCAATTTTTAACCTTCAGATATTTTACAGACAGCCATGCATTTTTATTTTGAATATGTTTATTTATTGGTACATTTGACCAATCTTCCTTCAACTTGACCTCTGTCACCTCCCAAAAGAAAAACCCACTGACTTCTTAGGTGTGTCTGGGATTGCTCCTACTTGCAGATGTAGGCTGCAGAAACCTCTTCTTCTGCCTTCCCATCTTTCCTGTAAGACCAGGATATTTTATGTAAGGCCTTCTCCTGCAAAACAAACGTGATTTCCTCCAGACCAAGCAGTTAACATTTCTCACTGACTGCACTTACATATAACGTATCACATAAAGGTCTGAAGAGATTTCCTTTATGCCAGCACTATAAGTACGGCCATACAAAACCTTTTTGTCCCCCAGCTGATCTCCTATCTTTGTTCCTGCATCACAGTTGTTTGTTTTCTTGCAAGCTCTGAATGTTTCTTTGTGCTCTTATCCCGTAATTATTTCGTTAGGACCCACGAGGCTGCTGCATCAGCACAGCACGTTCAGCCCAGGTGTTGCTCAAATTGTGACCTGTGGGAAGCAATCACGGTATTCAGCAGCCTGCAGGTCACACCTGCTTGGGGTGGTTGTTTTCCATTATGAATTTTCCACAGGGTTTATTCCAGGGTAATACATTTAGATGTGGGCCTGGCAGGCAATTCAAGGATTTTAGAGTGGATTCAGTTTCCATGACGGGTGGGATTTGCGCTTAAGTGTTAATTAAGTAAGCCAACTTTTTGGAACCGCTTTCACTGATGGTTGTGTATTTGAGGGACCCTACTGTAACATCATAATTCCTTAACGTGGCAAATGAAACCTTATTTTATTTTATTGGCACTCAACTTGTCCTTTGAAAAGACAAAGTTACAGCTGGGTTTAACATTCTTACACAAGCAGAAGCCAGCTGTGCTAAAACTGTGTTAAAGAACAAGGAATGGCTCCACAAGGATTCCCAGGGTGGGTGGGTTTTGCACCATTACCTGAGTAACTGATTTTACACACACATCCCTTTATGTTCATGTGTCTGTAAATACAAACACATACTGCATTCTCATTACTGAACATTTTTCTCGATATGAGGAGTTCACAGTTTGTGCCTGGAGGGGGCTGTGTTTTCTTGCAAAGCCACCTAGAAGGCACCAGTTCCAAAAGACACGTAAGCAGTCAATAGAAACACAATTCCCATGCAATGACTGAATTCCTCTAAGCTCCAGGGATAGGAAAGATTCTTTTTTTGTCAGATGCTTTTTAGTTTCAGACAGATTTCTGAAGAAAATAATTAGGTTTGTATAACTGAGACCAGCGTGTCTTTCCCTTGATCACAGAGCTAACAGTGCCCTCAGGGTTGTGTTCACTCCAAACGGAATACCAGTTTGGAAAGAACAGATACAACAAGGTGTTATTTAGCCTAGTTATTTTCCAGGTTTCAATGTGCTTGGCAGAGCTTCTTTTCTTGTCAGATTGTGTCAGAGTTAGATCTCTCCACCACTAACCTGTGGTCAGTAATACCAGAGTACTCAGACAAAGCCTGCCATGGGAAAGCTAAAAATAGCTTCCCTGGCCATCCTGCAGCATGATGGCTCTCCTGGACAGTTCATGAGGACAGACACATTAAATCCTCGGTATCATGCAGCTCTTGTTAATGTTTCCTTTCAGGAATGAAAATTATTTTGGGTGCAAAAAGCCAGCAGAGAAATGATGATGTCCTGGGGTGTGGGACTGAAGGGCACTGCCTTTCCCTTCTCTCCTGTTGCAGACAGGCAATAGCAACAGAGCATAGAAAGACAGCAGGAGAAATCAGTGTTGGTATCTGACACCTCCTTCATCAGTTTTTGGTTTCTTTAAGTCAAATTTTCAAGCAAGTCTAAAAGATGAGGATATACCTGGCATACCAAGAAACCACTGGCACTGATGAAGCATTGGTGGTGTTTATTCTGCCATTGCTTTAGTTACCATATCTATATGTAGACAAATATTTGCCCATCTGTATTTAAACACTCTATTATAAATGTTTATAATTTTTTATAATTTTTATAGATGTTTAGCATTATAGATGAATTGGTCAGTGATTCTCTTAAAAGCAAAATATCTGCTTTTTTTTCCTCTCTCCTCTGAACATCTTATGCCATAGTGAGCAACCATATGTATAGAAATACACATTCACACGTACACTTTCTGTAGGTTGTAATTTCTGCAGACTGAAATACAATGCACACCCTCTGTGCCTGGAGAAGAGGAGATGCATTATTCAGTGGAACTAACTACCACAGTCTTGCTACAGAGTAATTAGCAGCATGACTGTCGGGCACGGAGGAAAAAAAAAGTCTAGAAACAGCTGCAAAGCATGAAAAAGCTGACTAAGTATATTAATTGCTATTAGTAAAACATAAGCTGCCAGGTATGCCTTCCAACTTGAATTGTAAGAATTATTTATAGCAGGAATTTTCCCCAACAGCAATAACTGCAAATGATTAATTCATAGAGAAAGCTAAGTTAATTATGAAGTATTGCAAATTAAAACTCCAAGCAGTAAAAATAAATGTAAATCTTAAAAAGAGACAGCTTAAAAAGGGATTACTTTTCCCAAAGAAGCCAGCAAGGTAGTGCGTTTCTCAGCCTGCATTTTGAGAACCAGGAGTGTTTTTTTCTAAATTTCAACATTTAAGGAACCTGTAGGGAAATGAGCAAAATTCCACTTCTCCCTGGTGCTTGCAATAGAATCAAAGAATGGTTTGGGCTGGAAGGGGTCTTAAAGATTATCTCATTCCAAGACCCCTGCCATGGGCAGGGACACCTTCCACTAGACCAGGCTGCTCCAAGCCCCGTCCAGCCTGGCCTTGAACACTTCCAGGGATGGGAAGTATTTATAAGTCCTCAAACTTTATATTTCTAAATAAATATATGCTTTTGGAACTAATTTCAGAGCTTATTTATTTTAAAAATTCCTTATTAGAAGTTTATTTCGTATTAATTTCTTATTAAAATTAATAAAGTGGTAGCATTATTAAATATGGGTCTAATGCACATGTGTATAGTTAAAGAAGTCAAAGCAAATAAAAAATAGAGACTTAGAAAAACAGATGGAGCTGACCAGCATTTTTCAAAGCAAGAAAGCTGAGGATTTGCTCCACTGTTCTGTTGAAAGCTCAAATAACAACTGGAAAAAAAAATCCCAAGGCTTTTCTTCACTCTTTTTGTGACCAATCTTAATTAACAATTATACAATAGTGAAAACTTCAATAAGAATACCAAACCATCAGCAGCTGATTTGGCTGTGGTCCTTTTCCTTCTCTGCTTGTTCCTCAGCAGCCACGAAGATGACTGATTAAAGATAAACAGATATCAGTGAAGGAATTATTATTTGCCTGAATACAGTTCACACCTGCAGGGCAGCAAACAGAGCAGGCTTCTGCTCACTTCTCGGAGGTAACCACAATTTCATCAGCTGGGTCAGTGAAGCAACAGGATCCATGCACAAACAGGCACCTTCACATGCAAATGAATGGTTTTGAGTGCTCTTCTGTCTACCCATGCTAATAGCACAGACATGATTCTGCATTTATACTTTAGAATTATTTATCCAACAATCAATTAGCTGAAGGCAACAGAGAAACCAGGGCAGCAGAAATGAAGAGTGATGGAAAAGTCCAGCAAAGTGACCAGATGTTGTCAGTGTGCTGCAGGACCACAGCAACAGAGGGATGAGGAGGAGAAAATGCCAGAAGAAAGGACTGAGAAAGGAGGCAGGAGGAAGGGGAGGTTCCCTCTGTCATGTCAACGATGCTGAGAGATAGAAACAAATTGCTTCTACAGTCATGTCCCTCTTCAGGAATAGTTACAAAAGCATCTTATTTCTCTCCACATCTGCTTTCTGGCAGGTGACAGAACAATGGCACCTCTGCCAATTAACTCTCCTGTGAACTGTTGAGAATACAAAATACCCAACCCATGTGTTCCTGGTAAAATATTGCTACTGACAGCTGTCAGCAGATCCTTTTCCACTTTGCATTCTGTTTAGAAAAATCTGTGTACAGCAAATAACTCACTGCACTGAAAATTTACTCCCATTCCCAAGGCCTGTTAAACTTCACCCAGAGATGGATTAAGATCTAAGAGAGCAATTTAGACCATAACCAATTATTGTCTACTGTTACTGACATTGGCAAAATTTCGGTGTAAATGTGTTTTTTTCTCAAAGTGGGTGTTTACAGCACGAAATGACTGCTGCCACAGAGGCACCAGCAGAAGTCTGAGCACCCTTCCTAAGAAACCTGCATTAGCAGTGAAATCACATCCCAGTGCAAATGGAAACCCCTAAACTGGTTAACATACACAGCAGGCAATGTAGCTGTAGACATAAATGACTTGTGTAGTGATGATGTCATTATCTTCAGTGTGACGTTTGGATCTGGGACTGTTGAACTCCTCATGAGACTTCCCTCTCTTCAGTGGATTATTCCAAAAGCAAAGCTCAGCAAAGCAAAGAACAGTTCACAAAGTTCAGTATTTGGTAAAAGAAAGCAGTGCGTTACGTGATGTGAAAAACAGAGTTTTATAAAAATGCAAACCTTTGTTAAAACGTGTTTCTTGGCCAGTTCAATGTGGTTAATCTCTTTCTTAATATAAATTAAGAAGAAATTGATAAGGCTGAGTCAAACACTTGGAATGCCATGCAGAGCAGACAAGAAAAATGGAGGGGAGACCTCATCGTGGTTTCCAACATTCTCATGAGGGTAAGTGGAAGGGCAGGAATCACAAGTCACAGGTCTCGAGAAAATACCATGAAGTTGAGTTGGGGGAGGTTTAGATTGGATATCAGGAGAAAGTTTTTCCCCCCGAGGGCGGTCAGGCCCTGGGACTGGCTCCTCAGGGCAGTGGTCACCGAGCCTGTCCGAGTTCAGGCAGTATTTGGACAATGACCTCAGGCACATGGTGGGATTGTTGGGGTGTCCTGCTTAGGGCCAGGAGTCGGACTCGATGATCCCGACGGGTCCCTTCAGACACTCTATGATCTTATGGAATTCCTAATTTTAGGGAAAGAATCAGCGCGTGGCACTTGTCCCATGAGGCCGGCCAAAGGCCGCACTGATGCGCTCCGGTGTCTCAGCGGAGATTTGTCCCCGCTCTGCCCCTGTGTCGGCGCATCCCGCGGGGCGCACAGAGCCGGAGCCGCCGACTGTCCCGGAGCATCCCTGCCTGGGCTGGGGACAGGGATAGGAGGGCAGAGGAGGGCAGAGGAGGGCACTGCCCCCCGTGCCGCTTCCAGCGCTCCCCGGGCTCACACGGGGACCAGAGGTGCCGNCGGAGCCGCGCCCGGGTCCCCGCCGCTGCCCGCGGCCCCCGCCGGCCTCCGAGTGTCCGCAGCCGGGCCCGAGCATGGCTTGGGGCGAGCTGGGGCTGCTCCGCTGGCTGCGGGAGAGCCGCCAGTCCCGCAAACTCATCCTGCTCATCGTCTTCATCGCCCTGCTGCTGGACAACATGCTGCTCACCGTGGTCGGTAGGTAGGATGGGCTTGGGATGATTTGCCTCTCCAGGTTTATGCCGGGAATAATCTCCGGCGGCGGATGTACCCCCTGAATGCCTGATTAATGCTCTCAAACCCAACGTTTTCCAGCACGGATTTATTTATTTATTTTTTAACCACGAATTATATTCCAGGCATTGCAAACACGCCGCCGTGGACATCAAAGTCTGGCTTTATTTCCATGTTAATTGCAGGATAAGGAATGGTCTAAAAAGGTCTTCATAACTCTACTTTTTTTTTCCTTTTTCGTACTAAACGCCACTAATACTTCACAGAACGACAGATAACAGTATTTTTAGCTCATCGTCGTTTTTTTCTCCTGTGGTCGTGCAACTGAAACAACAGGCTAGATAACATTGGAGATGCCTGTTTCCTTGTGATAGTTCCTCTTTCCCCCACATTGGTCTTAAAATGATAGGTTAATAAGAAAACTATCTAACTTCAGTTTTAAGAAAAGCACTTATACAAGTTAGTTTAATAAAATAATCCAAGTTTTGATCAAAGTGTAAAATCCGACTTTTGATGATTCCAGTGACATAGTGTCAAGATTCAGGACTCTACTCAAATAAAACTATTGAAAATTTTTCACCGGTAGATTTAGAAGTCCTCATATTCAAATGTTTATATGAATTTAAAGAGAAGGGTTCGGAGAAACCAGTGGCTCATGGATTTGCACACAAACAGATGTGAACGCACATGGCTCTCCTGGAAGTGACTTGATCTGTGCAGAGCCAGCTCTCAGGTGATGCTGCAGACTCAGCTTCTGAATGAAACACCTGAATTTCTTGAGGTTCTTCAGCTTAAAAGCTGATGCCACAAGGTAGACCTTAGCTAATTCCTATTTTTAGTAATTTTAGTAATATGTATGCTAGAAGCTCTAGAAGTTGTAGTTTGCAGACTTGAGAGGGTGGGATTTTTCAGGACGAGATGCAGGATGGGAAGGGGTGGTTCTGTCACTTGTGTTAAAATGAATGAACCTGACATCTGCTTTCACAAAGTTTGAAATGCTGATTTCTGAGATACACATTAGTGCAACTAAATTGCAGCTAAGACCCTAAAGCATGTAAAGATGGTTCCTTCTGGATGTTCTTTTCAATGTAAAAATTTAAAAAATAAAGAGATATGCAAATATCAACACATTGGTTCTGATTACTTGATAAATGAATGTTACTTTTTTTCTATATGAATGCTACTTATCAATATTCTTGTGGTTTATTTTAGAAATGTGTTTTATTGTATTTTTTATATTTTAGTTTAATAATAATTCCAATGCTCTTCTCATTATTCATGCTTTCACAGTCTAATAAAAGGATTTGTGCAGTCACGTGCAACAAAGAGTCTTCAGACATGGGGTTTGATACTTCTTATATTTTGCTTAATGATGTCTGTAGAAAATCTTAGGGAAATCGTATGAAAACTGGCAAAAATTAAAGAATAATGCAAATGAACTTTTTGTTTTAAGCTGCAGTTCCAAGTTATGGGTGTGTTTTTCCCCCATGGGCAAACTTTCAGTTCTGTGTTTCTGAACGTGCTCTGTAGGAAAGCCTTTTATTTCCTGATCAATGCCAAAGCAAGCAAGAAAACTCGGTGATTCCGTGTACAAATAACCTGACAGTAAGATGCCAATATATTCTATTTGTTTTTCCAGTGCCAATAATTCCCAGTTACCTTTACAGCATCGAACACGAGAAAAATGCCACAGAAATCCAGACCACTAAGCCCAACCTCCCCTCAGCAACGATGGACAATTTTCAGAGCATCTTCTCCTACTACGACAATTCCACCATGGTCACTGGAAACGAATCGGATAAGACACAACCCGGGGAGCTGCATCAGACTCCGACAGAGCCAATGACAGTCAGTGTGACTCCTTCCCCCTCCGACTGCCCCAGGGATGACAAGGAGCTGCTGAATGAAAACGTCCGAGTCGGGCTCTTGTTCGCGTCCAAAGCCACGGTGCAACTGATGACCAACCCCTTCATAGGGCCGCTGACAAACAGGTATGATATTGCTGCTGCACCAGCAGCGAGGGTTTCATACTGATGTTTTAGCCCAGATTAGTATTTCAGACAAAGCATTCTTAATTCTCTTCTGGCCCTGCCTTCTCGCTTTACCTGGAGGGATATTTTAGTGAAATACATTTGGTGAACACTTCTAAACACTTACATCATTTCCAGAATAGCTGCACGTCAGCCATCAGTATCATACACTTTTCTTCCAGCTCCTGAGACCTTGGTTTTTTATAGAAAAAAAGTATTTTTTGCTGAAATGGTGTTGAAAAGTCTTCAATATAATTACAAGACACTGCAGTGTAGTATTTACAAAGATTGTGAAGTGATGATATACCTGTGACACCTACATTAGGGAAAGATGATATTGAAACTGTAGGCAGGGTTCAGATCCCTCCCCTGCTCTCGCTGAGATGAGCAGCTCTTGGTGTGATTTGGTGTGTGATGGTTTGGAGTTGTCTGAGGTGAGAATCAGTGGGAAATTCGTGTGGACTTCAGTGAAAAGCAAACAAATGTCAAACTTTGCTGATGCCAGGTTCATCACCAAGTGCAGTGCATCCCACATTTCTGTCAGTACCTGATTCAGCCCAGCCTTCTCATTGTTCCCTCTAAATTCTAGCAGATCTATGATGTCTTAAATAAAATATGTTGAAATGGGTCTTCATAGAATATTTATTTGAGCCAGGATCAAGGGTATAAACACCAAATGAAATGATCTACAAGTCCCTCTCCAAATCCAAGTACTGATGATGTTTACATGAAGATTTAAAAGTATTTCTAATATAGTTTAAATTTTTGATTTTAATAATTAATTTGATTTTATTGTTAGCATTTTGTGTAACTGTTCCCCACAGAAGCAGCTTCAGCCCTCCACCACAGACTGTGAGATCAATCTCTGCAGGAAATAAACTCCAAATTGTATTTAATCGGGTAGCTGATCTGCATGTTTCTTATATAAACTGTTTTTATAGAGAAGAATTATTCCCTTCGTAAAATAATATGCAGCAGAAAGTTGTTCTTGTAAAACACTTTTGTTTAAACAGTCAATGCCTATTATATGTGACAATACTCCATACATACATATATATGTATGTATGTATGCTTGTATTTTTTTATATTTAAATATAGTCTGAGTGTTTCATTTCAATCTCATAAAAGACACTCAGCTGAGGGCTCAGCAGCAGTTGGACTCCCAGTGTTATGTATTCAAAACCTGTATTCGATCTGTGGAACTGATCTAAACACAAAAGCCTTAAATGAGAGAGACAGTTTCATTTCTCCCTCATTTCCCCTTATCTCCAGTATACATCACCTACACAGATATAAGGATGCCACCACAAAATTACTTTTCCACAAATAGTGCTGCAGGTTGAGGAGGAAAACAGGTTTTTCTTGCCTGGATTTTCTGTATTGTTCAGTGAGGATATCACAGCTCCTCTGCAGGTGAAGTAACATAACATCAAATCATATTTTCATAATAGTTCTTTAGGTATGCCTCTAGATTTTCCTAGGTACCTAAACTATTGCCCAGTTGATACTTGCTTTTTTTCTGTTAGCATCACCATTTCCACAGCCTGCCAAAGCAGGGGAAAGGTGTGTGGTAACACCTCTCGCAGGGGCACATTTGCTCAGATGCCCAATGAAGGTGAGAGGAAAAACAAGGAGCACGTCATCCCATTGTCCCACATGACAAACTCTTCCCTCATACAGCAGGAGTGAGTGCCTTAATGGCAAAGTGGCCCTAAATTAGATTTAAGGTTCACTGGTTTTCTTTCATGCGTTATTTGTCTTGGTACTGCTATCTGCCTTTCTTCTGAGAAATGCTTAGTGGGAAATATCAGTTAACACATTTATCAATTGACTGTAGAAGTTGTTATCAAAAGACTGTAGAAGTCTCCCCCTTAAGCTGACAATTTCTAATAACAATAAATATTTTCAGCTAAAATTTGTGATTGTTACTAATCAAACAGAAAATACGTGAGTTATCAATAGAAAGAATCTTCTTACCACTGATAAGTTTTTTGGGTACTGTGAAGCTGTTTGGCATTATTGCTTCTACAAAATTTCACAACTTAATGAGAAATGGTTGCTTGTTTCAAGATCAGTGTGAGCAGTTTGTTAAGATTCCCAGTAAGTTTCTTTTTCAAATAAGTAGCACACTGTGTACAGTGATTTTTATTTTTCAATCAAATATAGCTGTTCAAGAGTGGTTTAGAATTTTAATCAAGTGCTGGCTTTGAGTGCTTGAGTTTGTCCAGCCAGCAACAGGATGTCCTACTCATATGAACCTGTGCAAATAATTACTGTATTTCCGGTTTTCTGAAAGTTTTGGGGGCTGTTTTTCCCTTCTGTTATAATTACTGCGGGTATAGATTTTCAAAAACGAATTTCAGAATTGCTTTCATTCAAGGAGTATGTTCTGCAAAAAACATTTCTTGTTTCAAGCCTAGCCCTTTCCACAGGATACCAGACACAGCTGGCTCAGAGGACTGGTTTGCAGTTCCTGAAACAATACGAGTTCCCCCTGCCCTGACAAAGTCCTAGCAGAGCAAACACTGGCCATGGCTTTGCCGTGGGGTGTCAACAACACACGTCCCACCGTGGCACAGTTTCAGGGCACAGCGGATAGGGTTTTGTGGGTCAGAAGCACATTGTGTTTTTCCTGGTAGTGAAATTGGTAGGAAATGACACATAAAGCACAGCATTTCCACACAGGGCTCTTTGTGAGGACGAGGCACTGGCAGGGGGGATTGAAGGCTCTGCCTAATGCTGGCCAGTGGAGAGAGTGGGCAAAAGGCTGCTGTGCCCTTTGTAACCAACTGGTTTGGCCAACTGTACTGGCACAGGCTGCCCAGGGAAGCTGTGGATGCCCCATCCCTGGAGGTGTTCAACTCCAGGCTGGATGGGGCCCTGAGCAGCCTGGTCTAGTGGGAGGTGTCCCTGCCCGTGGCAGGGGAGTGGAATGAGATGGGCTTTAAGGTCCTTTCCAACCCAAACCATTCTGGGATAATGTGATTAACTCCATTGCTTTTTTCAATCTCTCACCAAGCTCCGTGAAGGGGCTGTGAGCCGAGCTGTGCTAACCCCTCAATCCACCAGAGCCAATCAATGTCTCTGCCATGTGTTTCTGCCTCTTCTTCTTTTTATCAGTCTGAAAAAATATGTAGTTTTAACCTTGTGCTTATCCACATCAGCGTCAAAAACCGTTTAAAAATTAATAGATATTTTCATCATCATCATCATTTTGACACCATCCTGATATAGCTTTGAACTCCTTGGCATGAGAGAGAGAGCAGCTAGGACCACAATGTGTTCCTGCCCAAGATACACACAAAGAATGAAGCAGAGAAATAAATAACATTTGTAACTACTTATTTACAGTTCAGTTCCTGTGTAAGCTTTCCTTTCAGGTTCTGACAGGAGATTGAAGTGACCCATTCTGCAGGTCAGCCTGCCCCTCTGTGCTGCAGCATGGGGGTGGGGAGGGCAGGGACCGCAAATCCTGTCCCTGCTGACCTTACTTGTTCTCCTTTACCTTCACACACTTCTAGGGGTTCATTGGTCCAGAACCTCAAGGAACATATTCTTCTTGCCATAAATCCTCCCCAGCCTTCACTGGCAGAGAAGAAGAGAGCCAGAGTGCCAGGCAGGACAGACCTAGCAAGGGGTACTCACTGGGGTACCCACGGAGCTGTGTAACATCAGGGTTGAAATCCGTGGATTTGCAGCACTGTAATTGATGATTAGGCTCTAATAATCCACAGCTGCTCACCTGGTCAGTGTCACCTTTGTTTTACTGTTGCACAGAACCACCAATCTGTTGTTTTATTCTAGGATAATCTTGTTAATGGGTATAAATAATTTCCTGAGAGTCCTACAATCTGCAGCCGTTGTGGGACTGAAATGGAGTTTGTTTGGGCATTCTCCATCAGTGGCAGCCTTTCTTTTCCCTCCTTCAGCTAGTGACTCAGATTTTTTCAGAGCTCAGAAATACTTGTAATAAGAAGTTTTAGCTGCAGGCAGCCTTGGTGAAACATGCTGGACTCTGCTTCAGAATCACTTGGAGGGTTTTGAAAGGAGTGCCCAAGAAAATTACATGCTTGTGCATGGCAACAAGAAAAAAAGAAGAGAGAAGACAGGCTGTAATATTTTTTGGTGCTGAACACATGCAGAGGAACAAAATGTAGAGGTAAATGTGATGGAGGGTGCCCTGTCATGGCTGAGGAGAAGAAACTGCATATCCACTGTTTTCACATGCCAAGAATGTGAATGGCCCAGGCCAAGGGACAGAATTGGCTGTTACAGGTGGTGCCTCCCCTCTTTGTGATTATTTCTGTCGTACAGTGCACTTGTTCAGCAAATCCTCCCGGTCTGTGCTCTCTAATATCTGTGGAACAGACCAGGGAATGCAGCTGCAGATCAGACATTTGCGGTGGCACAACTGCCAACTAATTAGTGCTGCTATTTCAGGAGGAGGCAGGGTTTGTTGAGGGGCAGGGTTTGTTAAGATTGTGCAGGAAAGGACAATCTGCAAATCTAAGTAAGTGTCAGCTGGATGTGGGTAAGACTGTCCCCTGAGCAAGCCCAGCCATGGCTTCTAGGGGTTCAGCAGTCCCATACAGGGGCAGCACTCCAGGACTGTGCATCTCCACATTGTGGGTGATGCTGTGGGTAATTTTATCTTTCCAGAGTCTTACAAGGACCTGTTTCACTCTCACTCTCTGCTGTGTGCCGCTTCACACCTTCCTGTGATGCTGTTTGTCCAAGAAGAAGGAAGAATAATATCTGTGACTGCAAAAATTAGGAGCAATGCTTGAACAGTATTTCACTGAGCACTAGAAGTGACTTCCAAAATGCTTGTTTTCTTCCTGCCTTCAACCACCAGAAGCTTCCCAATTGCAGAAAGTCTGTGGGAGGAGTTGGACCCTCCTTTATTTAGTATGAGAGCACTTCTCTGTGTTTAACTCATCAATGTTTATGGAAGATCTCACAGCTCATACCCCTGACATAATGATGGAAACGTGAATGTGGCAGCCAATTTGGGTGGCATTTCTCTTCATGCCGGTAACAGAATTTTAATTTGGCATACTTGTAGCAGAAGCAAATTGCTGTCTCACCGGCCCTGTGTCAAGTCTATGAATTGCTTGATTTCTGTGCTGAAAGCAGGCTTCTCCCCACAGTGTCCAACCTAGATACCCCTGGCATGGCCTTGACAGACACAACCCTGCTTTGGTTTGCAATGGGAGAAGGCACAAGGACATTCACCTTCTGCTTTCACAGCCCAGAAAAAGCTGGTAATGCCCACCAGCAGCAGTATCCATACCTGCAGGGTTTGTTTGTTCATCTGTACTCCCATCGGTGCTTTCTTTAATTGAAAAACTCAAAGCAGTTATGATCAAACTCCCCGTGGCCTGTGTTCTACCCCTGGGCCCTTGGGAGGGGAAGGGCTCACTTCTGAGGCAGGTAAGAAGTTGGCAACAGGTGATTTTTTATTTTCTCATGTGCACAGAAACATGAGTGGAGAGCAGCATCCCATTGTGTAGTACCGATTACACACACAGCCAGAGAAGAGGCTGGCTCAGAAAAATCATTCACTTTAAATAAAGCAGACAAAAAAGTATTGTTCTCTTATATTAATTGTACCAAGATGCTGAGAGATTAAAGTTACTGTCAGGAGGCCACAGAGGAAGTTTGTGATAGGGATTCAATTTGCTTTGGGATCCAGGTAAGTACAGCACGAGTAACCAGTCTCTGCTGGATATTTACAACATCCACTTACAAACTTCAACTGGAAGAATCTGTGTGCTATGTTTTTGTCATATTTTAATGCAGTGATGATATTTAAGGCAAAATTTTTCTTCATTAGAGCTATGTTTGGCATGTAGAAATGCGAATGTTCAATTTCTTTCATTCACAACAGCGAGACAAACAATGGACCTGCGCTTCAGAGGGTTTTCCATTATCAAAGGTCCTTGACTGTATAAAAATATTAAGAAAAAACCAAAGCTCAGAATAATTATTTCAGTTTGCCTATGTCATGACTACTATTATTAAAAGTTAAAAGGACCTTCTATTATTTGATTGACCTACTTTAGCCAATACTGCCGATAAAAATGCAGAATACTGTCAAATCATTGGAAGTTGAAATCCTTTGAAAGCACTCATTTGAAAAGCATCACTGTTGTTGAAGAATTTGGCCATTAAATAATGTCTTGGCAAATCCATTTGAGATGCACAATCCTACGAAAAATGAAGCCATGAACAAAGTGTGGTGGATAAAATATGCAGGCTGTCTTCAGATTTACCGAGGTTTTGATTCTAGGGTGGGTTTTTAATAGTGTGAAATATAATATATTGTGATTTTTTTTTTTAATGGTTGAAATTTCAGTTTTGGCTGCTCAAAAAATGTATTTGCTTTCCAGCCAGAAAATTCTTTATTTCCTGGAAATTTGAAAATACTTGGAGCAACCAGGCATTTCTACAGGCTGTTTAGAGTCCTAATGAAGAAATGGGCTGATGAAGAAAGCTTTGATCAGCTCCATTTTAACTCCTAAACCCATGGAAAGCAAAAATATTATTCTCAGGCTCTTTGGGACTCTTCCAGTGCTCCTGGCTGAGGCAAAACTCCCAGAAAAGCTGATGACAAATGTTTCCAGTAAAAAAGCCATTGGCTTGACCGTGTCTCATTATAATCATTGTCTCCTGAGGATGGAAACAGATGAGCATTGAAACACGACTGGGATATTTCAAAGCTCAGCATGCTCAGACAAATCTTCCCTTGGCATATCTTTGGCAACCTCCTGGAGGCCCAGAGGGTTTTTATTGGGAACAATTAAGGCAGAATGAGAACAGGGCAATCAGATTCTAATGAGAAGGATTTCTTCCAGGGATTTCAGATACAAAGTCTGCCGTGTCAGATGAAAAGAAATTTCGTAGTGTGGGCAAATGTGATCATGTGGTCCACGATAAATAGTTGAAAGCCTACCAAGAAACTGCAGGTTGGGTTTGTGTGGGGTGTGAACTCGTGTGAGTCTGACTCAAAACCTCGGTGGGACAACTTCAGAAATGTGAATATTCATTTTGTTTTCCAGAATAGGCTACCAGATTCCCCTGTTTGCTGGCTTCTGCATCATGTTTGTTTCAACAATCAGTAAGTGTCCACAGCTCATTTGGTCTGGCCCAGATGCAACTTTTGAATAAATGATCTGTAATAATTATCACTAGGAATTCTTGTTGATGTGTAGGGACTGATTTCCAAGGAAAATTTCGGGGTGTCTTCTCCATGTTGATGGTGGTACTGATGAGATTGAACAAATACTCACTTATGAACATTCTCTAAGGAATCCCAACCTTCCATCCCACCTCAGAAGGTCTCCTCCTTGGCTGAATCTTCCAGGATTTTGTCATCTGGAATGGTGCTTGGGCAGTTCTGAGCAGAGAGCCGTGGGAGGGCTGCCTTGCACGGCCCTGAACAAGCAGATATCACGGGGGCTTATCAGAAAGATCATGAGGCTGCGGCGGCTCATGAGCAGAGCGTGAGTCAACAGTATCACAGCGTTGCTAAACATCGCTGTGGGATGTGCAAACAGCAGCACAGCCTGCGAGTCGGCTGAGACAATTTGCCTGCTCTAATGGCATTGATAAGCCTTCAGCTGCTGTTTTATGTTTGGTTTTGGCCTGACATTTACAGCTGTGGCCCAGACAGAAAGGGTACAGAGAACATCAAGGGGCATTAGAAGCCTGTGAGGAGCAGTGAAAGAACCGTTCTTGCCTCAGAAGGCAGATGTATTAGAGCCTATGACAAAAGAGGAAGGGGACAAGCATTTTTCCATGTGCACTGTACATAAAAGAAGGAATAATGACAGGTTTCCAAGAGAAGATGTGGATGCCCCTGGAAATATTCAAGGCTTTGGATGAAGCTTTGAGCAGCCTGGTCTAGTGCAAGGTGTCCCTGCCCATGGCAGGGGGGTTGGAGCCAGGTGATCTTTAAGGTCCCTTCCAACCAAAACCATTCTATGATTCTGTGATCTTAAAACTGTATCATCAAGGGGACTGAAGAAGATGACTTGGTCTTACAGTCACTGACAACTCTTCATTTTAGGAACATATTAGATAAATTTTGGTTGGGAGCCTAATTCATGGCAGAGGAGAGAACTGCTGAACTGCTGACATCCTTTTTTGCCTTGATTTTTCTCTACCCACATAGTAGGGATTTTTGTAACACCTGGTGAAAATAGGCACAATCTCACAGCAGAGCTGTGCACGTGGATCCCATGTTTATTTGGTGTGTAACAGCTTCCTGCAGCTATAACCTGTCTGGCAAAATTCCTTAGGTGGCCAACAGATGGGAGTTGGAAAAAAAAAGCCTTAAAAACTCACTGTAGATTTAACGACACTGACAATAAGACAGGCAGTACAAGCAGAGATGGGGTTGGGTTCCTGGGGCACTCCTGCTTTCCAGTGCTGTGGCTGGGGAATTCAGCCAGGCTGAGTGCAGCACCAAGGGGCTCTGTCCCAAAAGGCAGAGAGTGGCTGAGGGTGAAGCCTGGGGTTAAAACTCTTGGGGAAACAAAGAGTGACACCTCCTCTGGTGTAATTTCTCTGCTATTGGGAGGAGCAGGCACTTGCTGCAGGTTTTGAATGGGTGGATCTGGCTTCCCTGCACCTTCAGCCAGCTGTGCTGCACACATCTGGTGGGGGGCTGGCAGCACCAGGGTAAAACCACTCCCCACCCACTCACTTATTGGAGGAAACATTGGTTTCACATCCTGCCTTCCCTGAGTGCCTGGAGCTCCAGACTGAGCAGCATTAAATGAAGCAGCGTGGAGAGGTGAGACTGGAAAGAAAAGTCTTATTACTCCTCCTGTGTGCAGCTGAATCAGAGCAGATGGAATCAAATCCTAAGTAATTAGTTAAAAGTGCTTGGGCTCTTGCATTCTGTGTCACCTGGAGGCTTAGACACCTGAGAGCAATTCAACACTGACACATCTAAATGCAATAAGAGAAAATAATGCAGTTAGCATTGAAAGTGGCACAAGTCACTGTAAATGCTTGACTAAATTGTAGGAAGTTTCTGTGATAGTTTCAAGAAATCTAACTTTTTAACCTAGTTAGAGTTAACCTAATTTAAAAATTTGCCTCTGTTTTTTTTTTTCTGTAGTGTTTGCCTTCTCTGGAAGCTATGCATTACTATTTATTGCCAGGTCCCTGCAAGGGGTGGGTTCCTCCTGTTCTTCAGTGGCAGGTAAGAGAAGAGATGACAGAGTAAAATGCAAATCACTTTCAGTCTTTTTTTGAATTGTATTTTGTCAGCACATTCAATAATTAATACAAAAATATTCAGTTGAATCAATTTCATGGGGTTTTTTTCTGTCCCTTTCATATAAAGTAGCTCAAAAGCAAATGTCTTTTAAGACTTCCTTGGTATTTGGGTTGCAGTAAGGTAGAGCACTAAATGAACTGCACTCTCCCTGGGATTTCTGCACCTGTGCCTTCAACATTTTAAATTCATTTTTAGCCATTTTAAAGGTCACTGGGAACTTATGTTGGTACTTATTACAGTTGGAATAGCAGCTCTGTCTGTTACAGAGATTTCTGTTATAAAATGTTGTTTTCAAGGGCTTACCATGCTGGCTGCCAGTTTGGGCTCAGGGTATCTGTACCACATTTCCAATACAAGTGTCTAATTTTTAAATGAGTAGGTGAAATGGAGTATGAGATTTCAGCCCAAATTATTTAAGCATTCTTGAGGTTGAGAGTGGAGAAAATATGTTTTGTTCATGCTGAATATTTCAACCTTGGAAAAATTTCCTGTGATGGCAGGAACTGACATTAGTTAAGGTTACAAGTCAAGCTTTCCCAAGGGAAGACTTGCCAGAATCAAAATTGTTGTTCAGCTTTAACTCAGTCCCTGTGCAAGGGTGTACCTTGAGCTATGGGCACTTGAATGAGAACATGACTTTATTTTTTTCTCAGACAACCTACACAAAAGAGCAGAAAAAGCCAAGAGACCATCTAGTCCACCCCTCTCCTGGAGGCAGGATCAACTTAGTAGCTATCATTCCTCATGCACACTTGACAGGCATGATCTCAGAAGCCTCCAGAACTGCCCTCAGCATCCCCCTTTGTGCTTAAGTACCTTTATGGTCAGGGAGTTTTTTTTCTGATGTCTCTTCTAAAGGCTCGTTACTTCCATGAGAGCCTATTTCTACTTCCCCTCCTTCAGAGAACATGAAGAACAGTTTCTTTTCTTTATCTTTCTGGCTCCCTTTCATATTGCAAGGCTGTTATCACCTCTCACATCGGTTTTCTCCTCTCTGGTTTTAAATTGGAAGTCCTGCATTTGTCCCTCACAGAGATTTTTTCTAAGCCCTTGCTCACCCTCTTTGCTATTCCCTGCAAAGTCTGCAGGCACCCTCAGCTTTCCTCCTGCACCAGAACCAGACCCAGCACTGGGAGGAAGCTCTGACTCCTTAGAGGGGCCAACAGCAATGGGAGTCACTTGATGTATCTCACGGGCAAAGGAAGTTTTGTGTGTTACTGCTGCCAGTTTACTCCTCTGGATTTGTGTGTGTAATCATTCCTACCTATGTGTAAAACTTTGTCTTATCTTCTTTTTATTGCCTCCTACTTCTTTTTTTCCAGAATATTTCCCCAAATCTCACGTTCATTGTGAATTCTAATGCAGTTCTCTAACAGCTCTCCAGCTGTTCATGCAAACAATTTGATGTCATCCACGATTTTCAATAAACATCATAATCCACACAGGACCTCTGCTCTTTTGATGCACATGATGGATGGTATTTACTTAATGATCAACCATGAAATGTTTTGTTTTCCTTTTCTATGTAGCTGGGGACCTTATTTACTGAGTCCTACGTACATCTTGATTTGAAAGCAGAATTATTAATTTCTGTAAGGACTCTTGTGCAGCATTTACGTCTACAGTGTCTGAGTGCTTCACAAAAAGACAAATGAATTAGGTTTCATGTCTCCTTTTGTGAAATGAAGGTTCATAATCAAGTGCAGAAATAAGGCATGTGAAGATAAAGGTCAAAAGAATCCTTTAATTTTGGATGCTGAACTTGAAATGCTCATTTATGAAGTAATCAGCTCTGCATAATACCTCATGCCCAGGGCACAGGTAGCACTGACCACAATTACAGCTGAGTGGTCACCAGACCTTTGTGTCATGCACTCAGAGTATAAATAAATACTTGTCTAAAGCTTTGCTTCTGCTTGTTGGAAAGCATCATCTAAAAGCTCTGTGATAAAGAGAGGGACAAAGAATCTGGCAAATAAGGGCATCATTAAATTACCTGGCTAATACTGCACAACAGGACGTGGTCTTGGAGACCATGGACATTGCCAAACTCCTTTTTGCTTGCAAGTTAATTCTTTGGGGAGGGGATATATATACACACACACACACACAAAAATACTTTGTCCTTTCTGTATAATGTTTAGTAGGTGTGGCAAATGATGACCATAAACTGTAGCACACAGATGCCTAATTTTGTGCTGTGTTTTTTTCTTTTCTTTTTCTTTTTTTCCTTTAATTGTAGGGATGGGTTTGCTCGCCACTGTGTACACGGATGATGAAGAGAGAGGCAACGCAATGGGAATTGCACTTGGAGGCCTGGCTATGGGAGTATTAGGTCAGTGAGTTGGAGGCTCTGCTGGCAGAAGAAACCACCCCCTCAGCCATCCCAAAGCATGTAATTGGGATCTCTGAGAGCAGCAGAAGAGTCTCGTTGGCTGTAGTGCAGTCTCCAGACTGGATTCATGGTGCATGTTAGGAACAGCTTTTCCCACAGCAGCACATTCCTCATGCGGATAAACTTCTCAAGCAGGAATCTCTGAGATGCTTGGGGTTTTGCTTATGTGGAAGAGCGTTTTGGGGAATGAAGAATATGGTTTTGTCACGACCAATTAGCTTTGTGGGGAGTTTTAAACTGGATTTTTGGTTGCTGTGTGCCAATAGCAGGGTGCCTGAACTCTTGGCAGGGAGTTTGTTCAGAGTCAGAGCTGTGGCTCACAGCTGTGTCCTTTCTGCTTCCCTGGCTCACAACTGTGTCCTTTCTGCTCCCCTGGCAGTGGGCCCACCTTTTGGGAGTGTCATGTACGAGTTTGTGGGGAAGAGCTCTCCGTTCCTGGTGCTGGCAGCGCTGGCTCTGTTCGATGGAGGTCAGTGGATACATTGAGTGGGTATCGCCCTGTAGCACATCCCTTTCCTACTCCCGCCATCCACCCCCCTTCCCAGAGTGTTACAGTGCTGATTTCTTTTCACAGCTGTTCAGTTACTCGTCCTGCAGCCCTCCAGAACACAGGCAGAGGTGAGTATTGAGGTAAAACACTGTAGACAGTGGGTGTCACTTTGCCTTTCCTAATCCCAAGCTTTTGTTTTGCAGAGTCAGAAGGGGACACCTTTACTGACACTTTTGAAGGACCCTTATATCATTATTGCAGCAGGTACCAGAAACTTACTTTTTTTCTGGTGTCACTCCTGGCTTCCTGGCATGCCTTGGGCAGAGCTGCTTTAACAGTGTTGTCATTTGCTGGTTTTCTTTACATGAAGCTCCAAGAATGTGTTGGTAATATGGTATGAATATGCCAGTAGAAGCCCAGTAGGCAGAAAGTTTGAAATAAGTGTGTCTTTCCAAGTGAGAGGCCACTGATGGCTTGCAGGTGCTTGCTGAGGCAAGGAGATGTGGCTGGGAAGCTCCCTGTGAGGCAAGTGACAGGCCAAAGGCTTTCAGAGTGAGAGATTGCCAGCACATCACAGGCAGACACAGGGAATAACACTGAAATTTGTTTCTGTTTGAACAGGGAGTGAGTTTGGTCTCTTGAGCGTGGATTGTATCTCAGAAAAGGTCTGGGTTGAATGGTGTTTGGTATTATCTGAATTGTTTTTCTAATGAGCCTTTCTGACTAAAGAGGAGTTTGCCTTCTTGCACTGCATTTTGTTGAATGTTCATTCTGAAGTCTGTAATTGAGCCTGGTCCTTTCTAATACTGATAAAATACCTGGAAACAGATAATTATTTTCAAAGTTTTGTTTCTTTGCCCCGACTTGCTCGTCCAACAAAGCAATTCTTCCAAGTATTTCTTGAAGTTCTCTGTTTCTTGCTGATCTTAGGGAATCATCATCACCTAAACTCTGTGACTTCACTGAGCTGTGACTTAAGTTATACGAACCCTTTTGCTTGAGAAATTCTTGGAGCATTAAAAGACCATTGAATAAAAGTATTTGAGGGAAAAGAATAGCAAAGACAGTACTTGTCATAAGAGATCAAATTTGTCGTTCAGCTGATTCAGTAGCTTCTCTTACAGTGGTTAAAGAGGTGCTGCAAGGAGAGGTTCTTCTGACATTACTCACCAGATAACCTCTGTTATGTGCAGTCCAAGGTCTTGTCTGTGGCAGAACTTGGTTTACACCAAATTATTCACACCAAAATATGTCAAGGGGTCAGATTTTCAGGGGTGCTTTGCCTGCCTAAGATTTAGCTACTGCTGCCAAGCTTAGTCTTGGTCAAGGAAAAGAAAAGGTACCAAACACCATGGATCCCACTATTCTGATTATGTTCCATGTCTGCTAAGAGCACAGATGGACCTTGTTCCAAATTTTAACACATGTGCATGGCATTTAATTTCTGCAGCTGTTCTCTGAAGCTGTTTCAGCAGCAATGTGTCAGGTTCTGTAAAGCAGAGTAAAGACTGACTCTGTGCAGTCTCAGAGCCCCAGAGTGGTGAGGAAGGATGGGTAGCTTGGAATCAGGACAGTGTGTGTCAGAGATACCTTATCTTATCTGCCCTGGCTCTTTTTGCTTCTTGCTTTCCTCCACGTGCCTGCAGAGTGCCTCCTGTTTTCCCTTCCCATCTTTGATCCAGTGGAGCTGAACACAACAGGAGGAGGGAAAGGAAGGATCTACAGAGGGGTAGAAATATAAAGGCTTCTGTTCTGATCCTTTCTGCTTCCACCAGCTGCTCTGAGTGACCTCTCCTGCTTCCTTCAGGCATTGGCACCCAGCATATGAAAAGGTCTCTCCCATGGGTTATCAGTGGGATTGAGGAGAGCACCCAGGGTCTCTGCCTCCCAGGACAGAGGCTGCCCAGTGCTGTGACAGTACAGATGATGCTGATGCTCTCTGACCTCAGCCTCTTCTCCTGCTTTATTTCCCTTGCAGACCAAATTTGGGTACCTGCTCTTCCCCAGGAAAATGCCAGGGATGTCTGTGGCACTCTGCCAAAAGCTGAGGGGTTCTTGGCTGCTGAGAAGGGATTCAGCTGGAAGGCTGCAATTTCACACTTTCTGGCCAACACAGGATATTGAATCTAATTCAAAGAAGAAAAGTTGTAGGATTTATGCCCTTGACACATGGCCCTTTGAAGACAGGTCATGTCCATGCAAGACGGAGAAAAAAAGAATTTATTTTCTTTTGGGGAAGCTTTGCTGAGGCAGCAGCTCTCTGTTGGACTTTGCCCTGAGTTTGCAGAGTACCAGCTCAGGCTCTCACTTTCCCCTTGGGGTACATCCTATAGACCTGAGGTACCTTTATCACCACATACCTGAGTACTTTGGTAAGCTCTGGTGATGCTTCCTGACCCAAGGAGAAATCGGTGCCACAAGCACACCTGTTTCTCATTCCTTTGTGAAGTTTGTTAAGAGGAGAATTAAACATTTGCTATTCAAGCTGCCTCTGTTAGAATGGTCCTGCTTCCTCTGGCTGCACTTTGTCCAGCCTGGGATGTTTTCCAGCATCAAGGGAACTGTTTGAGCATGGCTGATTTTTGGCTTGGAAGAGGGCAGCCCCCAGGTGTTTGACTGGGGCTCCTTACAGACACACTACTGGGAGCTTGCACCCAGCTGGAAAGGTTGGCTTTTGTCTTCAGGGCAAAGCTGTGCTGAACTGTTGCTCTGTGCCCCGGGAAGGGAGTGAGCCAGCTAGCCAGCAAGTTCATTTTAGGAATTGTGGACACACAGTCTGATATATTCTGACAGGTTTGAGCAAGGAATGACATCAGTGCTCATTTGGTTTTGAACCTTATGATGAGGAACTTGTTCTGAGAGAAATAATGTTTCTCTGACCTCAGAAAAAATAAGTTGTTTTATTTTTTAAAGAAAAAAAAAAAAAAAAAAAAGGAGTAAAACTTGTATGGTAAATGACTGGAAAAGTCTGGAATATTTTCCTAGATTTCAGAGATTGTAAATATTAGGAAGAAAGACAGGAACACAAGCTTGAGGTTGTCACTTCCAGCAGTGACTTCCTAAAGCCATCTCGTAAGGGATTAGCAGAGGGGACATGTCCCTGTTGCCCTGAATTAAGCTTTGACTGCCTGAGGGTCTTTTCAGTAAGCGTGAAAGGCATCTTGAACCCAAAGAAATACCGTGGGGTTTCATAATCCCTGCACTAAAGCTGGAGTGGCACTACTGAGGAGAGATGACACGAGCCCACTGGAGCCTGGATCTGCAGGCAGTGGTGTAGGGCAGAGCTGAGCTGGCAGGCAAGACTGAATCAGCACTTCCACCACTTGTTATCCTTTGTGTCTGGGTTGCTAAAGGTCCAGGAATTCAAAAGAGATTTGTCAGCATTTGAAATTCATAGGGCTGGGCAAGCTCAGCCAGATCCGTGCTTTGCTGCATGGGCTCACTGGCTGCTGACTATAGGATCTCGACAGAAAAACCCCATTTGTAGGGGACAGGCATCCCTGTGGTTGTCTCTTGGTATTTTCAGGGTCAAGACCTCCACATCCCATCATGTGATGTAGGCATGAGCTCTCAGATGACAGAGGCACAGGGTCAGAGCCTGAGCCTCTTACACAACAGGGCTCTGGTATCGCCCCAGGAGAGCAGGTAAAGACCAAAAGATTGTAGTTTTAGCTAATCATTTGTACAACAGTCAGACCTCATGAACTTTTCAAATGTCATCAAGCTCACTGCAAACTTTCACATTATGAAGTAGCTTAACCTTTATTGTAGAATTTCTAGGAGAATAGAAATATATAAAAAGTTGGTCTTCAGTGATTTTACACTGTGTTCTATTTAACGTTAATCCACATCTGACACGTGACAAATAGGACTGTAAAAAGTGCAATGTTTTGGGTAAGAGCATCTATCCTTTACATGGTGTTTTGTTCATAGTCAAAAGTAATAATTAGTGCTATTTTTTTTCCCCTTCCCTTTCTTTCTTCAAGGATCAATCTGTTTTGCAAACATGGCTATTGCTATGCTTGAACCAGCTTTACCCATCTGGATGATGGAGACCATGTGCTCGAAGAAATGGCAGCTTGGTAAAGTACAGTGTATTATTTGCTTCTCTATATTTTGTCTATTAAATGTCTCGGTTCTGGTCCTGTTAATGATTATATGCTTCAGGGGGGCAATTTTTTTCCTACAATCTTGAAATTGTCAGTGTTAAACCTGCACAATTACAAACACTGGTCTGTAGGAAAAACAGACGGTGGGTTGATGTTATTGCAATAGAGGCTCCAGTAATGAGCAACACGTGGAAGCAGGATGGACTCTGCCTCAAATGTGGCCACGAGGACATGAGGAGCACTTTCCCTTGAGTTTGATATATTTGACATCCTCTTAGTGGTTATTTAATCATCCCTTTCAACAGAATGCAGTGGGAGAGCCCCAGCTTGGACCTGTGGCAGGAACACAGTCTTGGGAAACCAAGTGCATGGGCAAAACATGTCCCATGAATTCAGTTAGACCGGACAGTAAAGCTGGGACAGTTACTTTATCGTTGAGGGGAACAGGAGGGGGGAAAAAAACCACCAGAAAGTGGATTAAGTTCCAGTGAGTGTCAAACTGTGAGAGGTAGATGTGAATCTTCTCAAGTGGGGGATGCCCGGCCTTCATCTATCAGTTTGATAAATTTAATGTTGTGTTCTGTGCTGTGACGTTCCATGAGGGTATTTTTTTAGTACCAGCTCATGGCATTTGAAAGAAAAAGAAAAATCCATCATGGAGATGATGTTCAGCTGGCATCTGGCTGATATCCCTACTCTGTGTCAGTGTGGGTGTCCCTACACCGTACAGAAAGCACAAGCCTTAGTTCTAATTAATGCAACTGAGATCTAGGGTGGCCATGGGTGCAGTTCTTAATGTGCTACTGGTGTTGAACATGGCAATAACTTCTAATATAGCAAAATGAACATGCAAACTTAGGTATTTTGAACCCCAAAAAAGAAAAATAAATATTGCTCATCTACCTCTCTGACCAGTTTCATATTGCTGGTGCAACAGAAATGAGATTTACAAATCTCTTCATTGAACAGAAGTTACTAGAAGGAAAATATCCATTTTAAATTAAGAGTAATTTTAGCCCTTAATGATAGAAGTAATTGACTCCGTTACACTTTGTCTGATGTGACAGCATTAATTAAAACTTTTAAGCCTCTTAAGCTGTATTTTGAACTGCAGGGTTTTAAGCAAATTATTATCTTATGCAATTGGAGATCCAGCTGCTTGAAGCATGATCTGAAGAAGGTATAAAGAACCTTGATTTGACCAATTAATGGTACTGTGCATAAGGCTTATTTAGAAAATTATGGTTCTGTTTCAGTATACCACAATTTACAGACCAACCTGTGCAAGTCTCATTTAACACCTTTGCAGGATTATTTCTCTTTTACAGCTGTCAAGGTCTGCTCTGTGTGACCATTTGGTATAAGCAGGTAGCTCCAGGCAGTATTGGAGAAGCTGTGGTTACACAGGTGAAAATTAAATGTTTCCCCAGCTCCACCACTGTAACCCACAAGGATTTTAATCACAGGATATTGCTGTGCTAAAAATTACCTCTTGATTTTTTTTTTCTCATGAATATCAGAGAGATGGGAAGGAAGATGGATAGGCAGGAAATGAGAAAAATCTCTGTTGCCCCGGTGAAAGATGAGGAGCAAATACACTCGAAGGCAATGGTTTGATTGCATACTGTAATGGCATGGCTGCTTCCTAAACCTGAATTCCCTCCTTCAACAGTGACCAAATGGAAGGCTTCTTGTGGCATGTGCTGATTTGTCAGACCTTCCCAGTTCTGTCAGGTCTCCCAGTTCGGTTTTTTCCTTAAGGTGCAAAATTTATCAGGAACAACAAAATACTGTGTGTTATTTCTTCCCAGACCCATTCAACACCAGTGCACAAGGATCTGGCACCAGACACAGCCTCCCTGCCCCTCTGCCCCTCGGGTATTTTCCATAAAATGCCTTCTCCCCCAGGGCAGTGGCTGCTCTCACACAGCACACCGTGCTCTCCAGTAGCATTTCTTCCTTTGACATTCCCTCTCTGACTGGGTCCTGCCCTGGGACTTGTAGGGAGAGGATGAATCCTCCAATACAGACTGTAATAATTGGCTTTTAAACCAGAGATGTCACCAGACAATGACTTCTACTCCAGATACAGCCACTGCTGTCACAGCCTCAGGGCTAGAAAGCATTCCTGGTGCCAAAAATGTGCTTTTCCAAGTGAATGTGGGGGATGAGAGAGTCAGAAAGAATTTACTCAGGTATCATCTGCAAGTCATGACAGATAACTTTTTAAAATTTCATTTAAACCAGTAAGTGATTTTTTAAAAAATTAAAAATATGTCGGCTAAATAGTGTCAATACAATTTTTTAAGGCTTTTCACCCTGACATTATTGGTATATGCTTGGCCTCAGTCACTGCTTGACCAAGGACCATATCATGGCACTACACACTTGCTGGTAGCAGGAAGATTCGTGGCATTCCCAGGCTTAGAGGGGAGGGATGTCACTTGCAAAGCCACAGCAGCCCTGCTGTCCCCTCCTCCAGGGGGGATTCACCCACCCTGATCGTCCTGTGCTGGCTGCATGTGCTGAGCATATGCTCCATAAACCATCCAACTGCAGGAGAGGCGCTTCCCTTGACCTATCCCAAAGCTTACTGTAGTTAGATATAAACTTTTTGCTCCTTGTTGTCCCGTCCCCTCTCCCAGACCAGTTCTTGGAGCTGATGCTGAAAAGCTCTTTTCAAAGGCATCGCATTGCTCCTGCATTTCCCAGATGATGTCCTTAGATTTCAAGGGAAGGCAGCAACACACCGGATATTTGATTCTTTGGGCTGTGCACAAAGGCTCTATTAGATGTGTTCAGATCAAAATTGCAGTGTCTGGGATTTATTAGTTTCTTCTGACACTTCACCGAAATCCTTGCTGATAAAACGTCTCATTCATATTTTTCAGGCGTTGCTTTTCTTCCAGCGAGTATCTCTTATCTCATTGGGACTAATCTTTTTGGGATACTTGCACACAAAATTGGAAGGTATGTTTAATTTAAAAATACCAATCATCTTCCAGTCTCTTAATGTACCATTTCCAGTGTTTTCCAGGGTAGTTTATTGATAATGGAAATTATTAGTTTGTTCTATAGTAGCAAAAC
The DNA here is from genome assembly GCA_013397565.1 of Ptilonorhynchus violaceus. Taxonomy (NCBI): domain Eukaryota; kingdom Metazoa; phylum Chordata; class Aves; order Passeriformes; family Ptilonorhynchidae; genus Ptilonorhynchus; species Ptilonorhynchus violaceus. The sequence goes on along the minus strand of VZRJ01012357.1, from coordinate 1,988,188 downwards.
TGCTCTTTTGAACATGTTGCTACTTTTGCTGTCTAACTCAGCACTTCAGACGTGACTTTGAAACATTCAAGATGAGCTCTGATATCTCATTATCACCCAGCTCTGAGTGATGTTTCTTCTTTGATAGGTGGCTTTGTGCTTTGCTCGGGATGCTCATCGTGGGAATAAGTATTTTATGTGTAAGTAGACAGTTATGTATCTTTTAAACCATGTGAATTGTTTGTGCGCTCATCCTCAGATATGTGCTTTTCCCCTGAGATTTTTATGACACATTATTAAACAATGTGTAGTTAATAGGTTCCAGATCTGAGTTTTGAGTGCTTTCCAATTTCAGTGCTTCAATTATTTTTAGAAATGATGACTCTGAAAGGAGGATGCTCCTCTGTTGAGCTGTCACTCAGCAGTTCATTCTTGCTGATAATGGTAAATGTGTCAGTGGTTTAATGGCACAGTTGTCTGAAATGACAGCTCAGAACCAGGATCAAACTCTCAGATCTGTACAAAGTGTGCTGTAACTATTTGGAGAATTTAACTCAGAAAAAGAAACTAACCTCGTTAGCATGTGCAGTGTGACATAATTAACTGCCTGAAATTTCCTTTATAGGTACCATTTGCCAAAAACATTTATGGACTCATAGCACCAACTTTTGGAGTTGGATTTGCCATAGGTAAGAAAATTTACAATGACTTTTTACAATCTGTTGTTTACGTAAAAAAGATTTTATACAAAGTTATGTGGAATATCAGTTTTGTTGCCATGCTGATCTAACGGTAGTGAAGCCTGAGCTGTGGCACAAACTGGGAAGTAGAGCAAGAAGAATTAAAGGACAATGCTCAGGGAGTTTGAACCAGGCTGCTTTAAACAAGCTGGACTCCCAAGCCTGTCCAGAATTGCTCCATCGACCTAAACAGATCTTTCAAACCATCCCTGAATGTGAGCATTGTTTTCAGAAATGAAGCCATGCACTGTCCCAAAGCCAGTCTTCCCTGCTGTGGAAAAGGATTTATACAGTTATTCCCACAGGAAAAACAGGCTTACATCTTTGCACGTAAACTAGGAATTCCCAAGCCCATGAGCATGGGAATTCTTCAAGTGGCATGTGGGAACTTCCCTTATGCTGGGCCATGCAGGCAGGCTGGGGCGGGGCCCTGCCTTGGTTTTCAGCAGATGTCCTGGGGCACCTTCGCACATGAGGGATGTGTAGTTAGGAAAGAAGGTACAGGCACGACTACAGATCCCCAGTGCTCAGCAGTTTGTGAGCTGCCTGTGCTGTTTCTTGCTAGAAATGGGGTGTGGCTCAAAAGACATGATAAAACCACTGTAAATAACGATTGACTGGAGGCTAATGATGTTTTTTAGGCCTACAGTAAGTGTAAGTTCATACCCAATAACTTTCTCCCAGTTAAAAGCTACTTGGCTGATAATGTGGGATGGGAGCTTTGCACAAGCACTTGCTGGGAATTGTGGATATGCTCCAAGCTCACATCTCTCCTGTCCTCCGGCAGGTGACACACACAACACGTGTATATATGTCCATACATGACCCCAGACACAGCAAAGACCATACAAAACAAAGCTAATACAGACTTATTTTCCCACAAATCTTTTGCTTAGTTAAGAAGAATCCTTTCAGCTGTTTATGCATCCCTTGTTAGCACATGGTTTGCCAAGATGTTAAAAACAGGGGGGGGAAAAAAAAGCAGTATTTTCCTGAAATATATTGTTCCCTCCCTCCCTGCCAGGAATGGTGGACTCCTCCATGATGCCAATTATGGGCTACCTGGTGGATCTGCGCCACGTGTCAGTCTATGGCAGTGTGTATGCAATAGCTGACGTTGCCTTTTGCATGGGATTTGCCATAGGTAAGTCCAGCCTTTCCCTGCCTCTAAAGCACAGTTAAAAAAAAAGGGGAATGAATCTGCTCCAATGCCAGGTGTGAATCCCAGTGGTATTTGCAGGGTTTATGAGCAGGGGTTCCTATTTTCTGCAAGAAATCAAAGCAGAGGGAATTGAGTTTGGCATCTGTTCCCCTCCTCTGCTGCGATGTCGTGCTCACTTCATTAACTGTGAGAGGCTTGGAGGTGTCTGAAGGCACTGAACACAAATAGGATATCCCTAGGAAAGAGGCCTTGGAACATTTAAAACTAACACCACAGCTGTGTTCCAAAAGTCTGAGAGGGGAGTTACTCCCCACTGACCCGCTGCCTCCTGGAGAGCAGGACACAGATGCCCTCAGGAACATCTCTGATCTCTTCAATGAATGTGGAGTATGGAGCCAGGAAAGCTTTAGGTTATAATTACAAACATGTCTTTACATTCCTCAGATCAATTTGTAAAGTGGGGGGGTTTGTATGTAAAATTACTGTTGTTTAAAGTGCCTGCTGCAAATTCTGTGTCTGAGCAATCTCCAGAAAAGGGTTTTTATCTATACAAGGTCCCTCTGCTGGTGGTGCCATTGCCAAGGCCATTGGATTCCCATGGCTCATGACAATTATAGGAATTGTGGATATCCTCTTTGCTCCCCTGTGCTTTTTCCTTCGGAGTCCACCTGCCAAAGAGGAGAAAATGGTAAGCGTAGTTTGGCTTCTTTCTTTTGTTTTGTTTTGTTTGTTTTCAGTGAAACAAATGATAACTTGCTTTTGCATCTTTGCATCCAACTTCCTCAGAATGGGACCAGCACAATGTATTTCACCCTTTTTTTTATGTCCAGCACATATAAAGGAAAATTCTTTATTAGTTCCATATTACAAAGGCACAAATTTGATTATCATGAACCAGGGTCCGGCAGACATTCCTCTGCTACAGCACATGCTGTGGTGGAATCAGTATAGAATGCGTTTTTGTTTTTCTCAAGAGCCAGAATTATATTGACCAAATTATTCCTTGATGTACCTCAACCTGTTTCTTCCCATGGTCCTCTACAGTATATTTTGCATTATATTTTTTTCTCCTTCTCCTTCCTTCATATAGTTCACCTACCCCTACAAACTAATGGCTTCTTTTGTCCAATCTGTACCACAGATCTTCTCCTTTTTTTGGATATAAATTTGCCAAAGGCTTAATGCCATAGAGCACTCAGTGCTCCCCAGCCACTGCAGGGTGTGTAAGAACAGTGTCACCATCTGCAGGTTGAGCCCACCCAGCACTCCATCCTTACTCTTCCTGAACGAGGCTCACCTGGGCCCAAAATGTAGTTGCTGGTTGTTTATTTGGGTGAAAAGAAACTAATTTTGCATGGTCATGGTCTTATTCTGCCGTGCCACATCTCTGCAAGGTGAGGACAGCCCCTGCTGCGTGTGCAGCTCACTTTGCACAGGCAGGAGCACAGAAGGTGCAAAATTGAATCTTGCTGAAACAATGGTGTGTGTGAGGCCAGAGACCTTCTGTTCTGCACATATTTGGACTGCAGAATCCCAGAGATTCCAGTTAATCCCTTGTCATGACCTTTGCTGACTGCACTGGTTTAGTTTGTTTTGCTTTTTTTTACATTGACTAAGGCTGAGGGACAGAAAGAAAACAAAAAAATAAAGCAGCTGCTGTTTCCTGGCAATATGAAGTTTACCAAATGGTCCTGACAGAGTTTCACTTGTAACATCACAGTCCCTGAAGGGATAGGACCTCTCCCCATGGCTCCAACACCTTCCAGTCTGCCACCTCTAACACACCTTTAAATGCAAAGTAACTCCTGTTCCCAAAGTGGCTCATGGCAGTAAACTGATGGACCATTTCTTTTGGGTTGGAAGAGGGGCAAAAGGAGGGTACCAACGTTGTGGTCTTTGCACAGTTAATTAAAACCCAAACTTAATCACATTCAGCATGAAGTATGCTACAGAACTGCTCCAAAACTCCCTGGAAAAATTCAACCCAGAGAATGTAATATTTTTTGTGGCCCTTACCATGATTACCACTTTCAGCTTGCTGTGGGTGACAGGGCACAGTTTTGGGATCACCACTCTCAGCATTACCCTCAGTTATGCTCTTCTGGACCTCCACAGAAAGAGGGGGTGGGAGAAAAGCAGTAAAGGAGACGTGGCTTGAGGCATTAGGACTCCTCTTGACCATTCATCCAGTTTTTACTATATGGAGATTAAATGTGGGAGGGGTAAATTACTGTAACTGGAGAGCAGGGAGATGTATTTCAATAATACATGGCCTGGGATAGGGGTAATAGAAATTTGCTGGTGATCTTTAGGGCTGAGATCCCACCTCACAGACCTGTGGGCTCAATTTACTCCAACTGAAATCAGTTTGGGCTCTGCTTCCAGGGAGGAGAGGTGAATCCCTGAACGGTGCAAGCAGCATGCTGGATCAGCCCCAGACTCAGCTGGAGGCCGAGCAGAAATACTCACCCTCTGTTTTCTTTCAGGCAATACTCATGGATCACAACTGCCCCGTGAAAACAAAAATGTATACCCAGAACAACATCCAGTCCTACCCCATAGGTGAAGAAGAAGAGGAATATGAGAGTGATGAATAACAGAAAAGCCATATAACGTATTTAGGTGTACAAAATGCTGTGGTTCATGTGAAACATCTCATCCGGAAATAGGTTTTAGTTGTACTGTATGTTTAATAGTGAAATGGTCCAAAACACCAAAGGTATCTTATTTATCGCCCGTGACTATAAAGCAGAGTGCAAACCGCCTTACAGGGGGGGAAGAGCTTTTATAGACCATTTGTATAGTGTTACTCTTTGTGTATTTAATTTTATTGAATATTACACTCTATTTTTTATTAAATGTGTAGTATAAATCTGTATAAAGATGTGAATTTTAACTATTTGGTTTTTAAAGTCACCTCACTGACAGTATTCCATATTTTGTTTGGAGTCATGTTACTGTCAAAAGCTCGAGTCTTTCTTATCTAATTGGATATTTAAAAAAAAGCAACCCCCAAAGGAAACCTATCCAATTTGTACCCTTTTCAGTGGTACCCTTGTAAGTACATCAATAAGAGCTGAAGAATTCAGAGTGGGGACAGCACTAACACTTTTTTCATCAACTTCAGCTCCTAATAATATATATATAAAAAAATAATTAAGAGGCACAACTTCTCTGCCAGTTTAAATAGTGAGTTCTTCCCCAAATCACTCATGGAATGTTGGGAAAAACAGGTTGTTAAATAGACGTATTGCTATTATTAGTATTTAATGAAGTTTTAATCAACAAGCTGTGCAATATGAAGCCCCCAAACACACACCCCCAGGTAAACAAGTAGGTGTGAATATGCACTGTTCCCTTCCCTGAGCAAGGAATGGAACAGGATGAGGAGACTTTTTGTATTTCTGCCTTTTGAAACTTTTAACATCTCTCAACTTTTAGTTGCATCGTAAGGGTATGGTTGGAAAAAGCTGGCGTATTACAGTATTCAGGCTTAGCATGTACTGAGAGGGAGCTGCTAACTCAAGCAGTTCAAACAGCTCTTTTACATGCATTTACATACACATCTAGAAATTCAATGTATATTTATTTTTTTTAAATGAGTTCAAGTATCAACTGTGCTAGAAAAAAATGGAAAAAACAGCCAGTTTGTTGCCAGTCTCTGTTAACACTTGGGGACACAGTCCAATACAGGTAGAGCACTGTATTAGGCAGTCCCTCTCTGCACTGAGAAAAAGAAAGTTTTAAAACAATCCCCATGTCCTTCTCAGCCGTGGTGTATCATTCCATTTGTAAAATGAAAATCTTTATGTGCCTTCTCTCATGTAATTGCAGATGTTTTATGTACTACAGCATAGATACTATGTTTACATATAGTTTTGTAAAGCGTATATACTATGGTCAGAAAATATGAAAAATATAGTGGATCAAACTTCAAGCATTGCTGTCAACAATTATGCATTCAGAACGCATTAAAATAAAGTTATCTGACAGAAATTCATGATCTATTGTAATAAAGTGAAAACAACATTAAAAAGGAAAGAATCCCCCTCATACTTTGCCTTATGCAGTGTGTTTTACCAACGTGGGCAAAGCTGTCAGGTGCTTCAGCTGGTGGGAAATACTCCTCAGAGCTCGTTCATAACCAAGGATTCTGAATCCTTCACTGTCACCACGTAAGTAACAATTGTGCAGATTGATGACTGTTTACATTAGGCTCAGATTTTACTGTGATTTGGACACGTGAAACTTTGCCCCAAGAGAAGTTATTTTACTTCACTGAACTCTTCTGGTCAACAGCAAATTGTTAATGCAATGAAATGTGAAACTAATATACCAATGCTAGAATTCTGAACTATTACAGGACAAATTCTTTTTTTTTTGCCAGCTCATTAACCAATGTATTGCTTAAATTCACAAGTATAAAAGTAATTCAAACATAGCAACTCTACGCATATTTTTTAAAAAGCACAGAAAGGCTTTCTTCAGGGCTTGGTTTTCTATTTTTGAGCACACCAAAATTAAGGAAGGTTCACATTAATTTGCAACACGAGTATGAGGATCACGAGTATGATCTCTCTAAGGAGAGATTCATGGATCACATTCCTCTGCTGCAGACGGAGCCAGGTTTCTGCTGGGCCTTAGGGAGCAGCATCTTCCCAGGATTTGCTGAGCAGAGCGAGGCAGTGCAGTGACTCCCCTGCTCCACCAGAAGAAGACAATTCAAATCCACACAGACACTCATGTTTGGACTCTCTTTGCCACCTTCCCCCCACTCCCAAATAGATACTTAGCAGTTGTTCTGGATTTTTTGACTAAAAAGTAACCAAACCCTTTTTGCTGACAGGAAGAAATTTTACTCAGAAAACACATAAAAATCCCCCTTTTGTCCTGGAAAAACGTGGATTCTTTCCTATTTTATATATTTTGATCTGTGTCAGTTTGTGTGATAAAGTCACTCTATTCATCTGCTCCCACTACTTATTCCTCCTCTGCAGTTGTAAACTTCCACAGATGCTTTATTTCAAATTTCTCAGCCAGATTAATCCAGCCATCAGTAGTTTTATATAGTGCAAAATGTTTTTTTTCCCCTGAAGATCCTTCCTTTAAGTGATGGCTTTAGATGATAAGCTACTGCAATAGAAATGTTTAAAAAACATTGACACAATGCAAGGAAGTTGATAATTTAGCAAAACTATTTTATTAAAGCTTATTCTCATGATAAAATAATAGCCAACAAAATCATATTAGGCAGGTCTTCCGCAAATGTGTGTAGCTGCCACCTATTCAGATATCATTAAATCAAGATATTCTTGTTTTCTGTGGTATTCTTTATTTTCAGCTATTTACAGTCAAGCATGAAGCAAAGATTACATCAGGAATGTAGTATTACAATTTTCCCCTCGAGATTCACTGTTTATTGTAAATAATGCCAGATAGGAATTTACGTTTTCCTTCTTATCACTAAAATACAACTATTTTGCCCTTTTCCCATTCGGTATATTTAAAAATATTGCACTACATTTAATTTACCTCTTACAATCATCATCATTAGCAACACTATGCGAGGAAAACTATATCCAGCTTTTCTTACCCACTGTATTACACAAGTCAATTTAAAACCATGAATGTGTTTTTGAAATCAGTATTTGCATTGTTTCCACAGCTCCTTCATGTGCACCAGGGCTTAAATGAAGCACTTGGATATATTTGAAAACCTCTATAGTAGTCTGTAAGAGCAAACACTGATGGGATTGAATGCAGATCACCACCAATGGTAAGCCACTGAGAAAATGGAGTGGGGAAGTCTTAATATGCATCTCAAGCAAGTATAGGTTAAATAACTTTTAGACAATAAGGGAAGCTAATTTTGTGCGATTATTTGCTGAAGCTTAATTTCAGAAGTGTGTCACATGCCTATTTTAGCATGGATAGTGTTTTCCATACATCAACTAAGTAGTATCAACTGCCCAGAACTCACAAAAAAGTGCAAGTAGTTGTATGACTGGCAGTAACCATTTTCTTTAGAAGCACAAGTATGCCGTTCCATGGTGAAAACCACTGCTTCTTAATTTTGCCCATCACAAAATAAACTGAGAAGCAAATTTAAAGTAGAGGTACATTACAGATGACCTCAAAAACTAAAGGAGTTCTTTTACCATCTTAAACTCCGTTCCCACAAAGGCAATTTTTTTCTACTACCAGCGATACCAGTGATAATGATACGAGTACCTAGCACAGTACCTAAAATAAAGATGATATTTTATACAGAATTTCTATACACAGAAGATGAAACAAAGACATGTTTACAGGAAATAAATAAGAACAATGGCCTTAGCCAGGTGATGCTAAGATCCAGAGTTTACACATAGCACAAGACCAGACAGTTCTTTTCAAAAGCAGCTGGCTGAACTTCTTCCTCATCTCTACTGGACTCACATATTGACTCAAATAAAACATGTTATATACACTATATAGACATTTTGCTGACAAAGGTGATCCTTCTGCTCAGACTGTATCTTCTGCCTGAGAAGCTGAATGCAACTTACCACTCTACGATTACTCCGAAGTGTTGAGAGAACATGTTTAGTTATTTGGAATTTGTAACCTTAGGCTTTCCAAAATGATAGTCTCCAGCAAAATATTAATTTATTTTCTTTACATTACTTAAACCATCATTACATGCTTCTTCACAGAATGCAATAAAACCTCCAACTCTCGTGAAGAACAATCTTCCTTTATCAGGCTATCATATAATACAACATCACAAGATATGATTTTGTTCTGGAAGGCAACCAGCCTCTTATCTCGAAAATATTCCCAATTAAATTATTACAAGATACCAGTATGTACTTTCACATCTAACAATAGTCCAAAGTTCTAAGGAGGATTTTTTTTAGCATAGCATTACTATATTTTGTGTTAATTACAAACTACAAAAAGTTCTTGTATTTAACAAAAACATGGAAAACAAATGATATGCAATGTTAACTTCAGTAAGTATTAATAACAGACAAAATGAAAGACTCTTTTGTTTGCTTTCATGATATGTTTGGCAAAAAATACACAACTACCTAGAAGACATACAATAAAACTGTGATCAACACTTAAAAGCCTGGCCCCTCAGTGACTTCTGTGTCAGTCATCAGCTTAGGCATGCAACAAGCTTATAATGTTTTCATCGTACAATGGAAACTAAACATCTTGAAAATCCTGCCCGTTTCCCATTGAAAAACTAGCTTAAAAAAAAATCGAAACAAAATGGGGAGGGGAAGTAGGGGCAAGTAACACATTAAGGAAACCATACACATTGATGTGAAATGGTAAGGTTATATAATTAGAAAAAATAAAAATAAGTTATTAAAAATAAATTTCCAATATAAACCCCAAAATGTAGTTTTGACCAGCCAGTTTAACAAAATGATGGTGCTGTAGCTGGAGAAGAACCACTATTAGCAATTAACTGTGGAGAAGCAGGACACGCACATTATACCAGTGTTTTAATTTAATTTTTGTGTGTTTGGAGTTAAGTGCAAAGTATTCTTTTAGTCCATTCCTTCAAAGACTAAATATGTAAATATCAGTCTATTGATTGAGGTGGATCAACTGGTTCTTCTGATATGATGTTCAATGTCGGAGCCTCTGTCAGACTGACATCTTCGCTATCCATTTCTTCTGCTATAATGGACTCCTCGGAATCTTTAGTCACTTTTTTGGACTGCCTCTCGAAGAACATGTTCTCCAGAGACTCTATATCCTCAATGCCTGCCCTGTAGTGGATCATGAGCAGCGTCAGGGCCTGCAGTCTCTCACCCGACTTCGCCAGCGCAGCAGAAATCAGGGCTTTTTTCCTTGCGTCAGTTGTCTCTTTTTCTTCTTTAACCAGCGAATTATTATTTTCCAGCTCTTGGTCTATCTCGTTCTGCAGCTTATCCAACATAAACTCCAGCTTCTGGAAACGCTCCTCTGTGGGCAAACTTCTGTAGAGGTCGCGCCCGATCTCCTTCACGGCGATGAAGACGCTGTCGTCCAGGCCGCCCTCCTTGCGGACCAGCTTGATGCCGGTGCCCGCCGCGCGTTTGGAGGGGCTGCTGGGCCCGCTGATCTCGGTGTCGCTGCTCTCGTTGTCGGACGTGTTCGGGGTGTGCTTCGGCGAAGGCTCGGCCGCGTCCGGGCCCTGCTCGGCCAGGCGGGTTTTGGGCACCTGCCGAAGGTTCAGCAGGCGGGTGCTCGTGTTGATGATGTGCCTGGTCAGACCTGTAGTTCTGTTCACGGCCTTGGCCTCGGGATCCACGCGAGAGGATGCGGCCGGGGCAGCCTCCTGCCCTTCTGCTCTGCTGCTGCTCACAGTTCTGTCGAGCCGCTTTTCGGCTCCTACGCAAAAGGGCGTCTCAGTTAAACATTTTTCTTGACATTTTTTATGGCAAACGTAAGCACAGAGCATGCACTGCGAAGCCGCTTTAGTCCACACTTTCTTTTTGCAGTAATCACACCAAGTTGGATTCTGAAACTGAGTATCTTGGAAGTTATGCTTGTTCTCCGTAACAACTTGTCCCAAGAAAGGATCCTCTTTCGGAAGCCCACGAGCTTCTTCTTCAAAGTGACACTCCCTCTCTTTCTCCAGAAATAAGTTTGAATCATCTATTTCACCTTCTTTTAAATATTTGAATTGTAAAGTTACATCACCGTAACAAAACTTTTCATTGAAACCCTTATGGGTTGTCAAACTCCGCAACGCTGTTCTGGTGACTACTGCTTTAGGCGAAGGAGCATCCAGTTTAAATGTTCTAACAAATTCCATGGAGGTTGTAGCTAGACAATCTAAAGCAATTTCTTCAAGTTTTATGCTTGCATATCCTAAGCAGATAAAACCACCTGCTTTGAAAGGGTCTCTGCACCACAGTGCAACATTAAGGTACTTGTGGTATCTTTCTACTTCAAATAGACAGGAGGATGTTCTCGTCGTTGGCCATCGGCCTTGACGGATTTTATAAGGAATTTCTGGTGATTCCCATGTTCGATGATCATCACTATCTTTGCAACTACGTGCATTTTCTGTAAGTCCATCTTTTAAGGTATCTTGCTTTGGTGCTGTTACTACTTTTGATACTGCTGGGTCTTCTATTTGATCACTAATTTTAACTACCTTCTCTGTAAGTTTTTCTCCATTATTTGTAGGTGGAGGTGGCCTCTCTGGTTTATCAGAACATACACCTCCAGCTTCTAACACATTCTGGCTTTCAACAGTAGACAAAACAGGCTTAATTTGTGGCCTGGGTGGCACAGGAGGCTTAGTACTGGATCCTTGTGACTGTTTACCCACTTGCTGTGATGCATCTGAACCCTCAACAGTTTTAGGTGTTGCCACTTTAGCCCCATCTTTTTGTTGCGTTTTTGACGTCGCCTGGTAACTCCCTAAATGCAGTTTTCGATTCAGGATCGGAGATATCGTTCCGAGAGGTTTAGCAGCAAGAATTACCACCGACCGTTTGGGACTCGGAGTTGTTGGCAGATCTTCTTTTTGCTCAGGTGAATCACAAGCTAAGTCTTCAAATTCTGAATCAAAATCTCTGCCATCAACATCAGTTGATAAAGTAGTTTGGTCATCTTCCGCCTGTGCCAAGAAAGCAGTGTCTTCCAGTTGTCCAAATCCATCCTGCAGTGCTGAGCCATGCTGATTATACCCAACAGGCCTTTCATAGAAGACTAAAACTCTGTCCCCAGCCTGTCTAATAAGCTTCAACACTTGGACAGTTGATGTGATTTTAACACCTGTTAAAAAAAAAAAAAGACAAAAATTGTTAAGTTTTAATTATGATAACAGTCTAAATGAGCAAAAATAGTCAACAAACATATTGTTGCTCCCTAACAAAGGAAGTTAATTATGACAGAAGAGCTGAATTAAAATGTAACAGATGGATTCTTTCCATTTTAATCATACAAACATGAAGCTGGAAAAGATAATAACAAATACTCCAGTTTGCTGCTTGGTAATAATACTGTTATCTTATAGAGTAATGTTGATTTGATATGGAAACAGTTTTAACCTTGCTTTTACTGTAAGTTTGGACTTTCAGCAGCAGATGTTTAACATAGGACTCAAAAAAGATGGGTATCTTTAAATACAGTTGTAATTAAACCAGAAGCATGCTAACAAAGAAGATAGTTCCAATATGCTAACAAAATATAGGCATGGTGCTACAGTCTCAGTGTGGCTGGAGTGAGCCATTTAATGCATCTCCAGCCTACAGTAAGATTCAACAAATTACATGCAAGCTAAAATATCTTAATGAGCACACAGTCCAAATAAAGTCATGCAGGGACTTGTCATGTAAAAATGACTTTTCCTTTGTTCTAAAGCAATCACCAATTATCTGTTCAAAGCAACCGAAAACCCTTTTATAATCACTCGAGTATTGCAGTGGGGATTTAGGCAGCACCTAAGCAAAAGAACTTGTAGTTTTTAAGCTCTGTTCTGTAAAACCTCTGTAAAAAGTTAAACTTCCTGCTAGAACAGTCACATCAATGTTTTGGCTGGGGGTTTTATTGTTTTGTTTTGTTGTTTGCTTGTTTTGTTTTTAATGTTGTTGCTAAACGCTTATTCAAGCTTATTTTGGCTTTTACCTAGGAAGGAGTAAATAAACATATAAGAAAATAAGTCAACCAAACGAAGACCTTAAGTGACCATAAATACATAAATGTTACCTTTTTTATAAGTGCCAGGCACAATTGCAATTATTTAGAAAGCGAGATTAGCTGAACTGCATACAGACATGTCCTCCCAGTTTGCAAGACGACCCCAATTTTGAAAGCTGACAGATTACTCACTGCCAATTGCCAGCAGCCTGTCTCCTCTCTGTAGGTCAGCAGCTGCAGCAGGTGAGTTTGGAGTCACAGTTTCGATGACAACGTGCCCTGCATCCTCCTCCTTGGACTGCACAAGGCGCAGCGTGAGCCCAACGCTTTGCAGATTTCCTTTCACCAGTTCTGCCTAGAGACAAAGAAGTTAAAACTATCTCAGGCTGACTGCAAGGATTCAGGGCTACTATTGATAATTTCAATAAAATGTTATGATTTAGATAAAATTTAAATAAAATTACATGATTTATATTATTAAAATTATTCTTAAAGTTATTAAATTATATTAATTAATTATTATATTAAAAGTATTCTTAAAGAAACACATTAGGACATCCATTGACTTCATTAAGCAGATTGTCACCTAATTGATTAACTGTCTGCCAATTAAGTTTATACCTTTGGAGATCTTCACGAAAAGCCCCAGTCCTAAAAAAGCTACAACCAAACACAACCTCATCATCCATTTTATTGGGACGAAGTTTTATCAGAACATACTGTTCTGTACCATCAATCTAGGTATCACTTTGAATGTACCACATTTGTGTTATAAAACTATGAGCAGCTCTTCAGCAGTCTACACAAAAGGGTGCTTGGAGTGAGAAAACTCTTATGTACTTACACATTGCTAAAGTACATTCAGAACAAATCTCAATTAACAATAGCCTAAAAAGTTTCTTCAGAGACTCAAACCTGTTCCTGCAAACCCTTTCCTCATACTTACATTGCAAAAGAAATACAATTTAAATTTTAATTCAATAATCTCAAATATCTTTTTCTAAAAAAAAAAAAAAACAAACCACCAACGAAGAAACCAACTGAGGTGCAATCTCTGTAGTAGAGTTTCACACCACACTCCTGCACGGACCTAGGCAGTGGTCAATTGTTTACAGACCTCAGTGTCTGAGATCTTTGGCAACTTTTTTCCTAATAAAAGGGGCCCTTAATGAATTTAACAATATCCTTTTCCCCTAAAGCACATTCTTTCTAGACTATTTCAAATGCCTGCCTACCATCGTTCCATCAACATATATTCTGTTTGAAAGGGGAACTCATATGTTTCAGCTTCAAGGACAGAAATTTAATTTGGTTTTTTTGATTCCCAAGAACAGAGAGGCAGACAGTGTAGAAACCTCCACAGGAAATTTTATATTTGGTTTCAATTTACTGAGTTCAGGTAGACAGCCTCCTCCTCTGTCCTTCTGCATTTACTTTGTTGCTGTTCAATTGTGGATGTTTGAACTGTCTGGAGTTGATCCTCCTCTTTGGAGGATGTGTTCGTTTACTCAGTTTGTGCAATGGCTTTCCACAGATGAAGTGGATTACTTAGCCCATGGCTCTCTCCTCAGCTCCATGGCTGTCACTCCTTTCCTATAATCCTTTCCTATAATAGCACTGCATCTTGTTTTTTTGTTAATTTTTGTTCAGTTCTTCACAGAAAGAAAAATGCTGTGCTGCTTGGCAGATTGCTTTAGAACAGCACTGAGTATGAAGAAGCAGACTTGCATTAACTTTCTAAGCTTTGTCACCACTTTCTGCATCTCCCACAGGCACCTACCCTTTTTTCTCAAACTTCTATTGTGAATACCCAGTAATGTATGCAAGAATAATCAGCTTAATTACAGTTCCAAGATTTAAGGTTCTTCTAGAATGAAGCAAGTAAATAGTTGCCTACAGAAACAACCCTGGTGGGGGTTTTGGGTTGATTTTTATGTTTGTTTAAATGTCATTCTCATTTACACCAAAACCACTGTTACATAATTAAATTTCAAAAAATTTAAATAATAAACTCCTAAGTGTTAAGAAACAAAGAAAACATATTAGAAATGCCTGTGGAAGAAGACAAACTTTTTTTCCTTCAAAAAGAATGGCTCTTCTGCTTTAGTCCTTTATTTATATGCAATATAGCTTTAAGCTAGCAATTCACAAATGTTGCATGTGCTGTATGGAAACAACACGAACAATTACTGCAATTTCAAACAACACTAATTGAGTATTTTAACTGTCAAAAACACAAATGACATGAATTTTCTTTGGCAGCACTCAAAGCTGCAATGAAAACAACATCCAAAGATCACAATAATATAACTCCGCATATTCTTATCAAACAATGAGGAAACCATTATTTCTGAGCTTTGCTCAGAGTCCAAGTACTTAAATCTCAGTTTTCCTGTGATGGTTCCTTTGTAAGTCTTGCTCTCAGTGATTAAGCTTGAAAAAAAATTTCCAAATCCTTGTGTTTGAATAGAGAAGAACTATCATAATGAAGATCAGGAAGTAAACTCGCATTTAAGGAATGCTGGCAAACATGAAAATTACGAAAGGCTGGAAAACAAATTATAATCATTTTTCCCCCTAATTTTTGTTAGTGCACTTAAGTAGAAAGCTGTTTAATGAGAGAATTCCAGGAAAGACATGGATGCTTAGAACAGTGAAGGAAAAAATACCCAACAAAAACCTCAGGATAGTTTTCCTCTTAACACTGTTATTCTGGCCATTTAATTATGCTCCTTTAGAAAGTCATCTATTTTGAAGATATATAGTTTCCTCTGAAATCTTACATTAGTTCTGATCTCTGCGCTCAGAACTGGAGCCCATTAGTAAGACAAGATGTTTGAGAGTCATGGCCCATCCAGGATGGACATCCTGTTAGTTCTGCACGGCAGCAGAAGAGACATTACTGACAGTTTGTTTGCAACATGAGGTAACTCTTGTCCAATGAGTCTCTGAGCAAAGCAGAAAAACCCCCAACTGCTGAAGGAGGGTGGTCATCACAACCCTGTCACAGCAGTCACCTCAGGCAAACCTCCTCCTTTCTTTTACAGTTGGATATTTTCTCATCCGTTCAGAGTGGCCCAAAGTGGAAAGATTTCTTCAGAAAGCCACAAGTCTTGTCTGAAAGGATGTCAGAAGGAAAAGAAGAGCTGGTGTTGCAACATCTGGCGTTTTGAAGAAAGGCAGCAATGACCTCTAACCACTGTTAGCACTTGCAATCATGGCACAGCGCAAGATGGGCAGATATGGAGAAAGGGCATAAGTAGACAGTAAAAAAGAAAAAAAAAATTACCAAAAGCTCTTATTTACAGAATTTGCCAGTACAGACTCTCATCCTCTCGAGCTTCCTTTGAAACCAAGGACTCCTTTGAGCAGAGCTACTCGGTGGATGATTTAACACTGAAAATATTCTCTAGTGCAAAAGACTAGAAACCCCTG
The DNA here is from genome assembly GCA_013397565.1 of Ptilonorhynchus violaceus. NCBI lineage: Eukaryota > Metazoa > Chordata > Aves > Passeriformes > Ptilonorhynchidae > Ptilonorhynchus > Ptilonorhynchus violaceus. The sequence goes on along the minus strand of VZRJ01012357.1, from coordinate 1,972,237 downwards.
AGGTGATCCCCAGCACTTCACCCTTCCCTCCTCCCCCAGGGAGAGACCACATGAAAGAAATGAGGGACAGCTGGGACCCAAGATCCGTAGGTATCTCGGAACATTTGGCTCCCATGCAGGGACACGGCCTGCAGATTACAACACGTATGACTCACTGATGGCAAGGAGACTTCCAATATTCCAGCAGTATCTGATGGAAAGCTGTTTTTGGAAGGAGAGCGCCTTTGAACATAACAAGCAAAGTTCATCTCAACTTTTTATTAACTTTGGCACCGTCACAAGCTTTCTCATGAAGTAAACTGGTTTTATTTATCAACCCAAACCAGATGAATAGTCTCCTTGATTTTTTTCTCTCTGGCAAATACAAGTAATACCACACTATCTCAGGGAACCTGAACGCAGGTAAAGACCATTTCAAGCTCTCCAACACCCCTCACTCCAACAAATACACTCACAAACCCAAACATCTTCACACACCCAGCACAGCTACTTTATGCCTTTCTGCCTACCCCTCAAATTAAGACTTGATAATAAATGTGAAGAGCCAAAGACCTATTGGAACATGAAACATGAGGAGGATGAAAATCAGCTAAATGACAGAGAGGTTGGCAGAAAATTGCTGATAATGAAAGGGCATTTATTATCAAGGAAGCTTGCTGCAAGGCAGAAAAACTAACAGCTGAGACCAGGAGAAAGGGAAATTTTAACCAATTAGCTATACCATATTAAAGCAAGTTTATTTTAATTTGATCTAATTAATAGCTCTGTTTTACTAGCTCCTGCAAACCTTAATAGGTATTTAAATAAGGAGCAAGACGAAGCAGATATTACTACTTGCTTGTCAGTGACAGGCAGACAGAACTTAGAAAATGCACCTTTTTTTTAAAAAACAAAAGCAACTCCCAGGCTATTTATCAAATACTTGTTGAGATTACGATACAACAAAACAGGAATGACTATTCTGGAAAAAAAATGAAGTTATTTCCTCAGTGTTTTATTATTTAAAAAAACCCCCAAACTCAACAACAAAACAAGAGGACACAAGATGTCCATTAACTTTAAAATTAATAAAACGTTTTGCTGTGGAGATGTGAATGCTTGACTTTTACAGGACAAAGTCCATAAGCATTGATTTCACAGCACAGCCTTTAGTTCGTTTATATGCATTGGTGTATGAGCCACTGCAGAGCATAACCCCACTGCTACTTTCAGTTCAATATTGGATGTATGCTCTGGAAACACAATGCAGGAGAAAATTATCTCGTGTCTCACAGCCTTTCCTTAACTCAGCCTTGTTGTTCTGAAAGCCTGGCAGTTGAATGTCAGTGAAAATCAATTTTTTCGAACCTTTTAAAACATACCAATACTGAACTCCATAACTCCATAGCTCCACAGTGATTAATCAGAAGTTTATAGCTTTTTAATACCATTTAAATGGCCAAATATTTACACGAATGTCAAAACATGACACATTTTTAATCTTCAAATGCTTCATTAAATTATCAGTCTGAAGTAATTTACAAATACAATGGGATGATGAATAAACATCCCTTTTATAGGCAACAAACAAATGTGTTGCCATCTCATTTACTATTTGCTTCCAACGTACATATGAAATTAGATTATTTAATTCAGAGGTAAGAATGTCATTAGTAATTCTGCAATCTCATACCTAGCACGTAAATTAATATTAGATACAGGACTTCCATTCAGAATTTCTAAGACAAGCCATAATAAATGTTCATTAATAAATACAGCATGGGATAAATATTTAATAAAAGTATGTATGAAAACCTCTTACCAGCAGTGCAACTTCATTCAGCTAAACTTGAAAAACTATTAGATGCATACGAAAATAGGAAGTCACAAAATTAAGCCATAGCAGGATAATGAGAGCATAAGACTTTTGTTTTTAAACCAAACTGCTTATTTTCAGGAACTAAAAAGAAAATTGTTTTTTTTGAAAGCTTAATTTTACTCTGTAACTAATATTCTGTATTTACTTAATTATTTGTAAGCATTAACATAATAAATCTTTATTAAAATTTGTCAAGCCCATCACATTCTTTTGAATAAATGCTAAGAAACGCTTGGTCACCCAAGCACAAATAAGAAATCTTATTTTATTGACTTTACATCAACTAAAAGAATATTATTTATCAAAATACTTCTTATTCCCTATCAGGGGTACGTAACACAGTGTAGGTATCAGAAACTGAACCCATGTCAGCGCTGGACTATAGATAAAACCATTTCTTTAGCCAAACCATAGGAGTTGCCAAAGGATCTTAGGTATTCTTGCAAGGTATGATCTAATGTGTTTTGAGGAAAAAAGAAGAGATAATGTCTACGAATATGTCTGTAAAGTATTACATTCTCCCAGACAACCCTGCATGCCGAGAGGAGAGGAAGGAATATTTCATGTCAAAAACCCCCAAAACATTAAAGTGCAAAACTGGGAAGCAGTTTCTTCTCTTCTGAAGACTCAGATATTTGTATTATTGAAAAAAGGTTTTTGGCAAACATCTTTAAAACATGGACTTTAATATTATTTCTTTTTTCAACCCTGTTACTGAAGGCCGTTCTTATATATGACCCGCACAGCAAAGCGACTGCGGGATTATTTGCAGGGTAGGGGAGGCAGTGAAAGGAATGGGCATCACCAAACTCACGGTATGTTCCTCAGTAACACTGGACACAAAGGGGAAAAAATAATTTCTTTTTAATGTTCTGGGAGTATTTCAATCTATGCTTTAGAAAAGGAGTAGATATTTTTCTTCTTGTGACACAGCCGTGAAGCCCAAAAATAGAGTGCCTGAATAGGACAAGCCTTTTCCAAGCTCTTCTCCAGCCCTCCTGTCCATGGGGCAGGGTAAGCCCTGACGTGTTCTGAGGTAAACCTTGACTAAGGAATCCATGGTGACAGAAACACTTGAATTTTCCAGGCATAGAGAAAACTCACAATAACAGACAGAGAGGAAAGTTTCCTGAGCATTCAAGAGCTAACCTTGTTCTTGGGATGCTTAAATTGCTCAGTAATAAAGTATGCACTGATTATCAGCTACAAACTGTGTTCACTATTTTGTCTTACACACGTGGAGTGATATAAACATATGGATGTGCCTCCATCTCCAGATTTAATCTCTCTATTTTCTCTGGCAGGTTCAGAAATGTTGGAACACACTGACAGAAGGTTTATATAAAATAAAAAGCTGTAGTAATATTTAGTGAATAACTAGACTATACAGTATGACAAACAACGAAAAGGAAGGAAATAATCTCTGCAATTAAATTAACTCTACACAGAAAATTGACTTAAGTTATTTTACTCCCCACTAGGAACAGGCATTAATTACAAGTTACTCATAAGAAAAAGGTAATGTAATGCAAAAAATAAAGACACTGGCTACTTAAAACATCAGTATACATCACAGCTAGAAGCAATACTCCATTCTAAGAAACCAACATATACTGGAAAACACATTTACAAACCTGTGAATTAATTTACTGTTTTGTGAAATAATTTTTTCAAATAATTAATAGACTGCTTGAATAAAAATCTGACATTTATTGCTTACATAATTGAAGCTAAATGTTAAATCTTAAGTTGTTACTATTCCAAAATTCATATCAAGATTCAGTGACAAGAACTAACATACTCTTTCTTGCTATGTGATGCTTCCTCCATACCAAAGATATGCACATCTTTAATATCAGATTCAAGTGGAAATTTTAATGTATTTTTCCACCATTCCCAGGTTTACATTGATTCAGTTAATTTCAACAAACATTTTGATATGTCCCCACCATTTCTTTTAAGATCTTGACAAAACATATGAGACAAATATGTTGAATGAACATGTATTTGTTCTGGATATGCAGAAGGGCATGGGGGGGGGCGGAGGGGGGAGGAGGCATGTGATTTTTTTTTCCCCCCCAAATAACTAAATTTATGAATACTTTTAAACATTTAAATACATACATGTGAATAGAACCTTCAACAAAAAATTAAAAGGAAACTATCTGCTGCTCATAAAAAAAGCCCTGTTGAACAGCAATCCAAATTATTGTTTTTGCACAATTCTTTTGACAGTCACAACTGAGCAACTGCCAGAAAGATATTCCTCTGCCCATTTTGCCCGAAAGAAAAAATTTGGCAATACAATTAAAAACTTAATATGCAAAACTAAAATAAGTTTGGAAAAGCTAGTAATTGTAGAACGGACTTCCACCATAAGTAGATATCATCAATAAAAATAAAATTTCATGGCAAACATGACTGAATTACAGTGAACATAAAAACATGAAAGTTTTATCAGAAAATTGTTTCCACAAGGGTATTATGGAATTTATTTAGGTGCACAGCCACATTTTCTTGACTGATTATTCACACAATTTTTCTAGTACAAATTGTTGCAATATCATAAAGTAAGTTCTTCAGCTTGTTTCCTTTAATTCAATATTGCCCATTTTGTAATTTCCACATTTTTAACATTTGCATACCATATCCTATCAGGTGAAAATCCTGCAGCAGACTGGAGCAGCTTTATAGGACTGGCTACACCTTGGTGTCTTTTTGAGTGCCACTGAAAGGATACTAAAATCATTAGTAGCTTGTGGATTCTCAGTGTTGCCTTGGAAGAGATTTTATAAAATGACCCACATCTACTACAATGGATTGACTCAGGTGTTCATCCACCATCACAAGGATCTCTGCAAGCTTTGTGTGACTGCCACAGACTTCTCAAAGGGAGTTCTGAGCACTGAGAGCAGAGGAATTACACAGTCATTTCAAAAGGTACAGTTCAAGTTCGAATGTTAGAAATCAAAGCATTTAGAGAGAAGTTAAGAAAGAAATACTGAAGTCGTAATAGCACTGGACCTTTTAAAGATTTTTCTTTTAATTATAAAAAACCTCAGCTCCAGAAAAATTTTTTGGTTTTAAATTGTGGTTACTGTTCTCCCACTCAGCAGATGATGCATGTGACCTACACACCACTTTCCCATTTCTTCTCCCCTTCACTAAGAGCAATAAAATCCAAAAGCAAGGAACCAACACGCCCCCCCCAACCACACATGAAACACCTTTGCCTTCAAAAGATTTGTTACATTTACTGGCATCTGGAAATGGCCAGTAAGTAATTGGTTCTTATGTCCTCCAGTGACCAAAACACCAAAATGTACGTGCTGACTTTAAACCTGTTGGTCTGTGTTCTGATGTCGAATTAGTCAGCACAAGATAAATTAGCCCATGCTGAGTTTGGTGTTGAGACAGCACTAAATCTTAGTACAGACAAGTTTGTACTGCTCAATTATTTCAAGTACATTAATAGTAAAGTGCACTACCTCAGTTGGTTTGAGAGTGTCTAATATTTTTACCATTCTCCACTGTTTTTATAAATCTCTTCTTGTCCATTTAAAGTATCTTTAAGCATAACACAGGATTTTCTCCAAGCTACGCTGGCAGTCATTTTTAAGAAACAGAATTTCCCATTAATGGGTACATCACATTTCAGCCACCACAATTAATTAAAATTAAAATAAATAAAAAATTAACTAACAAAATTACTTTATCTTTAAAACCCAAACAGCATTATTGATGAAAAAAGTCTGTACAGCAAATATTTCACAGAAAGACACATCAGGCTTGATGGACTCTCTACCTCTGCTTTCCTGGAAAGGTCTGGAATAGCCACCAGCTTTTTGTGGAATATCAGGAACAACAGATTACTGATGACAATAAAACAGTGAAAAAAATGGAAGTGGGATGTTATACCTTTTGCTGTTAATCTTTAGAGCTATGTGAACTGTGATCTGTGCATGGGGAGACACAACTAGCTCCGACGAATGCTGCATTTTTCATGTTTGGTTTGTTTAACTTTGAGGAAAAAGTGTATTTATGGCTAAAGGTCTTGATATTTTCTTACTAGTCATCTTAAATAGCGAGCTAGTGGGACTCATTATTTTCTGTTCTACATGATAACCTGTAAAACCCAAAAAATACAAGTTTTAAAATATGACAGTAATTTCATTCTGAAATGAGTTACGTATTGGACCAAGATCATATTTAAAATAGTAATTCATTAAGGCCACAATACTGCAAATGTTATGCACATGTCTAACTTCACCATCATGAGTTATTTGTCTGAAAATAAATGTGACAATTCATCGTAGGAAAATGAAACATCTGCATGTCTGCCTGATGAGCACTGAAAACATTTGACATCAGCAAAATCCAGAACAGGCTTGGTACTGAACGGAATAAGGAGTTATATCTTATTTTCCCCAGTACTTCTGACACATTGCAGGTACTCTTTGACTAAGCTGCTACTAAAAATTGTACCTTCCAATTGCATGGTTAGAGGTGGAAGCAGGTTAGAGACATGCAAAATGTTTAGCAATTATCATGAATTGCTGGGGCATTCTTACAGCAATTACAGGACTTGAATGGAGGAATTAAAGACAAACAAGGCAGCAGAAAACCTGCATTTAACTTTGAAGTGTCAAAAGCAGGTAAAATACAGGCCTTCAGTTTTAGGTAGAGCTCTTCTTCACAGAGCAATTTAGTACAAGCACCAATGTAGTTCTTCTTTAAGTGCTCTTACTCAGACATCCTTTTAGTCTTTATTAAACCCAACTGTGATGATTTCCTTTGGCCCTGAAGAAATGGAAAAGATTGATTTTTTTTTCCCTAATGTTATATCACCATTTAAGTCTTCCATAGGAAAAAGGCTCCTCCAATATTGCTTAAGCATTACTTCGTCATCACATAAACATTTTGTGCAAAACTCAGGTTACTGACAATAAGTTCATCAATAATACCACGTGTGACATCAACCCAATAAAAACCTCAACTAGTTAATGGTTTGCTCTGAAAAAATTTGTAATGAACCACTGCCTTGCAAATTACAGATAAAGGAGGTTAATGAGAACCTATGAGTTTATGCGTTGTGAATATGTGCACATGAGAGAGGTAAACCCAGGGTTTGTTCATCTCTGAGATGAAGGCAAAAAAAGAAGAAAATATTAAAATGTATACCTTAAAAGTACACCCTCTAAAGCAGTAATTACTTATATGGATCTTGGAATTATCTAATCAATGGTGATAAAACAGCTACTGTTAATCTTCCTGCAATAAAATCAAAATATTAGACTATCAGGTAAAAGTTCTTTATAGTGGCAATAATATACAGACTGAAGAGTTGTCTCCATATGGAGAAACTGCTTGGTAATTCTGACTCTCAGATCCAGCAGCAATAACCACCTGAATACTGACATGGATATTGCCATCAAAACGAAAAATATGAAAAGTTATTATCCATTGTTATAACAGTAATATGCATCACAGATGCTAGTCTCCATGGAAATAAGATATACAATATAATTTATACGCATTAGAAGTAATTCTTAGATTTCTATAATGGGCTTAAAAGTCACATTTTAAAGGGCTTAGAAGTTACTTTTCTGACAGAACTATATATACTATATATACTCTCACAAACCACTATGACTGCAGGTAATACAAATTACACTCATCAATAACACATTCAAAGCAACAGGGACATCACATGCACCTAGAACCAACACAGTAATACAATTTGAAATATCCTAGAAGTTAAGTGAACAGTTTGTTATTTCTGCACTGTCTTCTTGGCAACTGGTACATTTCTCATCAACATTAATTGTTAGATGGCTATTGAAGAACAGCACAGGCCCCAATAATATCCTGTGTGACCCAAGGAGTGCTCAGACTCCCACATTCCCACTGAACTAGCTAAACCCAAAGGAACTCAAGCAGATGTAGCAAAATGATTCGTGATCTTAACAGCTCTTCAGAGATTAAATAGAAGATCCATCTGTATCCAAATGAAGTTCCTCTTGCATACAACCCCCAACCCCACCCTTTGCCCGGTAAAACCAGACCAACACTTTTCTTCTGAAATTCTACATGACCATGACCAGAAGAGATGAGGATTTATATCTAACTTATTCCAAATAATTGCTGCAAGAAGGCCAAAGTTTTGTATATAATGATCTTTCTGTACCTAGAAAGGCAGCCAAACCACACTGAGTTGTTTTCAATTAAATTCTGGACAAAACACTGCAGTATAAACACACAACTCTATAACCAGTAAAGATTTCCACGACCATACATCTATTTCTGGTTATTTTGTTGAACACATCACATCAAATCAATTTATTTATGGTTATAGGGCACAAGTCGCTGGCAGGCAGTGAAACAGCAGCTCAATGTCACATCTAATTAGTAGCACCAAGACAACAGCACACCTAGAAACCAGATTTTCATTCTGTTACCGATCCTCACTTATAAAAACCGCCACAACTATTAAACTGAAAAATATCTTTACATCAACTCAAACACTGACAATTCACTTGGCAAAATAAATCAATACCCACTGCTCTATCTCCTCTGCACTTGAAAAATAATCCAAATCATTTTTTTATACACATAAAAGATCAATTCCCAATGTATCCAAAGAATTATTTAGGAACAGAACATTAGCTGTAAATCGGAATCAACATATCAGCCAGCTTTGCAACCGAGCTCCTAAAAATGCTCCATGAAAATCCAAACACTTGGAATTTTTCAGAGAAGTGATCTTCGCGTGCAGTTTTCTCTCCATGCAATCAGTGTGCCCAGAACTGCCTAATAAAAAAGCAGGATTTCCTCTCCCTACAGTCGGCTATCTGAATGACAGGAAAACAATTTGTGCAACTACGAGTTCTGCAGAAATCAATTTTAGACCTCAAAGCACTAACACTAAAGCACGTAAAACAGCTAAAAGAAAAATATTCTTCCAGAAACAGCTTATTAGGAGTAAAACCAAAAATAATTACAAGAAGAGCAGAAAACCACCCATAGTAGAAGTAAAAGTTCATTCCTTTTGACTATTTTTTTTAGTATCTTCTAGCTCAGGGAAGTAATATACACCATTTCCTTATCTCCCTTTTGTAAGGTACTTGGAAAAATGAATAGGAAATTATGTCAAGCTTAAAAACTTCTTTTACTTCAGCACTCACTATAACTTCATACACTCTGGTTTTAAGCTCTATTATTTTTAAATTAGCAACAGATTTTATTGATAGTTGGTGAAATATATATGAAAAATACCCGTGAGACTTCATAAGGCAACGTTTTTTTATTTCCCTTTCCCTCTTCTCCTCTCTGTCACCAGAAACTCAGCTTGCTTGGGACTGTGACCAATTACCTTCCCCAAAGAATTCACAACTCACTCATTTAATTGAAAATTGAACAAAGAATTAGTCAACACTGTATAATGCTTGAGAAATGACTATAACTTTTAAAAAAGTCATACTGAATAAGGTATGAATAATTCAGTTTACTTAATAATTTCAATGACCTTTATTAAAAAAAATAAAAAACTTTCATCCAGTAAGTTGATGAAAACACATTAAATAACTTGAATACTTGGTTCAGACCAAAGTATTATACTTTCTTGACCATCACCATAAGGGCATTGGTGAAACAGCCCAAAAAAGGCATCACCCATAAATGGCATATTCAATACTAAGTATTCAAAAGTCTGAGGTTTCTCTTTTACAGTGCTACATTTTTAAATATTTCATTTGAAAACCTACAGCTTTAAGACATTAGAAGTCTACAGGGAAAACAAATGTACAATGTGATGAATGATGAAATATCTCACAGTAAAAAGAAGAGTAAACCAAACAAAATTTCTAACAGCAAAGCTTTAGGATACAGAATTACAAATTTAATCATCAGATTGCTCCTAATGTTACACAGCCACTTTCTTCCCATCAGAGTTCCAAATGGTTTACTTTTATAACCTATGAAATACACTAAAAAAACCTATCAGAAAAATTATATTCAGTCAGACTTTAGGGTGAAAAAAATGAAGGGGTAAAAAGACTGCATATATAGAGATGAGAAGGGAAAGGAAGTTGGAGAAACAAAAAAGAAAAAATTGGATCTGGAGTGGAAAACTGCAGTTTGTAAATCCATGGCTGCACTACCATGGCAAATCACTCCTAATTTTCCCATTCCCATGACCTCTGATTAATTATTAAAACTTAATTAATTTACATCAACTACCAAGAAACGAATGGATTAAACTCAGATTTTGAATTACTTGTGTATAATGTTACACTTCAGTAGAGACTTCCATGCATATATTACAATATATTAAGAAAAAGGTGTGAAGATTTGTCGTTTTTGTATGAAAGGAAAAAGACAATTTTGGAGCTAGGAAAGTAAAATTATCAGTGCTTTATTTTTTTTACTTAGGAGTCTGTTAGCCTGCAATGCCAGAAGAAAATCACCATGAACAAACATGTGTGTTCATCATGCACAGCTTGCCCTTCTTAATGAACTCTTGAAGTCCACAAAACCAGCCTCTAACTTACATACTTTCACACCATTTGATCAAGAGCATTGCAAAATAATTAAATCTCAGGTAAGTCTACACTTTTAAGTCAGACAAACACCAAAATTAACTGTAATTCAGATGTTTTCAGCAGAAGCATCACTGATTTTTTTGCCATTTTCATACAAGCACATGTTTCTGAGTCAAAATAGTATTTTGCATACAAAGCAGTCCAAGGTTAAGAACAGCACTCAAGGATCATAATTTGCATATAATGATAAAATCAACTAATAAGTTGCTAATAATAACTGAAAAAGCTATGGGTTCATTACACAGAGAGTAAAGGTGCTTGCTACCATGGAGAATATTTGCCTTTTTTGTAAGGGCCCTTCTCCATGGCAGCTGACAGAGCTGTGGTCACAGGGATAAACACACCCTGATGGGGAATAGTGACAACAGTGGCAAGACCCACCCCTGCCCAAAGGTGAGTGGAGAGGGACTGGGGTGGTCCCACAGCAGCACCCTTGGAATTTCATGGCAGCAGGACCCTCTGGGATATAAAAAGGGAGACATAGCTAAATTAATGCAAAGATGAGACCTTCTGAATGAGTGATGAGACACTTTGGAACGGATATCAAAGTTATGCATCCAGATTTCAGTGACATTCATTCAGCTGACATAACTACCTCAATGCAGCGTGGCTAAATATGATTTTCTGACATTCTTAAATAACAAAAAATTGCACTACTAACACCAACCAATTAAAATTAATCTTTACGCTAGAAAAGACCCCTAACCAACAGTCACATTATACAGTATTCAAGATAAATGGCAGCAATACTCAGAAAATGGAACTAAAGTTATGCTGGGGAAGTGGTGAGGTGATAGAAATGAAAAAAACCTTGCCTGCATGTACAGTGCACTCATGCATGTTTTGTGTATCAGCCATACTCTCTCTCTTACAGAAGGCATTGCTTTGAAGTGTTTCTGGCCAGCTGACAGGTACTGGCTGCCTGCTCATTCAGCATTCTCAGCTGCTCTTCTTTCGGTAATAAATGATATACAGAAATGTAGGATACCTATAGATATATAAAAAGATGATTGTACACTTCAAGTTCGTGACCTGTTTGCAAAATCTTCTCTCCAGTAAGGACAAGTTAAGCACTGCTCTCCTATTTTGGGATAATGCTGCTGTCTCGATAGAAATTTCACTTTAAAACCAAAATTCAATCTATTTTATTGACAGTAGAAATTTATATTCCTGCACTTTGCATTTGTCAATACATAACACTTGGAGCTTACCTAGTAATCTGCAGGACTGCTACATGCCACTCACCAGGAAAGCACAGAGCAAGAAAAAATTTCCAGCTTTCAAAAGGATGCAGAATTTCTTTCAGAAGCTGATAGGTAAAGTCACTCTCCAATAAAATGCAAAAATAAAAAGTAAGAAAAGAGTGCCAAGTTTCAATGTCAAAGATTTATTTGATATAGAAGAGAAAGGAATTCACTTGCACCTCTCCTGTTCTACCTTTGCTTTGCTGAAAAGGAGGCCCAGATAAAATCTGTCAAACCCACACGATATCTTTCCCTACACTGCTCTTCCTGCAGCCACCGCAGCATTCCTTGAGTCTTTTCTGTTGAAGATTTAAAATATGTATCTCAGCATTTGAAGAGTTATACAGTGTGTTGGGGTTTTGGCAAAATCAAAAAAGAACCCTTTGCTCCAGTAAATTATTTTTGAACGTGCAGAAAAGGGTGCATTGTGTCCAGGACACATTTCCAGTGTCCAGTGCCTTCATGGGTTACTACTTCCATCTGTTAAAACAAATTCAGAAATAAAACTAATCTCTGTAAAAGTAAACTTTTTCTTCTTAGCTAGAATCAGGTTCTTTACTGTCTGGTAAATCTCATTTATTTTCATTACAATTATTAGATATTAGAGAATATTGTTTTAATGACCCGTCATAAAATTCCTTCCTCCTAGCAGCTATTTTTAAAGCTCAGGAATTAATTACAAGTCTTGGTTACCTCAATCATATGCAACCAAGACTGTGGTTCCTCATGCACTTCTACACACAAGTTGGCAAGAATCTGAATGCCGCTGCTCACAACAACAGCCAAAAGTTTGTTCTTAGTTATTACAAACATTTTTAGAATATTTGCTATTTCAGATTCTCTTCCAATAGCTAAAGCTTCAAGAACTGTAGTGGAAATTTAAACATTTATCAAGCTTGGCAAAAAACTTGTTTAAAAAATTAATTCTTTGCTCAAATACTGTTTTGCAAAGAATAAAAATCCATCATAAATGTTCCCATGTCTTGGCTAAACACCCATCATAGCCAAAACGAAGAAGTTTAATACTGCTTTCTCTCTCCAGCAGGTCTGTACTTCAGGTGTAATCCTGAAGCAATTTCATTAGAGTTTTTAGATTAAAACTATCTCCAGCCTGGACTGCCTGCAACACAAAGGAAGTTTACTCCATCTGAAGCCATTCCTATAGAAATATTCCTAGACTACTCTGAAGATTAAATCAGTCTTTTTGTGAATTATTTTTATTTAACTAGTTGCAATTAGTTCAGATAGCTTTGCTGCCCTCTCTCCCTGTGTAACAGTATAGTCTGTCACATACTATTTAACAAAAGTGAAAATAAAATTTGAAGATCTTTTTATCAACAAGCACTGCCTGGCTGTGCTCAGGACAAGGGTCCTGAGCAGTCTGAGCCATCTTAGCCCTGACCTGGGTGGAGCTAGGACCAGATTACTTCCAGAGGTGCTTTCTACTCTAAATTACTGACTCCAGTCTAGTAACCAAGCAGATCCCTTGTCCAGATATCATTTAAATCTTATTTTAGATTACATAAATTTATAAAGAAATGCTTGCAATCAAGCCAGTTTTTCTGAAGCCAGCTGTTCAATGTTTCTGATAATACAACCACACATTTCCTGGGAGTTTCTATAACCTACAGATAACATACATTAATCAGGCACTTGGAAGATTCCACACTAGCCAAAATATTCACAGTTACTGCACTCCCATGACCTGACTTTGTTGGTAGTATTACTCTTGTCCTACATCCTCTGCTCTCTATGCAGCTGAACTGATGCAGGTATTTATCACTGCACCAAGCTACCACTCACTATTTGCCCTCTTCCTTACTGCTGTGCATCAGCCACAGCTTTTCAGTTCAGGCCAAGTGTGTGTTCTTGAGGCAGAACTTCCCACGGTCCCCACCTACTGTGCTTTGATTTGCGTTAGAAAATCCTCTGTTTCCTGCAGAGGAAGCTACACCAGTGTGTACACATTGGTGCTCCTAATGCTAAACCTAATGGGAGTATTCCAGGAGGACAGAGAAGAGGCAGACCCCAGTAAAATCCCCAGGACTACGGTGTGGAAGTCCTGCCCTCAGCCCTGAGGCTGTACTGAGCTCTAAGAGGGGCAGCCTAAGCACCCAGCTGCCCACTTTGCTTACAAAATGCATGTCCATTTTCCAAACTCTCTTTCCTTTGTTTACATGTACATGTCCATAGAGAGGACAACTTGATCTACAGTCTATACATAGGTCTTGAATCAAAAAATTAACTAAATACATGTCATACATGAGTATGTACAATATGTATCCACACTTTTGCCACATTGGTGTGTTTCCTATTCCCCAAGAACAGGCTTATACTGCTCAAACAGAATTGGACCCCACATTTCACAGAAATACCATGTGACTGAACAGCAATTTGTAACTTAAGCAAGTTACTTGTTACACACTTAACTAGTCCAACGAAATTGTAAATGTGCATCTGATTTGAGACCAGTGGAAATCACTGGTTTGAAACGGGGAGAGATTACAGTGGAGATGAACCACATGTTTGTTTGCTTTAGAAGTTATGAACACTGTAATCCTATGCTCTCTTCACATGTAGCTCACATTGTTATGTAAAGTGATTGTTTTTAGTTTACAAGCTGCTGTACAGCCTTTTCCTCATATATTCCCACAGATGTGTGATTTAGCTACCGTGGAGCCTAGAAACAGATTTCTGCAATTGCTCTCTAAACATCAATTTTGCTATTTCTTGACTCTGTTCTGTATCACTGGAGCTGTAAGTGCTGATGAACTTCAGGTAAGTCAATTCCAGTTTCTCAAGGGTCATTTACTTGCAAGTATCTACATTTTTTAATGCATGGTCAATTTGTTATCCATCAGACTTCCACGTACATTTAACTAAAGTAGAACAACTGATGTTTTTCATTATATATATACACACATACATATATATATGCATATTTATATATTAAGTGCATGCAGTTACGTATAAGCACAACTTATACATACAAAATGCATACACATATTCATATACATGTTTTTAGATGTAAAACACTTTATGGCTGCTTTTATAATTTAAAGAAAAAACAAACAAAACACAGAAAAAATATTTCTGCATATCTGCCTCAGATTTTCAAGGGCTTAGGTTTTTTTCTTTCCTTCAGCCAGGGAAAATCTATAGCTTCGATTAACATCAAATGGATCTGAGGGAGCACAGATATGGTATTTGTTCCAAATTAAGGATCCAAAAAGGTAAAAGGATGACATCAGTATAGACCTGAATATACTGACTTTTGGTTAAAGTATCTGTGAAGACATTCACAGGTCATACATTGTATTTATCTCACCCAAACTCTGACAGAGGCAGCCTTTTACCAGACTGCATTAGGAGAAATGCTCCATCTTCTAAGGATGATTTACTGCTGATCACTTCTGATCTGCAGGTGGCCTTTGCAGAGCATCACTCTGCTCTCTCCAACCTTAATACACCAGGTGACCTTTTAGTCATTTCATTTGTATGACGGGAATGGGCAATTCCAGTTTGGATCCCCAAGGCTTTTCCAGGGCAATTGCTGTGCTGCCCACTCTCATTACACTTCCTGCTCTCTGCTGTCATTAGAGAGCACTGGGAGAACACGCACTGCACTTGCCTTACAAAATTTCTGCTTAGACATTTTTTAAAATTATGGACAGTATTTTTAAGATGCTTGGCCACCACTAAGAATCACTTATCTTGCTCTAATTATCTTAATATTTCACTCCTGCTCTTCTACAGACACAGAATAGCCACAGTAACCACTACTGCAGTAACCCGTGAAAATTATAACAACTTATAAATACACCAAACACTGTTCTCATTCACCCTGTGTGGCCTCCACGTGTTGAGCTCCACTCTACTAGAACTAGAGGAGAATTGTGACACTGAGACAAGCACCTAATTTCTGGTTCAGCTTGTGATTGAAGAGGAAGAAAAAAAGAAAAAAAAAAGAATAGTCAATTTGAGATAACGTTCAGTTAAATAATTACATTCTAGGAAGGCAAGATGTGACACATGCAACAACGCTGCATTGCCTTGAGTCCAAGAATCTGAACTACTTAAAGCATTTAACTTCATGAAAATAGCTACAATACATAAGAGTGTACTCAGAATAAGGAATTCCTCTCACAAAATTAAAGGCTTTCTTCGCAGTCACTCAGTACATTTTATGCCTGTATTTTGACACCTGAACCACAAAATTTAAAATGACTAGACATCAACTATTTGTGGTGTATGAAAATTCATTTCTAAACCATTAAAGGGCATCAAATATCAATGTTAAAGAATGGCAGGTTTATTAGTTAAATATTATTAATTAAAGATATTTTAGGAAATCTCCATTCCAAATTTCTTCCTGGTATCCAACTTGATAATGCTTTCATTTAAGCTAATGCAACTGCTAATTTAGCCAGTGTAAACATAAAAACAGGAATCAGAACCAAGCAGCTGAGATTTCTTGTACTGGGTCTCCTCAGTGGCTATTCACATACTCCAAAGTCTATAAACAGGTGAAATGTTTATATTTGGAAGCAAGGACAGATTCCTGAAGGGCAGAAGTTAAACATCAGCTGTTCTGTGATAACTACAAGCACTTGCCTATCCTTTGACAACCTGCAGAAACTACAATGTAATTTTCTCTTCCTTAACTACAAGATGAACTTCCAGATGATGAACTGCTCGACACAGACAAGTTACCACTGAGCAACCTGCAGTCAGAAAAGAACAACTCTACAACTCTGTCATGTGCCAGACCTTCACACCTCTCACACAGATCTTGAAGGTTAACTGGTTATAGGACAGCCTATGAGCACCAGGTGCCAGTTCCTTGCTATTTCTTAACAAGTATTTTTACTCACAGCCACAGGCTCCTTTTTCCATGACTTTTTACCTGCCCCCAGGCTTTCTCTCTGGAAAATGTCTGCTCAGTAATTACACATTTAAACAGAGACTCTCTTGTTCTTCATTGTCTTGGGAGACATAACCATTCACCAGTGGAAGGAAAACAGTTTTCAACATGCCCAGCTTGATGAGGTCCTGATTTGGTAGGAAAACATTGCAACATCCCTAAAATCCATACAGATGGGTAAATCAGCTCCTATCCCGTTACCACCTCCGTAGTAGGAACAGATCCCAACCTCTCAATCTGAGAAGAAAAAACCTACTATATTAGGAAAAGGTTAACTATTATAAGGTTATTTGAGAAAATATATTTAAAAATTAAACTATAAGGCTGAAGAGGAAAACAAATTACAAATCAATGAGAACAGAACCAGATTATTTTCCAAAGGTGGCTGTGGATATCTGTGTTCAAGTCAGTCCCTTTCCTTCTACTCCAGCCATGTGAGACAGCCTCTAACCCAAGCTGCCAGCTCATCTGGCCATGCAATTTTGCAATAGGATGTAACAAAATAGTTTAAAATGTCATTCCAGAAATACTGAATTACCCAGAAACCACTTTGTGTCCTTTGGTCAATAAAACACTGTTATCTCTCTTACAATAAGCCATACTGTTTATACAAACAAAGTTAGCTTTCATGCAGCAGCCATCCATGTATTTAACAAGATCAGCTATCACTGTAAATCAATTTCTTTGCAAATGAGAAAGACAGCTGCTATAAAACCTACTTAAAACTCTTTACTGCATTCAGTATTCGGACATGTAGCAGAACAGATGACAAGAAGAGTCAGCAGCACCACATCTAGTGACACACTGAAACAATCTTCACTTTTACAAGCATTTCTAAGGAAAAAATATTTAATGTTTACTTGATAGTTATATATATTTAAATATGAACCTGTACATTAAAAAGTATGACAAGGAAACCTTACAACTGCCATTCAATCTGGGTACTATCAGGATGATACATAAAATACTCAACTGAAAGGTAACTCACAGAATGTGTACTACAGGTTGGCTATTACATGAGTAAAAACACAGCAAAAATGAATATGGGATGCAGCACAGGACAGCTGCTGAATGACTTCTGAGCAGATAACAAGTACCAGGTCAGACTGTGACTGGAATGATGACATTGGGTTCTAAAGAACTATCTGAGTATACACACACACTGAAAAAAGCTCTGTCAGTGGGGTTTTGGTGGGGATTTTTAATGTTCATATTCAACAGCCTCCAAGCAATAAAGAACTACAGTGCATTTTCACAGAAGGTTGTTCATTAAATCACACTAAAGCTTTCTGAAGTCCCAAGTCAAAAAGCTTAAATGTTTAGGATGAGACTGAAAAAATCCTGATGGCCTTCAAGTTTATTTGAAAGACAGATTACAGAATATTATGTAAGGCACAAATCTCAGAACTATTCCCCATTGTATTTACAAATATTACCAAGTTTTACAAGATCATGAATTTTCATAAAAAGTGACATTTTCAAAAAGCTTTTCTTGCTTTAATCCTCCTCCTTTCTTTTGATAGGATTAAATGCTGAAATGGCAGGCTGTTAAATAAGCACACTGAAATGCCAGCTGTGAGGCATTTAACTCCATGTATTTACAAATTAACATTTCACAGTTGCTTTAAATTTTGACATTATAGTTTAGTACCTTCAGGCAACTCATTTCAGAAGGTGCTGGATTTCATTTACATTATTTTTCATTTTAGATTCATACATTGTGTACTTGAATACCTTTAAGTTTCCCTTAATCCCTGATAAAGGAAATTTAGTTTTATGAAAGGCTGAGAAATACTGGGGTTTTTTATAAACAGGTACTAACCAGCCTGGTGGAGATCGTGGCCTGTATATCTGCACGTACAAACACACACAAATTCAAAGTGCAATCCTGAAAGATGGTGTTACAGGTCTTCCCCTTGAGTTACTCCAGTGCTGACCACAACGTTCAGAATGCACTGGAGACAACAACAAGCAATACTCCTAACAAGCACTTGGATGCTTATCTTAATTCTTTAATTCTTTCTATTATCAGGTTACTTCAGAGGATATTTGTGTGCTCCTGAGACAACTGCAGCAAGAGTGAATCCTATGGGCTACCAGATGTGGCATTTTAGATGGAAATTTTTACTTTGCAGAATATGAAATGCAGTTTCTGTATTGCTAAAGTCAATATTTACAGAAGGGTTTTCCAAAAAACTTATAATGAAAAACCCTACCACCAACAACTTACTGCCTGTAGAAATAAGGAACTGCGGAGAAGTATGAACAAGTGGCTATTCTTACAGTACCACCTCAGACAACATATTAGTTGAAAACAGAGTTTAAAGCTACTTCCTTGTATTTTTCTTAGATCATCGAACCTGATGATTTCAAGATCAATAATGGTTCTGTTGTGCTCCTGAATTTCTATAAAAAAGACTTAAGAGAAAACTTGGAACAGATACATTTTTGGTGTGCAGTTGATGACCTCTCCCCATTACTTTAGGTTCATACAACCAATAAAAAGCACAAACCATTAACAGGTTATATATGTTTTCTGTGTATAAGAGATACCAATCTCTTTGCAATACTTTCTACAATTTTTAGAAAACGAATTTATCTATCATAAAAATCAGTATATAGATAAAAGAAACATAACTACAAAGATTTGCAGAGCGACTCATAAGGAACAAGATTCTCATTTCAATACAACTATACTTTTGATTCATTCTTCTCTACAGAAGTGGATCCAGAGAAAAGCACCAGCACTTGCCATGCTCAGGACAGCTGAGCATCTGTAGAGCAGTCAAGGCACTGCACAGAGTACTCACAAAGCTACCTTGGGTCTCTGCTACTCCATCTCCATGTCCATTCTTCTGCCAGTTCTAAGGTAGGTAGATTGTATCTTCCTCTTATGCACAGAAAAACTTTGATTTCTGCTGAAAAACCATGCTATTCTTTCACAACACTGTACAGGAAGTGCTGGCACAGGTAAAGTCAGCAAGAGTCTCACCCAGTGCATGAAGGGCCAGAGTTCACTCTAAACAGATGTGCTCCAAGGAAAAACAGAACAATTCTTTTTGTTTGGAGAAATCCATCTGGTACTGCTGACTGGCAGTCCACTGGACATAACCAGCCACATTTATGACACTGCCTCCACTTAATATCTACAAGCATGTATCTCATTATTTAGAGATATCTAATAATTTAACCATAGAACACCTGTCTAGGAATCCAGTGCTGCTAATGCTAATTACTACATCCTATCTATACATAATTTTTACATAGCAATGCACTGATCAACGTTAATTCCAGCAGCAGGTACTACTAATTAAAGATATTTAAGAATGTTTATGTGTTTCACACGGGAATGTGCCAAATCACCTCTCTGAACTCTTATTGGTGTTTCAGATTTGACAAACATAAGCCTGAGACACCTTTGTATTGTAACAGACACTTCAATAACACTCCAGATATATTCAATAACACAGCAGCTTTTTTCAAAATCAATTGTGACATCTACTAATGTTCCATAAATTCTGGGATCAGATTAAAGTCTTGCCAAAATTCATTACAAAGTATTAAACCTGTCTAGTCTTTTATCACTACTACTAACACAATAAAAAGAATGAAAATGTCAGGAAGTATTCAAAGTTATGAGAATTTTCTTCAGGAGCATTGTAGAACATAGTCTGAATCAGGGGATGTATTGTCATGCCTTTGTGAGGCTTTTAAATCAGAGCCTTTTAAATCAGAATATATCTTTCAACTTTTCACTTCAACTTTGTCTGCCACTCCTCTTTCATAGTTTCTGAAGTTCATTCTAACTTCATATCGCCCATGTGAGCATTAAAATAAGGATTTAATAGTAGAAAGATATTAAGCATTGCCATCAGCTGTCTAATGGTTAATATTGCAGTAGGGCTAATAATCACAATTAAGGATACAAGTAAACTTTTTGTTTGGAAAAATACCACAATTTCCAGATTTCCAAAAGCTTACGAAATTTTTTAAAACTGCCATTTCACTTTAGATGCCGACACAGAAGATGAGTTTTTGAGAGTCTCTCCCTGAGTACTTTTCCACAGTTTTAAAAAGAAGCCATTCCACCCTCACTCATTTAGTCCTACTGCCATCTGCTGTCACAAACACACAGTGCCACAGTGTCTGCACAGCGTTTTTCCTTTCTAATTCTGTTGTTATAGTGTAAAAGAATGTGTTCTAACATTCAACATCTAAAAATAATCACAAACTAATTTGTTCAGAGGAGTGTAATGGTAAATCGAGGCACTGCCACCTTCACTGCCAGAGCACCAACCCTGCAGATCCATGCATGGTTTCATACACAGCTGTTGCTCAGCCATACACCCTTTTTGGCAAAGCATAATATAGAATAAGCTGAAAAGAAGTATCACAGCACCTCTTATAAGGATTTTAGAACCAATGCAAAGTGGAATTTAATGGTGGAAAACTGAACGAGATGTTGAAATTCTGGATTCTTGCTGCTCCTGTGGAAAACGATGTTGGTCTCCAAACACAACTCCAGTCAGATGTAACAAAGGCAAAGGCTTAACCAAGTTGCACTCAGACAGCAGAGGTTAAAATGCAGTACCTGGATTTTTGTTCCAGTGATTTCTTTACATGAAACCAACTGTTAACATGAAGCCTTTTTAAAGCTTCTGGGGTTTTTCTTCAATAAGCACATTACTTATTGCTCAGCACAAGCCCAATTCAATTTGATTACTAACACAATATCCCTCTAATGTCAAACTGAAAGGCTGTTTCATATATCACACCTCTTCTTTGAAGAAAAAAAGAAAGGTCATTCTCACCCTCACACACGAAAAAAAGGCAGGCAATCTGTAGGCTGCATACTGCTAAACTCATGTTATCAAGAGCAATAATAAGTAAAACATTACCTTACAATACTGGCCAGGCAAAGACAGGTGAATCTTACTCACCTCTTTCTAAACACTGCCCCACCCAAATATAACAGGACTATAAAATGCATATTTTACACTATTTGTTTTAATGCAGATGGACAGTTGACAATATATTCAAACCAGGTACAGTTTCAATAACTGTGATAACTGAACGAGATGTTATCCATATGTGCCAACCTGACAGTGGATTAAAAAGTAAATAACTTGTCTGCTATATTTTCGTTTTGGGTTTTTTTCCTGCTATATCACCCATTTAATTACCTGAAGACTCAACTCTTTCTAGACAATGGCTTAAGAGCATAAGAGAAACTGCAACAGGCAAAGATGACACCCTTTCACCCTTTTTTACCGTTTTAATAGAACTTCTTGATTTTTCTTCCCAAACATTACTGCTCAGCTCCATTGTGCAATGAACATTGGTTTCTCTTTCATAGGATCCAAACATCAGTAACCTGAAAGAGAAAAGCTCATGGTAAGAATTGTAATACCATTACATATATCCCAGATATCACAACTCCCCGTTCTTCATTTATACACTATTATTATCAAGAAGTCCAGACAGAACAGATTCCAAATGCACAGCCTTACACCAAAGGAAAGACACTGCCACCCTCTAGTGGAAGAACTCCAAAAATATAAAATATAACAATTTTTAGCTAAGGGGTTTTTTTAATTTGAGTTGATTTTTTTCCTACTGTGTTTCCATTTTTCTCTCTTTTTTTTTAATAAAGCGTTCAATTGGCAGACTAGCATTTTTTCCATAAAGGACTATTTTTTTTATTTTAAGAAAAGCAACAAGAGTCTTCCACTTTAGTCCTAAACTTGACATTGTGAAACTCTTCTTGGTTTAACAGAGTGCTACTGAAAATTAAAGTCAGTTTATTACTGCTTATATTTATATTTCGCTAAACTGGGATTATCTATGATTTTTTGTAACATTTGTAACAAATGAAAGAATGGTTCTCCAGGCATGACACCCTATTTCAGAAGGCTACAAAGCTTTTCAGCCAGGTACCAGTACTAGAAAAGAAAAACAACTATAAACTTTAAGCCTATAGAACAGCAATCAGGTTGTTCACAGCCTATCTGACAGTAGCTGGAAGCAGATAAATATTTTGGAATAAAAATTTCAAACAAACCTTAGTCATTCAAAAGAGCTGCTAGATTTTAATTCCCCCGTGAACTTTCTATATACATTTGACAAGAACAGTTTCTAAGCTTTCATCCAAAGTATCTTATTTGTGATTGTGATGTGTTACACCACTCTTTAGAAGATATAGACAAAAGCTGTCAGAAAAACATGTCAATTTTCTCTGTTTATCTTGACATTGTTGAATGTTTCTAGGTTAAATATTTACAATCAAAAAGTGCCTTATCTTTCAGATGTGGAGATTTGTAGTAAACACACTTTGAAAATTAAGTAAAGCTATTGGACAACTTTCACCAACAATTATAATCGGTAAAATTAAGCCAACCCAAGGGAAGACACCTCTCTGACTATGACAGCTCTCAAGCTTGCTTCTAGTCACTTAGACACATTCTTCAGGGATTCTCCAGGGGTACTTATGGTCCCTCTAAAATATCTGCACAGGAGCTATTTAGTTGTCTTCTACCGGACAGAAAAACAAGGACATGAGGTAGTTCAAAACAGGAATAGAACGATTTTCAGCCAGAACTGTAACATAACAAGTCACAAGGAAAGCGATGAGCCATACTGAGATGTCACCTTACAGCAGGTTAACAGCACCTGTTAACCTGGTGTAAGGTGAAGAAATGCATCACAGGACAGCCAAACTACACATTTAAATTTTAATAAGCTCTTCATGCTGGAGTTTGGAGCTCAATTTCCAATTTCAGAAAGACAAAGGGGAAATTTTAACTCCTGCTACACTAAAAGAAATTTTGTTTGAACAATATTTCCATTATCATGCAAACAAAGGTGCTGTACCCTGCAAGACAGCTGCAGAGAAAGACCGACATTAAGCTTGTGTCACAACACACCAAAACCAACTACATATTAAAGAGATACGTATATCCTACAGATTCAAAATTGCCCAATTTATGGCACAGTTTTGGAAGTGTATTCTTGCCTAATATAATCAGAGTTTATAGGCTTTGAGACCTTCTCCACAGTGTCTCTTTAAAAAAAATACAACAAAATTTAACAGTGTTGCTTTGTTCTCCCCTTTCCCTTAAATTTTTTAAGATAATGACAGATAAGAGCATTTTTGCAACAATTAAGTTCTGTAAGGGCACTGCAGTTGTTGAGAACGAAAATTTTTTGTACAGGTCAGATAAAAATTAGCAAAACATATTCCTTATTATTTACAGCAAAGTTCCTATCCTTTCATTAACTTAAAAGATGTGCAAAATTACATTTTTTTTTTAACAGCTTGAGAGCAGAAAATTACTATGGTCAAGCCTGCAATTAGAAAAGAAACAAATACAAAACATGCAAGTATTTGGTCATGTGAAGAATATAAGATAATTAAACAAGATATTTATAATGTAGAAAAAGTTTGCTAATTGTTTTATCATTATAGTTTCACCACTGATGTCCAGACTTAAGGAGGAGAAGCAGCAGAACTCTATTACCTGACTAGATGGAAGAATTCTACTCCAAATTCTGTACAGAAGTCAAAGACCAGCTACTGTTCTGAGAAAACATAAAACCTTCTGGGGCACTGAGCAAAACTGAAAACGACACAAATTAAAGTGATCTTTCGTTCTGGAACGAGAATGAAAGAATGAAAAATGTTCAGGTTCCTATGGCAGATCTAAGTGCAAAAGCCTTGAGTGTCAGCACACAGTGCTGCACTGAGCATTGGCCCAGCCACCCTTCTCACCACCTCAGAGTGCTGATAGAACAGGCAAATTTGATCGTTGTTACTTTCATACATATATGTTTCTTCTTTTACTACCAAAATCCTCTATTTCTCTTTCTACCTCATCAGTATCATCAATATCAAAGTAACCAAAATATTTACTCACTGAGGGACTCTATGGACAGCAGTTGTAGCTGTTTTGCTCAAAAAAAAGAATGGGTAAACTGGAAGATCTGAGGAATTACTAAGGGTCCAACAGTCAGATGTGTAAGCTGAGAAGTGTCTGCTGAGACAATTTTCAAGTGTGTGTTGAGAACTTCCAAGCTGCATAAAACGCTTGGATTAAGTCAGACCTGACAGATCAGCAACTGCATCCTCTGCCAGCCATCTGATAAGCATGTGTGACAGCTGAAAATACTGAGAGCTCAGATGATGATGTCAAACTGAGCAATCTGGCTTCTCCATGCAAAGAAACACAATAGTTGATGTTGCCTAGTGTTTCAGATTCAGGAAAGACACAACTTTTAAAAGGTTACTTTCCAAACCAAGAACAACTGCACACAATCTAAGATGGTCATTTTGGCCCTCTTATGACAAAATCAAATGCACCACTGGGCTGAAATTGGAGAATTCCTTTGAAAGGGATCAGAGTTCCCTTGCTCAGTACAGGCAAAGGGGAAATGCTCCTGGCAGCCAAGGAATGCAGTCATTTAGTATTCTTGGATCATCCACAGAAAACATCACAAAGCTAGGGAGACAGGTAAGCAGGAATTTCATCACAAAAACATAATCACTGCTGTCACCACACAACCCTTAGAAGCACAAGAATCTCTTCTGGAAATCCACAGCAATGATAATCACATCAGTACAGCAAATACAGCTCAAGTGGTTGTACAATGCTAAGAAAAAGGTGCAAAGAGAAGCTGATACGGGAATATAAGTCATAAAAAGAACAAGTTAAAAACAAAGGCTTACTGCAAAGCAGTTTAGTTCATAAGAGTAGAACTGCACATGACCAGATCAAAGCCTAAGCACTACTTGGATAAGATCTAACATAAACCAAGAGGCCTGACAGAAACCCCCAAACAAACCAAGAGCCCCCACACCTTTTCTCCAGCTTTGAAGAGAGTAATTTTCTCTTCAGTGAATGAAGGAAACGGATTTTGTTCCTTTCCATTATTTTGTTCAAGGCAAAGACAATAAATAATGCCTTATAAAAGTGATTTGGATTTATCTAAGTAAGACTGAGTGAAACAATTACTTCCCTTTGCTTACATAATACAGTAATATAATTACAGCATTTATACTGTCCTGGAAAGAGACTCATAATTTGGTGTGCCAGAAAAGTAAACGAAGCAAAAAAGAGGAGGCATGGATTAGCTTCTAACCAGGCAAAATTCAGAAAGGCAAAGGCTTGCACCCACACAAAACAGAAGTGCCTCAGAAAGTAACTACAACTTTCATTTGTTCATTTTTAATTTTAAAAAAATACATTTCTTGATTAGAGTGCAATCACAACACCAAAGCTGCCACTTTGGGAATCAAAACAAGGCTATATAATTACTACAAACTGAGGAAACATGGGACCTTGTTTAGTCGAGAACAAGCAAAAGTGCACAAAAATATACCTTGTACATTCAATTAATGTGACTTTTAGTCGACCTTCTGTCAATAGAAAATCCTGTATACAGAGGTCTCGATCTTCATAGTCGTCAGGTGGCAATACTTGAAATGGAAAAAATGGCTTGAACCTGAAAAATACAGAAGAAACTTCTCTTAATTCGAATTGCATAAATAACACACAAAAATATAAAAAAGGTAACAAGGACTACAATGAATCTTTAACACTCTTTAAGAGAAATACTACCATTCCTACATACTCATTGGTCAAAAGGAACAAGTAGGAGCTACTACAGTTTTTGGAATGCAGCAGACTGGACAACATAAACAAAGGTTGCTTCACAGGAATAGATTGAGTTATATTTATTAGTGTAGGTAATTTTGAGAAAGTGGGAAGCTGCTAAAAATCACACAGTACATTTATGATTGCAAACGTGATTTCACGCAAGAGTCCTACTGCAGTAAATATCTTACCAGGTCTTTAAGTTTTATCTGCATAAACATCACAGCATAGAAAGATGAAAATATACTATGACCCTAAAGCTTAAACTTTTTATGACGGTGCTGTACTTAGAGGACTGGTGCACCCTAATGAATGGTTCACTTTAGTTACACAGATTGATTCTTCTCTCACTTCGTAAAAAACTTTCAGTTGTTCTTCTTAGCCAGCCTTCTTGAATTAAAGATACAGGTATTCTAAATATTTACCCTTGAGCTTTATTTCCCTCATTGCAGCATGTGATTCACAGGAAAAGCAGTTCATGTTCAAGATAACGTGTGTAAAACAGTGACTATCTCACCACATAGTTCTCTCTTTGATTAGAAAATGCTGAGTTATAAATACCAACTTCATTTTTAAGTGATAGTGCTCTGGTGTCGGACACAGCCACGATCTGAGGGAGGGAGGGAGGGAAGGAGGGGGAGAGGCTGCACAGCTGCAGCCCCATCCCATGGCTGACACACACATGCAAACCCACCAGCAAGGGCCACAACCCTGCACAAAGAAAGCTATCACAAGATCTGTACTCAAGTTTTGGAAAAAACTCTCGCAGGGTGTCCCCTTCTTTCTGCCTTTATTTATTGCTCTCATTTCCTAGCCCTGCCTTGTGCCTTGGTTTCCATCCTCTGCCACTGACAGCCTCCCAGTGCTTACTTGTGCGAAGACTTACAAAGAGCAGGACTGGAGCAGCACAGCCTGCATGATGTATCTGCCATTTCATGAGAAAGGACTCTTTCATAAGCACTGTTTGCTCAACCAGCAGAGGCATCTGCTCGTCACATTCGGCGATCACAATATGTTCAGGAAACGGTCACATGGATCTTGAGAGTTTCAGAAACTCAAATAAATAATTAAGCATCCTTTAACTGTCAGCACGCACTTTGGGAGGGAGCTCCACGCTCTGATTCAAGACACTTCGTTTCTGTACAAGCAACAGCCTCATACGGAGACATGAGAAAGACATTTCTTTTGTTCTCTTTGTGAATAAACACAACTCAACACTCCAGCTATTTTCCTGAAATCCAATTCAACTTCTAACTTTAATTTGGTTCCAAGTTTCTCCCTCATTAACTCCTTCATGAAGAAAACCATTTTGAAATATGTCACATAAAAACATTCAGTTTTAAACACTTTTTTCTTTTAAAGTCTTGTGCATGAAAAATATGAGGCTATTAAACCACTGTGGCCATGGTTTAGGTTTATGAGTATACCACAAACAACCAACTCAAAATATGCCTTGTGCCTGTACTGACTGGTCTGATATTTTACTTGTAATCTTCCTTTATAGTTCTTGAATTACTAAAAGAATAGGAAGCATCACAAGGGTAGGGAAAAAACCACCACGATGACCCCACTATTTTGACTCTACAAAACTTAGTACCACTTCGGGGCCTGGCCACCTCCCCACTCAGACCCACCTCATGTTTCTCACTTTAACCACAAACAAGGGTACCCTGTTCTCGTCAGGAATGATTTTACCCCCTCAAAATACAGACTTAGCTCTGATTTCGTTAGGCAGGAAGAGTTAGGCAAGCACACTGGAAAATAATGCCAAGTTTTGAATGAATAGATACTTGTAAGTTTGAGGATTTTTAAGCACAAATAAACCACTTCTCAATTAGTACCAGCAACTGCCAATATATCTTCTCCCAAAATCTACTGGAAAGACAGTTATCCATGGGAACTTCAAATTAACAACCACCATTCCAAACCTCAGTGACCTACAGATACAAAAGATTTCTGGCAGGGAAAACCAACAAAGGAAGAGGATCTAGTAGGTTACCATCAGCTCTCCAAATTTCTGCAAAAGCCATGCTTAAAAGTGTTGGTATTTATAAGATCTTTTGCTTATGTACACACACCATACAACATCCTGCAGGCTATTTAAAAGGAACACAAACGTGGCCAAATCTCTTTTAAATACTAAAACCAAGAACAAAACAGAAAAGCAAAATAAGAGACTGAAACATTCCAGTAAGGATGCAGACATATCCACCTACACATTCAAACCAAAAACATCATCCTCAAGTAACTTCAGAACAAAATATTAGTACAGCACACACTGCAAGCCTTTGCTGCAGCACAGAATAGTGAAATAACGCTCAGAACAAGCCATTTTCCTTGCTAGATTAAGACATAATGTTTACTATAATTTTGGTTTCTATTTTCAAACTACTTTTTTTATATTTATAAAACAATGAATTAAAGAGGAATTAATTCTAAAATACCAATGCAGTTATATACAATAATATACAAAACCCTTAGCAGTGTATGTGGGACTTTGTGCAGCACTAGTTAGATTTTCTACAAATATGGGATTAAAAAGCTGTCTCAACATCAAGTTTAATTTACAACAAGCACTTACGCTCACATTCTTATCACCGCAACTAATTTGCAAAATCCTTAGCAAAAAACCTGAACACGTCACCTATTTCCATTGGCAACGTACAAAGAGCTAAATATCCCACATTAAATGCATTTTTAACGTTTGAGTGCTGCTCTGAAGCCTTCCAAATTTATATCATAGCACTTATCTATTTAATTTACAGAGAGTTTGTACATTTCCAGAATTAAACATTGGACAAATTACTATTTCCTGTAGATTTCAATTACATATTAGGGAACTGAACTTGTCAGAATATTTTAGTACAACACAACACTATTTATTTGGAATGACTTTCCCACTGGGAATTGGTGAACTAACACAGACCCAGATGATGACTGTTGGTAATTCAGGAAACCATTCCCTTGTGTTGTAACACCACACACAGGTAATCCATGCTCCTAACAGGATCAGGCATCACAGGTTCTCCCACCTTTTCCCCCATGGCTGAAACATGGGAACAACAAAACACAATTTTAACACAAAAGCAAAGCTGTATCAAAGTACCGATGCAGCTACACCAGACCCCTTTCCAGTGGGGTCTAATGCTGCCATCCCTCAGGCAGCAAGGTCAAAAGGCAAAATTCATGTTCATGTCACAAATCCTACAAAGCAGGATTACACCAACTCAATCCAGGTATCCAAAAGCTTCCTTTTCAATTCCAAACCTGTGAAATGGAACTACATTACTACCAGAAGTAAGTAGATTTTGTAGGGGAGAGATTTTACTGTCTTTATACCTTATTTGTTAAGCCTTTGTAAACTTATCTTTTCCAAAGGAACAAAATAGGCACAACACAGCTATATGAGAAAGCAGACACTTTACACTCAAAATCCTGCTTGGATACAGCATGCTATTAAAAAAAAAAAGTCTTTAAAAGAGCCTTACATTAGATGCTTATAGTGTCCTTTCAACTTGTTTTTAAATTACCAGAGTCCTTCCACAAACTCATCTTATTTGTCTAGAAGTCTGAAATTCAGACAGCATACTATTAAGAAAATGCTAGTTAAAATCTAGTATTTTAACGTAATATGAAGAGAAATATTCAAACTTCATACGAAATTTTAGCAAGTGAAAAAAACCCCACGAAAATGCTATTTAAAAGGAGGTGTAGGGTAGCAAGTATTTCTCAACAAAAATCACAAGATACAAACAGAAGAAAAAGTCACTTCACGTGAGGAATCAGACAATTACACTGAAAGATAATTAAGATAAAGTTACTCAATTAATATATAGGATTAAAGGTATACACTAAAATAGCACAATATTAAGCTCTTCCACATACAAAGCACAGCAAAAATGCTACCAGCCACTGTAGGCAGTCTCCTTCATGTGAAGGAATTCTGCACTTCATTCATGCCATACTTCAGTGGCTCATTTACTCTTCAGTGACTCCTTCACTCTCATCACCACTTCACTCAAAGTCTAGATCAAAAGTGTCTCCAGAAAAACCCCAAGCAAATCAAGCTTATTCCCTTCATGTTGAGTGCTTTCAGCTCCTGAATAGGGGGAATTCTTCCCTCCAGTTGCCAGTTCTGGGGGGGAAGAATTCACCTACTTGGAACAAGTCTGTAATTTGGTGATTTAAAGATGTCTGACCTATATGCCCTTTAATTTGTATTCACTCTTTTGTGATGGCACTTTTGCGGTCCTCTAGCCAAATTTTAACAGAAAAGAGGACAGAAGTCTTTT
Organism: Ptilonorhynchus violaceus; assembly: GCA_013397565.1. Lineage (NCBI taxonomy): Eukaryota > Metazoa > Chordata > Aves > Passeriformes > Ptilonorhynchidae > Ptilonorhynchus > Ptilonorhynchus violaceus. The sequence goes on along the minus strand of VZRJ01012357.1, from coordinate 1,941,669 downwards.
ATACATCAGTTTAATTAACCTATTACCTCAATTAACTGCTCCCATCAGTACCTACTAACAATATTTTTAGTTGCATCAGGAAATCTATTGAGAACTGAGAAAAAACCATCAATTTATCTGGTATGATAACCATATACTTCTGTTTCTGCTCATTGCATTAGTTAAGAACATCCAGAATCACAGCAAAAAAAACAACAATAAATTAAGAGTTAAACAGACATAGGAACAAAATTCAAAAGCTCTCAGCTCCTACTTGGAGAACTAGAAAGTCTTACAGTTTCATTTGTAAGTGCAGGAGGAAGTGGGATTTTGTAGAGCTTTTGCTAAGAAGTGAGAATATTTTTCTAGAATAAGTTCTGGGAAAAGTTTTAAATTATTCTCTGGTTTTATAAAGGAAGTTTGATAAATAAAACAGTGTTTTAAAAATACTGAACATCTGTTTAAGAGCACATTAAACACTTGTATGGTATGAATCACGGTATTACTGACACAAAGATTAAAATGTTTTCAGGTTTACGAATTTGTTTAACTGAATATTTGAATTTTAATAAAAAGCAAAAAGATTTTTAATCTCAGAAGAACCCATCAACTAAAAAGGCAAGTATCTTCAGCATAAGGCTACTTTGAATGCACTGCAAGTCTTACTTTTTACTTAGAATTCTAGTAGAGCGTCAATTCACTTTTGTAAGTGCTACTGTATATGAAGATTCTAGTATCTAAAATCCTGTGGAAAGAATAAGTGCTAAATTTATTTTCAGTGTAGGGAGTAATCAAAAGGTTCAACTGACTACACGACAGAATTAAGTCATTTTTAGACTGCCTTTTTCACTTGAGTCACAGAAACACAGTCAGGCACTTGTAAAGTGTGTAAATTTCAAAGAGTGATTGACATCAGATATTTTAAGATACAAAGAAGTCCTCTATTCTTACACTGTGCGTAATTTAAGATAAAGTTTAGTTTTACAAAAATACTAAAATATTACAATCCACTCCTAAAAAGACATGATCACCTTAATAAAATTTTAAAAGTACTTATCAGCTGAGATTTACACTTGTCAGGTATTAAAATGTTAACAGCTTATATCATTCTTCACACTAAAGATATAAAAATGGAACTCATCCCTATTTTAAACAAACAAAAAAAAGCAGTACTATTTTTTAACGGATTTGCAAAAGCAATTCTCCAGTTTCCACTAATTTCACAAGGAATGATGCTGCCGAACTGTGTCAGTATTCATAGTCAGGGGACTTTAACAATTCAAATTATAGTAGGTTTCTATAATGAATAAAACTAATTTCAGCTTTACTCACACCCATGAAAATCTGGCTTACAAGCAGCCTGAAAAAACATTGCAATAAGACAGCGTTTATTTTCTAGGAAGTTTTATGGTAAACTGCAAATCAGACCTAGTAATCCACCCACTGCCTTACAGGATATTCTGCCACAGACATGTAGGAGGCTCAGACACACAAGTTCTCAATATCTGAGCAGTCACTTTTTTTTTTTAAACCAAGACCTCAAAAGAAAAAGACAAGGATCTTATTTCCTTTTTTTTTTCAAAGAAGTTTCACACATTTCCAGATTCTTAAACTACAGCCTTCTTTCTTCTCAGTAACTCTCTTGACTCACTCAAGACAGACACTTTTAAAACTTCAATTTGTTCTTGACTTCTGCGAGAACAAATAAAATAAATGTAAACACTGCAGCAGCCCCTTCCAAAAAAAAGGGTTTTTTTCCTGCTTGGAAATGCAAGCAGGAAATATGCAAGCATGGAAATATGACAGAAGTCATTGCAAATACAACAAGGAGAGTCTTAACGATATGGTTTTACCACCTGTATTGAAATAGCCACAGGTGAAAAATAAATCTTGAATCAGCCTTACCAAAATTACTTTCTTATCAGCACAAACAAGATCAATTTGACCATGTGCATACTTTTTTGCATTTCAAGAACATTAGCTTCCCAAATTCCAAAAATACTGCAACAGCTTTGTTAACTCAATGCAGTCAATGCCTGTTTGATCTGAGTTTTCAGGTCCTCTTGAATCAAATTAAGAGAAAGAGACGAGAATCCTGCTGTATTTCAGACAGGATGAAGACACAATTTTCCTGGCTAACCAAAAAGCCTGAATTGTTGTGGCTTTGCTCCAAATGGGACAGAAAATACAGAATGTGCTTACATTCACATAGAGCTCAAAGAGAAGTAGGTGTGGTTTAGCAACCAGCTTTTAGGCATTCAAGGAAAACGGCAGTGGGGAAAAAAACAAACAACAGGAAAAGAGCAAATAAACCCAAGGCACCCCAACACTCTACCTTTAGCCAGCTGGATTAGAGATTGGGCCCAGAGACTGAGACTAGGCAAACATCAGCTTTTGCTCACTTCAGCACTATGTTCTCCCAGAAGGAGGTCTCAAATCTCTACAAACATCACCTGCTGCAATCCCGGTTCAAGGAAAACGATGATGATGTTCTATGAACAGTCCAAGCTCTGAACACGACTCATTCACTGAGCTGAAGTTTTAATCCTCTGCTCTAAACCCCAGCCCAGGTCCATATGACAAAAAGTGACATCTCTTAGACTGCTCAAACAAAGCGACTGTCTCACTGCTGAATGCAGTCTCTGACAGCTGTAAACCAAAATGAAAAAATATTTGTATCTGTTGTGAATTCTACACAAGGTAGCTTTCCAAGGTTTATCCTCACTCCCCACTTAGTTTTAAAAATGCTCAACCTGCAGAAGTTTGTCCTCAATCTATATTTATCCAGTCACTTCTGACAAGACTGAAGATGCTCAAATTCACATCCTGGGAGCTCAGGCTTAGTAGCAGCATTTTCAAAGCTGTGAGACTGACAGCTCACCTTGAAGCTGAGGCAGCACTCATTAAGGACCTGGTTTTCAGAGAGCTCAGGGACTGCAGTGGTGGGGAGAGCACAGATGGGGACCTGGGGACACACCCCGGCCAGGTCCTTGCCAACTGTCCCCGAGCAAAGATGACACCAATGGCAAGTCACAGCATTTCATTAATAGACCTGTACTGTAAACAGGATCAGATAACACAGAAGCTCAGTCTGGACATGACCTGTGGCACCACTCTTGACAACCAAACACAGGAAGGGCTTGTGAAATTATTTAACAGAAAGGATTCCTGCACTTTCCAAATCTGCATCACCGATGGCAAGTTACAGTCAGGACCTGTAGATTACACTTGAAAGAAGCAGCTGCTCAAATTAGTATAATCTTTTCCTCCCAACCCCATCAGGATTTTGGATACTTTCTCTAATTTGTCCTTCTTTCAGAGGAACAGAGTAAAAAAAAAAAAAAAATATCTGAGTTTTTGTAGTATTGTTTTAAAACAATACCAGTGACTAACACTGCTGTTCCCACCCCACGTCCCTCTCTAATTCACTGGGCTCTTTGCTTGGAAACATCAGAATCTGTTTTCTTTCTTCTAAGATATTGCATCAAGTTTTGTTACCAAATATGCAGTTATTCTTAAAAAAAACCCCAAACCAACAAAAAAACCACATAACTGTTGACGTTTTCAGAGTCATATCCCTTGTTTAATTACTTAGGAGCTGTTCACCAAACTGGATCATTCAGAGGTAATTCAAACACCACCAGGAAGCTTTTTGCCATGTCACTGCAAGACTGAGATCTTCCATTTCTACTCTTCCTATTTCAGCTTAGGCAAACAGGAATAATGGTTTAATAATGGTTTAAGCCATTTACTACACAAGTGACATCCATGAAAAAGTCCATTTTAATTCCTACTACACAATGGCTTTCCTTTAAGATACTAGATATAAAATATTTTTCACAGGATATTTTTCACGGGTTTAAGCATAATTTAATGCATTTAACATATGTGATAGTAATTATTACCAGTACTAATATCTTCATTTCAGTCACACTGGCAAACAATGCATAATCTTGTACTTAATGCCATTACAAAAGTAGATTGTAATATTTGTACAGGTTTCCCTCTGAGTCAGCATTTTTCAGAACAAAGTTGCCAATAAAACAGATGCAGGAAAAAATCCTGAAGCTCAGCATCAAATCTTAGTTAAGAAAGTCAGGAACAAAGTATGTGAATGTTCTGATTTCCATTAGATAACCACAAATAATTTTAAAATATTGAACAGAAAGTAAGAAATAATGTTTTACATTTACATCTCCAATTGTCTCTGTTTTTCAGTTAAAGCAACAAAAAGTTGCTAAAAAATTAATTCCCAAATGATTATCCTAACTTAATTTTATGCTAGTCATATCTGGCAATTAATTACTTTCTTTGAGTATGTGTAACAGTCTGGTTAACTGTCATCACCTGATCTCAGTAATACACTCTCTCTTGCAGACAGAGCTTCATGACACCTTGTAAACCCTCAAAAATGTGTCAACTGTACAGCTGTAGTAGAATTCCTGTATTTTTCATTACATGAAACAGTTTTAATAGAGAGGACTGCCTTTCTCTTACCTCACAAGAATTAAGGTTTTCCCTTTCTTTCTTTTCTTCTCTGCTATGCCCAAGATCTCCTGGCAGTTTGCATAGCTGCATCTGGCCACAGACAGGTCTCAAATGCTGCCAGGCTTCAGCTGGGTCCTGCACTAAACAGAGGTGCACTCCCAAGTCCTGAGAGGATTTATTAACTCACCCAGGGCTCCACAGGAGCAAGAGTCCTTCCAGAAGGAAGGCTGCTTAGGGATGCAGATGCACCCAAATGGCTTTGGGTAGGCGTGATGTAGGAGTCTGCATCACCATCTTGGATTGTTGCTTTCTTCTGGATGAAAACATGGTTTGAGAGCATCATGCAAAGGTTTTTGTAGCTCCACAGTTCAGGGATTTTAGCAGACTGGGGTGGCACAAATTATCTATTAACGTAACTTACCTATGTGGGTTGCTAATTTCTCTGCATACTCATTTTAGAAAATAAAGCTTATTAATCCTAGAAGAAGTTTTGAATCTAAAGTCTTTTGCTATACTCTTAAGAAGAATAGTATCAAGAATATCCAAATGTTGCAACAGTTTTAAACCAAACAAGTGTGAACACGAGCTGTAAACACAGGAGTGTATCGGGTGACTTTAGGCAACCTCTGCAGGAATGCAGAACAAGCAGTTTCCCACAGAAACCCAGGAACATGAAAGGACTAGCTCCACTAGTGAATCCAGCATTCTGGGAATGAGCTTCACCAGCACTGGAGTGCTGTTCCACCACACTGGAACCTGCTGTCCTTAACCAGGCTCCTTTTAGGAGCTTTCCTATCAAGTGCCACTTGCCAATAAAAGATTAACTATTTCACACATTTAATATATAAATTGGTTGTACAAAAAAGATTCACACATTTTCACATCAAATGAGCTACTGAGAGCTGTGGGGAATATTAGTCATAGCATCTATCCACAGAGTCTAAAAATCATAATACAGCCTGTAGGAGGTGATTCAGAACAGCCCAGCTCTACCGCCTGAACACCCCTACCTGCTCCAGCACACAGGCTCAGAACCAAACTCAGACATTTCTCAAATGCCTACAGTTCAGTAAAGTGATTAACTCCTCTGTGACCTGTATTTACTTTGAAATAAATTACCTTTCAAAAAATAAAAAGTACTACTGCTTATTTCATATTTTATTTAAAAGAACTTAAAGCAAGACACACATTTGGACAACTGAAAAAAAAGAAACATATTTGTTTTCACTGAGTAGCATGATCATTTCAAGATCAGAGTCCAGATGAACAGAAATGTGGTCTCAATGCTGGTGCATGCAAAACACCATTAAGTACCAAATAAATCTTAGCAGATTTTTCAGAGCCTTTATTCACTATCCACATGAAAGAAGTTCACTGCGGGACTAAAATCACGTAATTTTTAAATACAAACCAGCAAAAGATTAAATGAGGGAATTTTCTTTTCATTATTATTGTACAGAGTCTTTTATATACTGTTTCAAGGAAGAGAAGTTGAAGGAGGTCCCATTTTCGTGTCAGACCAATTATGCTTATTGGATTTCTATCTGCAGCAAAGGCAGACACTAATCACAAAAATCTATTCTTTTATGTCTTCATCCATCTCTTCCTCCAACTGAGAATTTTTCTTTGTCCCTGACTATGCCTCTGGTCTCCCAATTTTTTCACTAATCCATCTTAAGTCAGTGATGTATTTGTTCCTCACCTTTGCAGGTAAGAATAGAAAATGTAAGATTTGTTGACTAATCACAGAAAAAGGATTACTCTTAACCTGAAAAGAATGCCAGCTGTATACTGGGAAATGTCTGGTATGTAGCTGGTCACTCATTAAATCTAACTTTACAATGAACAAGTTTCAAACTGGCATTTTTTCAGAATTAAGTCTTTCCAGTGTGAAAACTCTGAAGTGCTGGAGCTGGAGAAGATGATTAAAAATGTTTCAAACCCCTTAGAACCAATGGTTTTGAACCTGACAGCTACAGGAGATTTACACACATATATTGTACCATATAATTTCATGTAATCTGAAGAAACTTGTATTTAGTGACCCTCCAGGAATTATGTATGCCTGAGATGGAGCACTCCCAAACTAAAACCAGAAAAAGATCCGCACTACAAAAAGCTTCCTTCTACACATGCAGCACCCTTGAAAAAGTGAAAATATTTGATGTTCTGAGGTTTAGTTTTGTTTACTGTGAGTCAGGTTGCCTACAGATCCATTTATCCAACTCCTGCATGACTAATAAAAACCACTTGTCCATGCACTACTAAGATAATCTTCCAAGCATGAAACTGCTGTCTACAGACAGATCTACTGACTCAAATTATCACCACTTTGCCATTAGCAGAAAAGTCTGTGCTGGCATCATTCAGGGCAGTACCTCTGGGACAGTCTGAAAATCACAGTGCTGCTTTACCATCAATTTTTGCAGAGCAGAAAAAGGACTCAGGTCATGGTGGCTTTTTTAATGCTTTTGTACACCAGAAGATTTTTGTATCTAGAATAAGCATGGTGTTAAAACAAGCAATAAAAAAAAAAAGGCCTCTTCTTTCCTGCCAACAGCAGTAGGAAAGAGAATCTCAAAGAGGAGTGCCTTACAGATTTAACTAGTAAGAGAGACTCATATCAACCACAGGAGAAACCCACTCAAACAGAAAAACTCTCCCTTTGCAGCAGCTACAGAGAAAGATCTCCCTACTTGCTGATGATTTCTGAAGTAAAGACATGCTCACAGTCCCAAGCTCTGATTATATGGTACTTCTGCATATAACCTCATCATGTTATACAATAATACATACTTTTTAAAATTTTATACTTTTTTCAATACCTCCATTTCCACATTATGAAGTAATTTCTATTATAAAACACACTTCAAATCAATAGCTATTTACATTATTTCTAGGCTTAAGTTTTGCCAAAAATAAGAAGCTGCTATGTAACTCTCAAATTGCATTCTATAATGGCAAATTAAAATAGGCTTGTCTAATTGTTCTTCCCAGTGAAATTCAATAAAGCCCCAGCTTCCACACAAAGCATAAAAGTATTTAACATTACTAACTGTATTGCAAATGATCCGTTTTAATGTGCCAAACTAAGAAACAAAGTGTTCCTAAAATATACGGAACTGACCCACTGCTTAGGCAATACCTGCTTAGAATCTAAATGGATGAACTTGCAAGATGTTAAATTTAGGAAAAAAAAGGCAGCTGTCAGGTTTTTTTACATCATTGCTTAAGAAATACCAGGAAGTTAAATTCTGGTGGAAGAAGTACTTCTTCCTCATCCTTCACATACTCATAACAGGCTCAGTATCTTCATTACGACAAAGTGTATTTTTATGGCCTAGAAAGAGCCCCAAACCCAAAGCTCTTCAAAATCTAACACATAGGGAGATCAGGAACTGTTCAAAACATCAAAAATACACCCAATGGCTAAGAACAGGCTAGACACAGCATAATCAGTGTACCCACTATTATACCTGAGGTGAGGGGCGCATAGCAAGGTTGCCACCATAAGCAGCTTAATAAAAGGTTAATGAGCAAGGTACAGCTCATTAGAGAGCTAACATAGATGAACCCATGACTACTGCAACAGCACCATCAAGCAAGAAGACAGACACCTGAATTAGTCCTTACTCCATGTCTCTAAATCCTAAAAATGCTATGGCAATGCAAGGAACTGGAGCTTAGTGTTAACCACTTCATCCTACTATTAAAAAGGCATGATACAGAAAGTTAAAACCAACATGAACAGTGTCTATAGCATTAAAGAACTCATTTCATTGAGTGTACACAATGAAAAACCACAGGCTGGATTCAGGTCACGAGATAAACTCCGAATTGTGCTGAAAGCGTTCACTGCCCTGCTCTAGTAAAAAATCCTACATGAAAAATCCAGTGTCAAGTCAAGCTATGCAGATGCAAGACTGACTGAACACAGTTCCTGAGAGTGCCAGCATGAGAGATTTGGGGACAGCAAGACACAGCTGGTGGGTAAGTGGCCACTCTGCAGAACACCAATAGTTGACATCACAACCAACCAACAAGAAGTCAAAGCTTCCCATGCTAATTCTCAAGCTCCACCCACTGGTCAATCTGTTTTAGGACTTAAAAAAAGTGTAATTTAAAAACTTAATTCAAGTCAAAAGAGAGTTTGGAGCACGTAGAGCCAAATAAATAATACCTACAATAATTCATTAGGGCTAGCAATAAAAAACAAACAATATTGACTCACAGTTATCTTGTTTCTCTAAAGTGCACCAGAACTCACGCATATCAGAGAACAAAGGTCATATTAGATCTTCCCCACATCTGAACAAGACACTGCTCTGACGTACCAAAATGTTTAAAGAAAAGCTGTTTGCCTTTCTATTAAAAAGCAGAAAATACATTAACTATAAAACAGTAGTAACTGTTGCTATCATCAATAAAATTGCACAAATCCTTTATCAATGACAACCAAAGAGAAGAAAAACAACCCAGCCTACCACTCACTGAATTTTAGCAGCAGCCTTACATCCAGGGATTTACTCAAATTCTACTATACAAGACAGCAATTCCCATTCAAAGGCAGAACAGCTACAAAACAGTGTTTTGCCAGACACAAACACATTTATTAAAGAGCCAGAGAACAGTGATTAATGCTATTAGAATACAACACAAATTACTATTTATTTGTTTAGACATAGTGCATCCTTTCTTCTTCAATTAGTAGACAATTGCTTTCATGGACAAAAATGGGCATAAAATGCTAGACAACCTTTAAATGCACTTACTAGGCTACACTGCCTTTCTCTATAGACTCTTGGGAGAGCAAGATGCCTTTTTCTACTTTCAAGGTACAGTTACGCACATCACATAAAGTCAGTCCTAGAAATGGATGATACAAAATATGATCTTACTCATCACTGTTCTACTGCATAAATTTTGTACCTAGCTGGAAAGAATACCAAAGTACTTATGTAGTAATTGGCTGTATCAACAGACAGTACACCTCTGAAGATACTTTTTTAAAACAGTATTTTGTAACTAAATAACAGGAGGCCGGGATCTGCAATACAAACTTAGTTACAAGATGGGCAAAATCAACTACTGGCAAAAGTTCTCTTCTTACACCATTCACTACCAAAAACCTCTAGAAGTTGCCTAATACAAGAGACAAAGAAAATGGCTTATTTTTATATAATTAACACCTTGAAACAAGATAAAACTCTTTCGTGGACTTCAGTCTGGAAGCCAACATAGTAGCAAAGTGGCCCTTTTAACCAGCTGAAGAGAGAACTCCTCATACTCCAAGGGCTATTGTTTACAAGGCTGTAATCATTGCTATTCAAAGATTTACTTAGAAAGTTACTTGAGCAAGAGCAGGGAGACATCAGAAAGGTTTTGAAGTGCACATGGAAGCAAATACTGATTCTATATTTACACAAAGGCATATAGGCAATAGGAAAAAAATTGGGAGATAATCACATTCCCTGTAGATGAGAAACTTTAAAACTTTAAGTAAGGTAACAGGTTATCCAGCAGTTGTGAAACTCCTGACTTTTCCCTATATATTCTTTGCTAAGAAATATATTAGCATACCATGATCCCAAATCCAATGTAATCTTAATTCTGTTTAAAGCACCAAGTTTTGCATCTTATCAGCAAGAGACTTGATTTTCCAAAGCAGTTCTCAGTAACACCTAAGCTCTCAGATCTGCCTAAGAGTGTATTGTTACTACTCAGCTGCTATTGTTACTACTCAGCTGCTACCAAGTTCTGCTGTCTAGGGATTCACCTGTCCAAACTCACTTGGGACACGCCGGTGAAGAGTCTGTAGTTTCAGTCTGTGTTCCACAAAACCTTGGGCTACTGTGGCCAGCTCAAGGTTCCCATTTGAAGCCTTAAAGGCCACGTTAAGGACATCTGGAACAGCAATGACCCAATCTTCCTTCCTCATGATGATTTCATTAACGTGCATTGACCCTAGTGCCCTGCATACCCACTTCACAACACAGTGGGTTGAAATAGTATCTTCACTACATGGCATAAAACTTAAAAGGCCAAAAGCACCATATCAGAGTTGGACAGTTTCACTGAACATAGTAGGCTACCAGCCTACCATCTAGTGTGAAAATCAGCTGTGATACTGCATTTTCCTCTAAAGAACTCATTAATTCCCAATTCCTTTAACTAAAAAGAACCTTTTAAGTTAACAGTTAATTCTTAGTTTTATAATTATGATTCATATATTATTCTTAATATATATTCAGTTATCTTCTATCCTCACACTTCTACTCATTTCTATCTCTGCACTCTGCTTTTTTCCTTATTTGCCTTTCTAGCCCCTCTAACATGTCAGTGGCTCACACATGCCTCATCCACTCTTCCTCCTGGCAGAAAGTTTGAGAAACAGGTGGAAAACTGAGCACCTCTAACTAAATGATGAGAACATCTTTCTGTGCACGTTCAGCTCTCAGAGGAAACATGAAGATGTCTGTCTTCATCTGCTGAAGGGGAGGAGCACATCATCCCTGGTTGCACAGGAACCTTAAAAACTTGTCTAGAGAACGTAAAGTTCATTTGCTGTACTCACTCTTTCTAGGTATGCCCAGAGTGCTGACTCTGCACCACAACTGTGCTGTCCCAGCCTCTCCTTCAGCCTCCTCTCCACGGTTTACAGCTTCAGTCTTTCCAAAACAGTAAGAGAATGGAAGCAAACTTGCTCATGAGAGCTTCCCTGCGCTCTTCAGGAGAGCAATTCAGTACCTCAGAATTTGAAAGGACCACCACTTTACTCAAAGAAAATACTTACTGCACTGTCAGGACTTTCCATATCTTGCATATTTTGAAAATGCACTTTCATGAGAGCTCTTATAAATTCAATTGCAGGAGAACCAGCTGAAAAGGCTTTAAAAATTACATCACTACAGAGTTAATTACACTCACAATTCAAATAGGCATTTTTCAGTTACTCATCCCTCCTGAATTCCAGGGAAAAGGCTTATTGCAGAAGAATGTGGTAAACAAAACAAAAATCCTTACTTAACACACAATAAAAGCTACAAAGAGCAAACAAAAGAGAAAGGAAACATGGTATCCTAAGAGTGGTAAGACACACAACAGAAAGGAAACACAGTACCTGAACAGCGGTAAGGCAGTCAGTATCAGAGGGTAAAAAAAAGTATGTAATTTGCCACTTCTGCTACAGAAGTATCAGTGAACATTTCATTTTATTTACTATATAATGGAGTCTGTGCTGCAGTGTGCACATTAATAAAAGAAAACACTATTATACAAAAAAACCCAGACCCCAAGATGTTCCCCCATAGTTTTACTTACCATAGTAGAGGCAATATTTCTCTTATCAATTTTTAGACTTCCCCAGCATTTACTGAAGAAACTAAAAAGACCAGACAAGAAGCAGACTGCCTGTATCATGGCATCTCAAAAATATTCCTTAGAGAGTGAACTCTACCCTTTCTTTCATTAACTAACAATCACCTCACCACTACATGTAAGCATAAGCCATAAGTCTTGCCCTCGTGGCTCCCTGGGAGGTTGGGAGGACACGCCAAACCCACACACTCTCCATGGAGTCATCCTTCTAGCTCTTCCAAAGAGGGATATCATGGTCCTGTTGTCGGACATCTAAGATGCCAAAACTTTTGATACCTACTAATTCTGACACTTAGCTACAGCCAGTTCAGGGCATGTCACAACCTCACTGTGCAATGGCTTCTTCACTTGTTATAAATAGAAAATTACCTTTCCTTTCAAGGAAAGCTTCTGCCAGCAGACATGCAATGTACTGTACTAAATACCCATTAAGACCAAAAGTGCAGTTGTATTGCACGCCACCTAAAGTAACGCTGAGGACGCAGGACAACTCACCTGATTTTATAATTGGGTAAGGTGTGCTTGCGCTTAATTACTTTCTTGAACTGGTTCACTATGATGGAGGTGAGCTGAGGCATGGGCCTCCCTTCAAACTGAGACTTCACCTCAAAGAGTACCACGGGGTCATCCATAAAAGAGAAGAACCAGTGCGTGAAGGGCAGGCGCGTGAAGACCAGCTTCAGCTTCCCCATCACCCGGGAGATCTTCACGAACAGGTAGGCCGACTTGCCGAACACCAGGTCGGCATCGATGGCCAAGTGGAAGCCACCGTTGTACTCCAGGTCTACCTCAAAGCCCAGCTCCTCGGGACAGCCCTCCTCATTGCAGACCACCGGCCGGATGAGCTTCACGGACTTGAAGACAGGCAGGACATCACCGAGAGAGACCTCCCTGAGGCTCAGCCCCTCCAGCACCTTCCCTGTCATCTTGGCCTGCAGCAGCTCCTCGAACTCCACCTTGATCTTCTTGGTGACCCAGTCCCTGACCAAGGCAGTGTCCCTGAGCTCCCTGAAGAGGAAGAGGAAGATGGCATTGAGGAAGTGGCACGTCTCCTCGCGGGAGGAGGGGGCTGGAGGGGGCTCCTGCTGCTGCGGCGGCGGCGGCTGCTGCTTGGAGCCGGGCTCGGGGCCCGGGGCGGCGGCGGGCGCAGAGGCCGGGGCC